>CM047508.1:6570106-6572606 GCA_026122265.1 Ammodytes dubius | reverse complement strand
TATGCGGGTAACGCGTGTAGTGTGTTCGCACCTTTATATTCCTTTTCAATATAATAGACTTTAAATTTTTTCTATAAAGTGATATATAAATGTCTCAATTAGGAAAACATGGCTTTTCTCTTGCTTCGAAGAACCTCGCTATGTAGATAGTGTGTGTGTGTGTGTGTGTGTGTGTGTGTGGTGTGTGTGTGTGTGTGTGGTGTGTTGTTGTTTGTGTGTAGGGTTTGTGTGTGTGCAAAGGTGTGTGTGTGTAGGTGGGTGTGGTCCCCTTTCGGGACACGATGTCACCAGTGATTGGCAAAAACAAAAATGGAGGCATCTGTGTACCCAGCAGGACCTCAACACACATAACACAACACACACAAATCACATCACACACACACATCCTATCTACATCTTTATACAATTACTAACAACAAACCTTCACTTTCTAATCTTAATTTCGTACTCTAAAGATCAATTTAAATTCTATCTATATCTATCTATCTATATCTATCTATCTATCTATCTATCTATCTATCTATCTATCTATCTATCTATCTATCTATCTATCTATCTATCTATCTATCTATCTATCTATCTATCTATCTATCTATCTATCTATCTATCTATCTATCTATACACTCATCTATCTATCTGTCTGTCTGTCTCTGCTCTACTGTCTGTCTGTCTGTCTGTCTTTGGTCGCGTCTGTCTCGTCCGTCCATCCACAAAACTATGGACCACAGCTCTTTAACATAAGCCCAATACCAACACATTTATTAACTCTAAATAGTCGTCGACAGTATAACACCCAAAACACACACACACACACACACTCCACTCACACACACACACACACACACACACACACACACACACACACACACACACACACACACACACACACACACACACACACACACACACACACACACACATCACACAACACACACACACACACACAGCCTCTTACAGTGTCCCATTCATCATGATACATTTGCATTACACATACACACATATTCACACACACCACTTCCATTTTGTGCATCATCCATCACTATAGCTTCATGAATACATACGCATCCAACCCGTATACCTCGATAAACACTGTTAGTCAGCAGCCAATTACAGTTTTCGATTGCTTAAGCACGATTTTAAAACACCCGATTTTTCAAAACATAGACACAAACCTACCAAACACTCAATTACCAAAACACTCAGACCCTTTGCAAATAAATACTACTTATTCTAAATAACACTATTTATAAAAACCATATTTGTGCTTACCCTGCTACCTCCCTTTGATTAACTTAATCTGCTGCACCCGAGTTAACACCTGCAGTTGCTAACCTATACACATATATGTTAATTGTATTTGCTGTGATTGTTGGTATGGTTTAGTACGTGAGGTTTCAGCAATTAGTTTTTTGAAGATGATGTTGTGGGAGCAGTGGTGTTATGTGTGTTTCTTCGTGAATGTGTGCAAGCATGGTTCCTGTCAAGTGTGTGTGTTCTGTAGTATGATATAGTGTGTGTGCAGCAAAGGTAACAATACTGTTTCATACTCCCCTTACATGTTTGAAAATTATCAGAAAATAGCAATACAAAATTTAAAAAAATCTGATAAAGTATAACAAAGATGAGTGTTTTTACGTGAAATTAACTAAAAATTAATCTTTACGCTATGAACTCTTCAGAATATTTAATAAACCTACCACAAACTGCAATCAGAAAAACTTGAGTTTGTGTGTGTGTATGTGGTGTGTGAGGTGTTGTGTTGGTAGCTTGGTGGTGTTGGATTGTGTGAAAATGCTGGACTCCAGCACGTGTGAATGAAATTGTTAAAATTGTTTGTCATGCGTTTTGGACAACAATTGGTGTTTAAACCCTTCAGCCAGTGACTAGTGTGTTTGCAATCAGTTCCTGACTATTTCTCACTAAATTTCTGAGAGTAGTGAAAGACGCAATTTGGCAACAAAAGGACCGCCCAATATCACTGTGAATTCAACAACACCACCCACACCAACACACCATACATTCTAAACAACGACGACAACACAAACACTACAAACACAAAATATGACAAAAACTTTCATGAACCTTAAACTCAATGAACAGAGCACACCTTCACTGAAACCTCACAAAATTAATTCACAAAGTCAAGCCTTCACACTTTTAGTTCAAACACATATACACACACATCATTTTGCAATCACTAAACACATGATAATACACAACCCATAGATAACACTGTTGTCACCCAATTTGGCAATTAAACACTGACGTGCAAAACAAACAACACCACATGACCACATAAACACACACCATAGTGCACAAACACAATGCAATCAAACACACCACATCATTCACACAGACACTACACAACAATCAGAAATCAAGCCTTTTACATTGAACACAAAATGAAGTGCAGTCAATAAACTAGACTGACTGGGGTTAATCACAAGAATGGCGGACGGCCTCTTCACGCCGTCCAAGCAGAAACCAAGCCCTTAATGAA
>CM047508.1:6555106-6562606 GCA_026122265.1 Ammodytes dubius | reverse complement strand
TAGGAAGGTTTTTGGGATTGTTACCCGCAGCCGTACACCATCAGTGTCTTGTTTCTTTTCTTTCTCTCACCTAGAAACTGGACTAAATCTGTCCCACCTTCACTGGAGCAGTTTGCCATCAGTTCTGAAGAGTAGAGAAACAGTTTTTCTTTGATTCTTTGCAGAGATTCTTCAGATCACTCGAGGGATTTGACTCCAAAGCCTTCAAGCCAAAGCTACGCTGCCTTTCAGAGGTTTTATACTCCGGCACTGGAAAGATGCGTCTGAAAATAAATCATTTATTTCGCCTAAAGCGTTGAAAGATGTTCTTGGAATAGCGTACAGGTAGACTATGACATGTTGACATAAAACTCATGTCTAAATCTTGGTGATATTTTCATTTTCAAGCTCTTTTCAGTTGCCTTCTCTCTTCTGTTTCATTTCCCCTCATTTAAAGGTGCAGTCAGCGATGCTGGAGAACACCTGTTGTGAAAATCACTTTTAGTCAAAATCAGTGAATGTCTCCTCATGATTCACTACCTGTCTGTACTGTATGTGCACACAAACAAGGGGGGCCGACAATAGCTAGCAACATGCCCATTTACAGAGCTTAGGCTGTGTATTACTATCTATGGTATTAACACTGGATTCAACAACCAAAACAGGGTGGGATGGTAATGTAGCAGAACAAACACACTTACTCTTTCACTATCCATCTCAATGTATTTTGCTCCTGCTCCCTGTAGTGAAGCCTGAACCTCCTTTACGTTCCCATTTGTTATTGTAGCAAATAAGTCGAGGAAAGTGAAGATATTTTGAGATAAAATTAAAAGAAAAAATAGTCTCTACCAGTCTTAGCTCACATCCATACATCATCCCTCTATCTCCTGAGCAGACCCGTCGCCAGACCTCAGTCTTATGGGGGCATATGAAATGCAAAGGGGGGCACAATTATTATTAGCCTACAGTACGTATATTTTTAATAGTCCTATACTCTATTCGCGCAGCACGTAATCATCACGTTAAACTAACCAACAGCGGTAGCCTAGCCTATAACATCAGTCCTCATAATTTAAAGCAATAGGCCTACATTACATAGAAGCAATGTTATGAATATCCATAAAACACTTGACTATTCAACATATTAGATGTAGCCTAACACCAGACGCATATCTCAAACATTGCATTTTTTTAAAGCAGTCAACAGAGGGATATGGATTGCCATTACACACACACACACACACACACACACACACGGTAGCCTACTTTGAGTGGAGGCAGGGCTGTGCTCTCTCCAGTCCCTTCTATCAGTACAGCGGGAGGCGGCGTTTCTCCGAGCTCAACCTCCTCATCAACATATATTTCGGCCTCCGGGTTCAAAGCAGCCAGTGCGCCAATGAGCTCGCTACTGCGCTCTCCAAAACGCGCATCCATCTCTCCTTGCACAGCATCAATAACACTGTAAAATACTCTTGAACTCAGTCTTTTCGTCTATGTCACTTTCTGACGGACCAACTATTTCCTCAACTGCAAATCCGCGGAGGTTCTTGTAAATTGTGCGTCTTCTCTTGCTTGGACCGGGGTCGGTCTCCGGCACAGCCTCGATGGCCGTGGCTGGAGGAGCGCAGAGTTCCCACAGTGCAAAACTGTGGCTTTACGCAATCAGAAGTGTCACCGCGCTGAACAAGTCCATAATTTCGGATTGTAGTCTGTCATGCGGCTCGAAAAGTGACAACAGTTTGACGATCCGATTTGGCAGAGGAGACTGTTGGTGGGCTTTTCAACCGTTACCGAATATCGATTATGATGAACTAGAAATTAAATAGTAAGCCGGCGAAAACTCATCCAGCTTCACTTTCAAAATGCGCGGTAACTGTTGAGCGGCTGCATTGACGTATTACGTAGGCCTACGTAGCCTTACTTTCTTTTCAGTAAGGCCGTGATAGGCTGTTGCAGTGTAGATAGACTCCCATCAATCAAACAAAATCACACCATCGTTTATTTATATTTTAAATGTTTTGATGATAAAGAATGCAACATTAGTATTTATCAACACAAAATTAGCCACTATGATGGTATAAAATAAAAATGAAAGTAATTTTTTTTGGAGAGATCTGTGCCCCAAGTGGGGGGGCACAAGCATTTCTGGGGGCGGGCCCGGCCCCCTATGGCCCGCCCATAGCGATGGGTATGCTCCTGAGGCAGAGCAGCTGATGGTGTAGAGAAGAAATAACATTACTTTTGGGAAAAATTATCTCAGTAAACAAACCATACACTTGAAAGAAGTCATTTATTGCTTTTCAACACTAAATCTGTCATGGTCTGTCTTTGTCTTGTCTTGTTTTGGTGTTACCCGGGTTTCCTGTTTTATTTTGGTACGTCTGTCTTGTTCCTCCCCATGTCCTGTCAAGCTTCCCTCTTGTTTGATTACTGCTCCCTTCCCTAATGTGTTTCACCTGTCCCTCGTTGTCTACCCTGTCTTGTGTGTGTGTATATAACTCCCAGTGTTTCTTTGTTCCCTGTCCGAGCATTGTACCTGTTGGTGAGTCTGTCCCTGTATGTTCCTGGTTTCCATGTGCCTTGCCTATGTGCCTTTTTGCGTTTCTGGAGTTTTTGTGTTTTTTGGACAATAAATTACCCTCACTTGAAACTTTCTGCATTTGGGTCCTGCTTGCCTGTCTGCCTGTCGTCACCGTAACAAAATCTAGATTATTATTTAATTTTTTGTATTTACAGAACAGGGTGTGTGTGTGTGTGTGTGTGTGTGTGTGTGTGTGTGTGTGTGTGTGTGTGTGTGTGTGTGTGTGTGTGTGTGTGTGTGTGTGTGTGTGTGTGTGTGTGTGTGTGTGTGTGTGTGTGTGTGTGTGTGTGTGTGTGTGTGTGTGTGTGTGTGTGTGTGTGTGTGTGTGTGTGTGTGTGTGTGTGTGTGTTGAACAATTTAAACGTCTATCAAGCTCTTTTTTTTCACTAAAATACCCCAGCAAGTGTGAGATACAGTTCTCTGCATTTCAATTTTTGAAGACACGTGACAAACACATTAGTGTACACTAAGTTGGAAACGTCCTCCTATGTTTCACTTTATCACCTTATAATGTTAATGTAAACACACACACACCCTCTCCCAGACACACGCACGCACACATGAGAACCAATGAGAGTGGAGGAACGGTCGGTGGAAATGGCTATAGACATTAAGGAGAGAGGTAGGGGGAGTGCAAACAATTTTAGGGTGTAATAGGACTGTCATGACTGGAGGATGTATGGTGTGTGTGTGTGTACAGAAATTATGTCCAGTTGCAGTTCCCTTCTGTATTTTTGTTACGACTCTTGAGATGTAATCACACTCACAACACACACTCACAGTCACACACACACACACACACACACACACACACACCGAACACACTGAACATAACCATTAATTATCACAGGGACAGGCAGTTCTGCATGAACACCAAACCTCCACACGCCCACACATGCATAAAAAGGTTAGAGAAAAACACACACACACGCACACACACACACACACACACACACACACACACACACACACGCACACACACGCAGAATATTAATACATAACGAGTGCAAAGTAGTACAGAGAAACACACAGTCGAGCGTACAGTAATGACGCCCACCAGTGCCCATTCATCACCACTTGGCTGTGTGTGTGTGTGTGTGCTGGCCGCTGTGGGACAGAACTAATGAGCCATCACTGTTGCCAGGATAGAATAGGTTACCCACAATGCATTGCTTCAGCCCTCCAAGCCCTTTAACCTCTTGTTCACTGAATGACACACACACACACACACACACACACACACACGCACACACACACACACACACACACAATGAAACTGGAATTGCATGCCTGTATCTAAACAATAGACGATTGTCGAGGAAAGAATGAAATACAACTAAATATAGAAATGTTTCAACTGCAGTATGTGCCTCAATCATATCTCAGACACCGACCACCACCTCAAACATGCAGCAGTCATACACATTCCCACCAGGCAAGATGGGTGAAGTGTCTTGCCCAAGGACTGTCTGTGAGTTTTGATCAGACACAACACACTTCCCGTGTCATCTGTATGGCAACGTCTGGCCCAATTAATTAGATTTTATTTTTTTAAAGGTTATGTTTTGGGCATTTTCAAGCTTTATTAGAGAGTACAGAGTTGAAATGGGGAGACGGATTTGAATCCGCGATCACTGCAACGAAGGCCGGTACGCGCTCTATCCACTACGCCACCGGAGCGCCCTTAATTAGATTTTCATGAGAGGAAAATCAAAACTCAAACTACCACCTGGCGGGTTCTATTCCTCAGTGAGGCATATAATTACCTTATGGTGAAAGTCCAGTGGTGGTAGGCAATGCTTTAAAGAAGGCAAAGCTCCTAAGATGCTACAATATGGTACAAGGACAATGAGAACTCGCAATATGAAAGGTAGGAGTGACCTTTGACCTCCAAAATCTAATCAGTTCGTCTATGAATCAGTCGACATTCGTGCAACGTTTGAAGAAAATCCCTCAAAGCGTTCATGAGATATTGCTTTCAAAACCGTGATGTCACCGATACAGTTTGTGCTAAATTTGACAAAAATCCCAATTAGTTTATTTTTGAGACAAACATTGACATTTGTACAAACTTGGCAATGGACAGACGAAAACATAATACCTCCCGCCTTCAACTATCGCTGTACTATGGCTGACCCTGCTCTCTGACCCCCTCTGAAGTGTGGTAACTTGAGAGGGGGATATGCGAAGAACCAATTTCGATGTACCTTGTGTAATTGGACAAATAAAGAAAATAAACTCAGCTTAATTTAGGCATAAAAACAAAGCAGATAGCAAACTCACCACTAGTCTCAGGAGCTCCGTCTTCAAACCTTCATCCAGAGAGAAGAGATCCAGCTCACGACAGACTGCGGAGAGAATGAGATCAACACATGAGAGGCTTTCCGGCGCTAAGACAGAGGCCACAACAATACCTAGAAGCATATGTGTGTGTGTGTGTGCCTGTGTTGTTGTGTGCGTGACTGCATGTGTGTGTGTGTGTGTGTGTGTGTGTGTGTGTGTGTGTGTGTGCCTAAAAACATCTTCAAAACTCCACAAACTCCCACAGGATCTCGAGAAAAAACAAAAAACAAAGGGCTGGCTCCAACCGTCCGACATGAATATGGAGAAGCTCAGTCTAACATCGGCTCAAGGACAGAGAACCATCCGCTGTTCTGTGGGAAGTTATGTTGCTACATCAGATACAACCTTTTTTTTCAATTTATCTATACAGGTGAATCCCATTGAGACCGAAGACTCTTTTGCAAGGGAGACCTGTTCCCATTCCCACATTACTATTCACGCACACATTCATACACCGAGAGCAGGCTAACAATCGACATTCACACGAGCCAAGGTGGGTGAAGTGTCTTGCCCAAGGACATAACAACCATGACACAAGTGGCAGGGCGGGAATCGAACCGCCAACCCTACAATCATTGGCTGACCTGCTCTACCACCTGAGCCGCAGTAGCCCCAACCTACCACTTTGCAGAACCAACAGGTTAAAAAAAAAATCATTTTATGCCCGCTGCTTTCAGTCCTTACTTTGTAAAGTAGAAATTCCACTGTAAATTAAGTAGGCCTACTACATTTCGCCAAAGACAAAGGTCCTCTGTGAATCGACATGTCAGCACACACACACACACGCACACACACACACACACACACACACACACACACACACACACACACACACACACACACACACACACACACACACACACACACACACACACACACACACACACACACACACACACACACACACACACACACACACACACACACACACACACACACAACACACATATACGCACGCACACGCACACATACACACACACACACACAGACAAAATACATCATACCATTTGCAGCAATAGCAGGCTTTCCATCAAAAGCGTGAAAATTCGAAAACAATGAGATGGAGTTGGGTCACATGCATTGCAGCATTTGAAGGACACATCCTTCTTTCTTTCAACTGACACAGTAAAGGCATAGCATACAGCTATCGTAATCTGTGTTTGTTGATTTATTTATTTGTTTATTTGCCGTTTATTTCACTGCTGGCTGTGAAATAATCGCCTGTAGGGAATCATAATGATATACCTTGAACCTTAAACCTGAAGACAGAGGGAGCTAGGAACACACATACATTTATAAAGAGAGATGTATATGGGTCAGTGATCGGACCTCATTTGTAATGATGACAGTTAATTAAGTGAGCAATCGAATAGTTCCCAGAGGAGGGTCAAGGCTAATGAGATATGAACGCATATACACACAGATATAAAGTGTGTGTGTGTGTGTGTGTGTGTGTGTGCGTGCGTGCGTGCGTGCGTGCGTGTGTGTGTGTGTGTGTGGTGTGATATTCCACCAGCTAGACATATAACATTAGATGCTATTAGGGCTGTTCCATATCACATCATCCACACCATTACCACCAGTATACATAACAAATGTATTAACAAAGTGTGTATTCATACTTTTATACTAGCCTATACACAACCCCGGGATACATTTTTACATGATAAAAAAGTGTCGCGATAACTATCAGTGTTTTCTGCTAGGGTAAAGTTAATCTTTAGGTTATATTTCACGGAGAGAGAGAGAGAGAGAGAGAGAGAGAGAGAGAGAGAGAGAGAGAGAGAGAGAGAGAGAGACATATGGCGCTTTTCCACCGCAAATGTAGCTCGACTCGACTCAACTCGACTCAGTTTAACTTGGTTTGGTAGCAGCACGGGTCGTTTTCCACCGCAAATAGTACCTCCTGGACGTGGGCGGGGTCGTCATACAAAGGGGCAGAAAGCCAACTCCGGAGTCAAGTAGCAAAGCAGAAATTACGAGCAGTTGTTGCACTATTAACTGAACCAACCGCCAAAAACACGGATGAAAAATGTTTAAGAAAATACTCCCCTTGTATCTGTTTGCTAAAAGAAGTAGAATAATATTGCTACGGGCCGTTAAAAGGGAGGGTTTGTGTCCTGATGTGTGACTGCCACACAGTCAGCTGTAGGGATGCGTCACGTACATCCCTATGCACGTAAACACGGGCATGATAAAGTTGACTGTTAAGTGCTTGTTTCAGGATACGTGTTTTCAAATGCAAGCCGTGTCTCAGCCTGAATATTCTATTGAGGTAATCAGTGCAGTCCGAGGCTTGTAATGTAATCGCTCGCTATCATGTCTGTCCCAGCTTGCTGCTATAGGCTATTTAGCCTAGCTGCTATGTCTCTTCTCGTATGTTCAAAGTAACTTCCCCAACAGCCAACACAACTGGGTGAGCTTAGCGAATATATGGAGAGAAAAAAATCGGGTCTGTGATGCAAATCAAATGAAAGAGAGCCAAAGAAGGCTGCACGCGGCGAGACAAAATACACATAAAAGTCCCGGAGAGTTGTTGAGAATCATGGGGAGAATAATCAACAGAATGAAGCCGGAAGACGGCCGGCCACTGATTG
>CM047508.1:6540106-6545106 GCA_026122265.1 Ammodytes dubius | reverse complement strand
AATGCATTGTTGACCAAAATAAATTATACTCAACTAAAGAAATATGTGCAATTTGTCAGGGGATCATGGCATAATGGTTAAGATGTAAGTAGCAAACAGGTACATACAGTGTCGTGCGAAAGTTTGTGAACCCCTTGAGCCTTTTGGAATTTTATTTATGTTAACCATTATTAATTAATTTTTTTCAATACCAGTATTTTTTATATGAAATAACAGATGTTTGTTTATCAATTCAACATTTTTCTTTTCCAGAAATCAATTGTTAAAATAGATAAAACAAATTATTTGACAAATGTTGTATGTGCAAAAGTTTGTGAACCCTAAGCTGCATTGCTTAAATCGAGCAAGGTAAATACAATCAGGTGGGCCAAACTGATTGATGAAATAGACCAATGTAATGAGAGATCTTGAGGGAAGAAATTGGGCGCCACTAGATAAAACAATGATAAAACCAGGTCAGTTTAGGCCCACCAAACTGAACCCATACAGGTCAGACATGCTCAAAGGGGAAAAAATCTCAGAGGATCTCAGGAATAGAGTTTTGATGTTGCACATTTGTCTGGGGACAGCTATACATTCGTATAAAAAAGTTTGAGCTCCATCGGCCCACCGTGAGGCAAATCATCTACAAATGGAGAGCTTTAAGAGTGACGTAACATCTGCCTAGAAGTGGACTTCCTTCAAAAATATCTTCAAGCGCCACAAGAAAAGGGATTTTTCAAGTAAAAGCCAACCCACACATTACATCTGGAGATTTGCAGACCATTTGCCACCACCATTCTTCACTTGGGAGAAGGTTCTCTTGGTGGTAGGCAGAGTTGCGTTTCTGCCCAAACATGGCGGTTTTGGTTATGACCAAACAGATCAATTTTGGACTAATCTGTCCACAGAAAAGACTTCAGGTATCTCCAGGTGCTCTCTGGCAAAGCTGTGACAAGCAGTTTTGTTCTTTTTTGAGAGCAGAGGCTTCTTCAGCAACCCTCCCTTGAAAGCCATTTTGACTGAGTTTTCTTCTTATTGTGGAGCCATGCACATCTGTCCCAGATGTTGCAAGAGAGGTCTGCAAATCACTAGATGTAATGTGTGGGTTGGCTTTTAACTAAAAAATCACTTTTCTTGTGGCGCTTGAAGATATTTTTGAAGGAAGTCCACTTCTAGGCAGATATTCAGTCACTTGTAAAGCTCTCCATTTGTAGATGATTTGCCTCACGGTGGACCGATGGAGCTCAAACTTTTTTTTAAATTAATTTATAGCTGTCCCTAGACAAATGTGCAGCATCACAAGTCTATTCCTGAGATCTTCTGAGATTTCTTTCCCTTTTAGCATGTCTGACCTGTATGGGTTCAGTTTGGTGAGCCTAAACTGACCAGGTTTTATCTTTGTTTTATCTAGAGGCGCCCAATTTCTTCCCTAAAGATCTCTCATTACATTGGTCTATTTCATTAATCAATTTGGCCCACCTGATTGTGTTTACCTTGCTCGATTTAAGCAATGCAGCTTAGGGTTCACAAACTTTTGCACATACAACATTTGTCAAATAATTTGTTTTAACTGTTTTAACAATGGATTTCTGGAAAAGAAAAATGTTGAATTGATAAACAAACATCTATTATTTCATATAAAAATACTGGTATTGAAAAAAATGAATTAATAATGGTTAAAATAAATACAATTCCAAAAGGCTCAAGGGGTTCACAAACTTTCGCACAACACTGTAGATAGTTCTAGATACACATAAAGTGAAAATCAGCTCAAAAGAACATGTGACTCTATTCTTTTTGTTTGTTTAATCATTAAGAAGTTAGAAATACTGATGTAGAAGACGTTCTCTGTCTGTTTAACATACCTCTAAGATATCTTTAAGCTTTAGCTGTAATATCCAGTATTTCAGTTAAATCATTTCCTCTAACCAAAGCTTTAAACAAAACTATTCTCTCAACAAATGGCTTTGACTTCAAATACCTTGAGGACTGTTTTGTTATTTCCCCCGTTGGCGATCTTCATTACAACTACAATACAAAGTGATTGTTTCATTTGCATAAATTCTTAGACACAAACACACACATAGGCACACACACACACACACACGCACGCGCACACACACACACACACACACACACACACACACACACACACACACACACACACACACACACACACACACACACACACACACACACACACACACACACAAACAAACACAAACACACGCACGCACGCACACACACACACACACGCACACACAGACCACACACACACACACACACACACACACACAAACACACACACGCGCACACACAGACACGGACATGCACGCGCACATGCAAACGCGCACACACAGACACACGCAAACACAGACACACACACACACACACACACACACACACACACACACACACACACACACACACACACACACACACACACACACACACACACACACACACACTCTCATTAGCATACATTCAAAGAGCTCCAATTAACTGAACACGTTTTCCTCGTCTAGCAGCAAGACTCACATCTTCAAATATGTCTCTCTCTAGACACCAAACAAACTTCTGTCACAAAATGTGTTTATATTTGGGGGATTTGTTGCAAAACCAATAGTTTTTTTTCCCTTTTTTTTAAAGATTATTTTTGGACATTTTCAAGCCATTTTCTATCCACTACACCACCGGAGCGCCCGGAAACACAGATAGTTTTAAAGAAATGTAAATATATATATTATTTTTCAATTCATTTTTAATCTCAAAATCAGGATTTTAATTTGGTGATATTCCCTCGTGGATCTTGGTCTCTTGGTTTGTTATGATAAACACAGAGAAGATAAGGGAAATGATAAAATAGTTAACTTAGAGTTATCATTTTGAGTTCAATAGTGCAACACTGGAGCTAGCACTAACCCTAGTATTTGCATTGCATCGTTGCTGTTCACTACGGCAGTGTATTGATGGCACCATAGTTTCAACGTGTTACGAACGTATCATTTTATAATGTAAAGCTTATCAGGTTATAACGAGATAAAGAGTTATCAGGTTATATAAAATTCCTCGCATACAACCACCTTTTTTTTTTTTTTTTTAAGATATTTTTTGGCATTTTTATGCTTTATTGATAGTGTAGAGACAGAGTTGAAATGGGGCAGAGAGGGGAGTTACATGCAGAGAACGACCGCGGGCTGGAATCGAACCCAGGCCCGCTGCTGGCCGAGGCCCATGGGGGGGACGCCCTACCAACTGAGCTAAGGGCGCCCCCACATACAACCATCTTTAACGGCCATTATCTCAACATAATTTCCCACCTTCTAAAGCACTTACATCAACCAAACTTTCCATAATCATTCTTAGCACTATTCTGAAGGTTAGTACAAAAGGATTTGTTCATATGTTGTTAATCGTCTGATTTATGATACATTTTCTTCTTAAAAATATAAAAAAAGGAAAAACTGAAAATGCATCCACCATATCATATCTATTTTACTCACATTCTCATATCGGTTGAACATCCTGTCTTGATTATCTCCCAAACTCTCCTTTAAAGGCAGCACATCACTAGTTATCCGTGATTGTAGGGCGTAAAGTGCAGGAAGCGAATGCCACACACTGATTATGATTGTGTGTAAACTGCATCAGGGCCTCTCTGTCTCTCCACATAAACAAACGGGGAAACTCCTCCGTTCTATAGTCTCAATTATTTCTCTCTCTCTCTCTCTCTCTCTCTCTCTCTCTTCTCTCTCTCTCTCTCCTCTCTCTCTCTCTCTCTCTCTCTCTCTCTCTCCTATTTGGCTCTCGTTTCCCTACTAATTGCGTTCAACTTCAATCAGCCTCTTTCAAATCTATTCTCTATAGTTCTTAATTGCGCTTTGTTTACGAGACATTTTGCTTTCTCGACTAATCATCCTCAAGTTATTATCATTATATTTTTTTTGCTTGACCCATCTCTCTTTCTGTAATTACTGTCTATTGGTCCCTTGTTGCACTGACCCATTTCTGCCTCCTCTTTCTTTTTCGCTGGGTATTTATTTATGAGCGGACAACCTCTTGTCTGCACTCGTTTATTTCCCTGTCAATCTATTCCTAGTCCACACTTTTCAACCGTCTTATTTTCCACTCAGAATTCTATTTGCTCTTGCCACTGAGTCGACGATATCATTTCCACATGAATGCGTAGATGTTCACTGGTGCTACACAGTTATTTTCTGTTGTTTACTGACTGTCTGTCCATCTCCATTGAGATTCTACTAGCCTATATTGAATTGGTAAATGGTAAATGGACTCCACTTATATATAGCGCTTTTCCATGGTTTTTCACAGACCTAAAGCGCTTTACATTGTTATGTACACATTACCCCAATCACACACACATTCATACACCGATAGCAATGGAGAGATCGATATTTATATATTGGTGGAAGGGTGGTGTGAATAAGTAGCAATAGATTAATGTATAGATTACACATTGATTAGTAGGTGGACAGAGGGATGACACATACAGATGGATTGGAACAGAGAGAAAGAGAGAAATTAGGTTTCTGAGCCTCCAAACAATGCTGCCATGCCATATTCCTGAAGGAAAAATAAAAATACCACAACCATAAATCTGCTTCTTTCACCTTCTCTGACACGCACGCACGCACGCACGCACGCACGCACGCACGCACGCACGCACGCACGCACGCACGCACGCACGCACGCACACGACGCACGCACGTACGCACGCACGCACGCACACACACACACACACACACACACACACACACACACAAACACACACACACACACACACACACACACACCCCACACACACACACACACACACACACACACACACACACACACACACACACACACACACACACACACACAACACACACACCTCCATAAACAACTACTTCCTCTCCCACACACTAATCTGTCACCTCCTCTGCTTCACTGCGGCTTGTGTATAAACGCTGCTGTCGTGTGTGTGTGTGTGTGTGTGTGTGTGTGTGTGTGTGTGT
>CM047508.1:6530106-6535106 GCA_026122265.1 Ammodytes dubius | reverse complement strand
GATAGAGTCAGTCAGTGCGGTTACATGGAACAACTAGATTAGATTATCACATATATCGAACTAGACACTTAACGGACCGTGTCACTTGTCTGAGTTTACATGGCCTTTCAGGAATCGGATAAATGTCCAATGCATGGCTGTCTCCATTACGCTAGATGGCGCTGTAGCCCTTTCAACCATGCTTTCAACAAGTGTTAAAAAGAGCCACGTCCGGTTCTCTTCCGGCAACAACCCATGGTGTAGCCTATTACGCGCAGGCACACAAGCACAGAACGAGAAGTCCGGTATGCGATGTCCGATCCCTGTTTACATGTAGAGAGAAAGCCGACAATGAACGAATTATCTAGGTGTTCTTATCCGACATCTCTTGTCCGTTATCGTGCCGATTTGTGTGCGAAGTAGATCGGATAAAGGTGTTTACATGCAGTTTAAAAGTCCTGTTGAAGTCTTATTCGTTTAGTTACCCGATTATGAGTCTGCATGTAAACGCACTGAGTGATTCTGTGTGTACGCTGAAAACAAATCCAGTGTTATTAACCAGCCTAGGCTCTGTAAACAGGCATGTTGCTAGCTATGGTGGGCCAGCATTGTTTACATACACTTTGTTTACATACCAGTTTACAGAGTGAAAGCTGTGTATTAATCATAGATATTATATAAAAACACAGTTTTTTTTTTCAGCGCACACAAACATTATAGACTGTAATGGACAGGTGAATGATTTTGACAAAAAATAATTTTGTCACCAAGCGTTCTCCCTAGAATCACTGACTTCACCTTCTGGCCAAATGGTGACATGGGGGCGACCGTGACAGTACTTACCCACTATAGCCTCACAAATCTTTCGTGATCTCACACCATTTGTATTTGATACACACCATTTACAGTATTAACATAGAACTCTTGCACATGATGTATTTGATATTATATATAATGTATAGGGGCGGCAGTGGCGAAGTAGGCAGGGAGGTCGCCTCTGGAGTGCAGGGTCAGAGGTTCGATCCCCCGCCTACCCGCCACATGTCGAAGTGTCCCTGGGCAAGACATTGACATTGAATTGCTCCCGATAGTTAGCTTGTACCCTGCGTGGTAGCTGCTGCTATCGGTGTATGAATTTGAGTGTGATTGGGTGAATGTGTATGAAACAATGTAAAGCGCTTTGAGTCTGTGAAAAACCAGGGAATGATAAAACACATTTTATTGACTTTATTAAGCGAAAGCCCCCTGAGAGTGTGGAGTGAAGAATACAGAGACGGAAACCCAATTACTGTGATGTCTCACTCCAACACACACAACTGATTAACTGCCAACGAGAATCAACTGCAAACATTTGACTTTGACCCCAGCGTCCTTCACCGCACAGGGGAATCAAATAGACGCCATTTCTATTTTGTTCATTTGGGCGTTTTCCAAAACATTTATATTTTAACAGTCACAGACACGGACCATCAGCGAGGCTTAAACAGATGCGTTCCTCTCACTCAATTCCCCCAGATGTTAAGAGGACACAGTTGAGCTGGTAGAGTAGAAATAGTGATTATAGCAAGTCAAAATTAGGTGTCAGAAAATTTGAATATTACATGAAATCCATAAAAAGGGGATTTTAAACACAGAAATGTCGGCACTCTATAAAGTATAATCATGCATATGTACTCAGTACTTGGTTTGGGCGCCTTTTGCACAAATTCTTGCCTCAATTCTAATTAATTTTCCATGATTCTTCTACAGGTGGTGACCTTGCCCCTGGATGGAGTATGCCCCCGACATCAGCTCAAAGTGTTCAGCCTTCTTGGAGTCCTCCCTATGGAAGTGTTTCAAGAGCTTCCAGCTGGGAGGAGGCCTCGTGGAAGACCCAGGACTAGGTGGAGAGATTATCCCTGCGTTCCGAATCGCATACTTTCTACTATATATAGTATGTAGAAAAAAGATTTAGGATGACACACTGAATTGCTTGTTCAACTGCGATCCTATATTTGTTGTGTTTTTTTCTTTTGTTGGATTTGTTGTGTTTTTTTCTTTTGTTGGCCAAAACCATGAAATTGCAATATAAACTTTTTTTCTTTTCTAATTGAAAATATAGTGGATCAATCTTTCCAAAAAATGCTGCAAAAGGTTGGATACGTCACGCAAGGCGATATTTCCCCTGTTGCTTGGCAAGGGAGGACATTGCCTGAGACGTGGATGAGGTGATGTTCTAGTAATTGTATTCTAGTTGTACAATTTCTTTTTTTACTTTTGCAAAAACCTGAAATGGCAAAATAAAAATAAAAAATCTGAAGCGTTTACATTTTGTTTTCATGTGTCTAGATCAACTGTAGTGGATCAATCTTTCACAAAAAAAAAATCTGTATGAGACTTTTAATGTCAAAAACCAGCCAAAGTACTGAATACAGCTGTGTTTTGCAGAAAGCACATCTGTGTGTTGTTGCTGCTAACTGACCCACACATGTGTATTAAACCACACATGTGTATTAAAACTGGGGTATATGATTTCTGATAGGTCAAAGTTAACATGAGCTGACACTATAGGGTAGGGACCAAAGAGAACAAGTGGAGCGGTTGAGGTATTTGGATTCAAATCTCTATCCCAACTGCCATTTTCTCCCCAAATCCTCCACCCCAGCTTGAACTTGTAGAGAGATAGAGCAAGAAACATGGCCGCCATTGACCAAAACTTCTTTGCGTGGGCGGGACTTAGTTGCTTATTTTCCAGAACTGTTTGACAAACGATCCAATCATCCAAAAACTTGCAAAATCATAACAGCTTAACTGCAAAGTGGCGTCAAATCAATTCAATTCAATTCAATGGCTTACATATATCCGACATCCATTTATATGAAAAAGTTACGCACTATAACTTTGATGTGAGAGTGAGAAATAGAGCGAAACGCCTTCCTTTGTTTTTCTGTCATCCTCCTTTTTCCATTGCTTGCACCCTTCTCACTTACAAAACTTCACTGTGTGTGTGTGTGTGTGTGTGTGGGTTGTGTGTGTTGTGTGTGTGTGTGTGTGTGTGTGTGTATATGAGAGAGCCATCCATCTCCCACCCTCAAGCACAGTCTATAATTACAATGGGCCTGCCTTCCCTCCATACCAACTATACCCTCATTACAGTGTGTGTGTGTGTGTGTGTGTGTGTGTGTGTGTGTGTGTGTGTGTGTGTGTGTGTGTGTGTGTGTGTGTGTGTGTGTGTGTGTATGTGTGTATGTGTGTGTGCTTATCAAATACCCGAGCAGCACCACCTCCGCTCCAAGGTAATCACGCTCTACATCTGCTGTCACCTTTTCTGAGCCGACAGGAAGCCTGGGGCGAGTCCATACACACACACACACACACACACACACACACACACACACACACACACACACACACACACACACACACACACACACACACACACACACACACACACACACACACACACACACACACACACACACACACACACACACACACACACACACACACACACACACACACACACACACACACACACACACACACACACACACACCAACACACACAACACAGTTTAATGTGCTTGTGTGTGTGTGTGTGTGTGTGTGTGTGTGTGTGTGTGTTTGTGTGTGTGTGTGTGTGTGTAGTTTTGAATGTTTGTATGCGATCACTGAAGCCTGTCATCATCTAGGGATTAACGAGATAAATGGATACACGATCTAGAAATTAACACCCACCCACTGACACACACACACACACACACACACACACACACAACACACACACACACACACACACACACACACACACACACACACACACACACACACACACACACACACACACACACACACACACACACACACACACATTTTCCTGTGTATGTGTACAGCACAGGTGTTGGATAGATGAAATTAATGTTATGGGAAACGACAGATAGGAACGTGTGAAGCAAGGTTGAATAATTCTTCAAGTAAAAACATTCATACGAATACAGGCAAGACAGGGTTTTCTAAAATCTTTTCTTTCTGTGAAGGTTTTGGTGTCCGGTTGCAATGTGTGAAAAAGCTGCAGTTTGGGGCGCTCCGGTGGCGTAGTGGATAGAGCGCGTAGCATATTGGCTCTGGCCTTCGTTGCAGTGGTCTTGGGTTCAAATTCGACCCATGGACCTTTACTGCAGGTCATCCCCCCCCCCCGCTCTCGGTCTCCCCATTTCAACTCTGTATTTAAAATAAAGCTTGAAAATGCCAAAAAAAAAGGAAAAAGCAGTGGTTACCAAGATACCATGTACGTGTGGACGCGGCCAAAGACAGTTGAAGAGAGAGAGAGTATAGCTGATAAAAGA
This sequence comes from Ammodytes dubius, assembly GCA_026122265.1. Taxonomy (NCBI): domain Eukaryota; kingdom Metazoa; phylum Chordata; class Actinopteri; order Uranoscopiformes; family Ammodytidae; genus Ammodytes; species Ammodytes dubius. The sequence goes on along the minus strand of CM047508.1, from coordinate 6,530,803 downwards.
GGAAAGAGGAGCAGAAGTTGTCTGAGCTGTGTTACCATTGGTGCACAAGAATCTCATGCAATATATATAATTTTCGTGCTGTTTTCTTGAGCAGTTAATCATTTTTAATCCATCTTTAAGAGTGCAAATAAAATGTATAATCATATGAATAATAGTTTTGTGAATACTCATATACATGTTGAAAAATGTATACATGGCAGTGTGGAGGGTTTCGTGGCACAGTGTTAAAGTTTATAGTGAGAAAAGAGTTGAGTTGATGCTGGGATTTGAAAGGAAAAGCAAAATGGAAGGAATTGTTTGGAAAGAAATGAATGGCAGGAAGAAAGGGAGAGGAAGCCAGAGGAGGACAGAGAGAGGGAGAAAGAGAGAGAGAATGAGAGAGAGAGATAGAGAGAGAGAAAGAGAGAGGGAGAGAGGGAGAGAGAAAGAGAGGGAGAGAGAGAGAGAGAGAGAGAGAGAGAGGGAGAAAACTAAATACCACCGGAGAAATACAGCAGCAAGTGGAAACTAGGAACTAAAGAGCGGAAGGAGATAAAGTCTTTTCAATGGTGTGCTGCTTAGAATTCATTCTACAGTCTCTCAGCGACCGAGAGCAGCTTCTGTACACTGCAGTACATGTGTAGGGGTGGTAGGATGTCCTAGAGGAAAGAGGTTCTTCCCAGTAACCATGAGGTCTCTGGTTCCTCCTCCCAAATAC
>CM047508.1:6497606-6522606 GCA_026122265.1 Ammodytes dubius | reverse complement strand
AGGAAAGTCTTGTAAGTGGCTGTCTAAGGTGGCCATGGAGTGCAAATCAAAACAGAAAACACAAAACACACACACACACACACACACACACACACACACACACACACACACACACACACACACACACACACACACACACACACACACACACACACACACACACACACACACACACACACACACACACACACACACACACACACACACACACACACACACACACAACACACTTTCACAGACACTCCTCCTGAAGTAAAACATTTATTAGCACCAAAACAACTTGGCATTTCCAAACACACTTTCCACCAGACATTATTGGCCTCATTTTGTCTCTTTTCCTCTCAGAACGTCACAAACGTTGGTCTGAAAATGCCAAATTCATTAAGTTTGAATAAATAAAAGGCCATGCCAGCTTATAGGACTGTTTTGACTATAGGGGTAACCTCGAATAATTGGCTAGGAGCCCGATTTCACTGCCAATCTCACAGTTGAATAGTCCCAAAATGTCACCCTATATAAAATAATTATTTAGTAAAAAAAACATAGGATTGTTTGATAATTGCTGATTCATGTTCCTACTGGATGTCTGCCCACTACATTAGCGGTCAGTCCAAGACTCTGAAAATATTTCAAGTTCAAACAACTTTATTTATACCAGAGGGCGATTCTGTACATTGCTGACGTTGCCCTTACAGCGTTGCAGCGCGGGACAATTACAGCAAGATGGATAGATTCACTGTGTAGCAAGCAGACACACACACACACACACACACAACACACACACACACACACACACACACACACACACACACACCACACACACACACACACACACACACACACACACACACACACACACACACACACACACACACACACACACACACACACACACACACACACACACACACACACACACACACTCCATAAACTGGACTCAGAACAATTAAGTACAACTACATAAAGATGGATGTAAGGACGAGAAGGTGATCTCTAGATTCACTGAGTATCAGTTTCTGCTGCTGCAGTAGCACAATGTTTCGCCCTGACACTTCTAGGTTCCAGTGTTTTCACAGCGGGCCAGAGAAGTCATTTACCCCTCAACACTACAACAGACTGAAACACGAGCAATGATCCTACTAGGGTGGTAGGACGGCCTAGACTAAAGGAGAGGTGGCCGACCAGTAACCATGAGGTCTCTGGTTCCTTCTCCCAGTAACCATGAGGTCTCTGGTTCCTCCTCCCAGTCACCATGAGGTCTCTGGTTCCTCCTCCCAGTAACCATGAGGTCTCTGGTTCCTTCTCCCAGTAACCATGAGGTCTCTGGTTCCTCCCAGTAACCATGAGGTCTCTGGTTCCTTCTCCCAGTAACCATGAGGTCTCTGGTTCCTTCTCCCAGTAACCATGAGGTCTCTGGTTCCTCCTCCCAGTAACCATGAGGTCTCTGGTTCCTCCTCCCAGTAACCATGAGGTCTCTGGTTCCTTCTCCCAGTAACCATGAGGTCTCTGGTTCCTCCCAGTAACCATGAGGTCTCTGGTTCCTTCTCCCAGTAACCATGAGGTCTCTGGTTCCTTCTCCCAGTAACCATGAGGTCTCTGGTTCCTCCTCCCAGTAACCATGAGGTCTCTGGTTCCTCCTCCCAGTAACCATGAGGTCTCTGGTTCCTTCTCCCAGTAACCATGAGGTCTCTGGTTCCTCCCAGTAACCATGAGGTCTCTGGTTCCTTCTCCCAGTAACCATGAGGTCTCTGGTTCCTCCTCCCAGTAACCATGAGGTCTCTGGTTCCTTCTCCCAGTAACCATGAGGTCTCTGGTTCCTCCCAGTAACCATGAGGTCTCTGGTTCCTTCTCCCAGTAACCATGAGGTCTCTGGTTCCTTCTCCCAGTAACCATGAGGTCTCTGGTTCCTCCCAGTAACCATGAGGTCTCTGGTTCCTCCTCCCAGTAACCATGAGGTCTCTGGTTCCTCCTCCCAGTAACCATGAGGTCTCTGGTTCCTCCCAGTAACCATGAGGTCTCTGGTTCCTTCTCCCAGTAACCATGAGGTCTCTGGTTCCTTCTCCCAGTAACCATGAGGTCTCTGGTTCCTCCTCCCTGTAACCATGAGGTATCTGGTTCGATCCCCAGCACCGGACAGGAGGGTGTTAGTAGTAAAACTAGTGGTGGCTGCTATTACATCTACGGTTCCCACCATCTCTACCATTGTGTCCTTGAGCAAGACACTTAACCCCAAACTACTCCAGGGCCGCTATACTATGGCTGACCCTGCGATCTGACCCCCTTTGAAGTGTGGGAACTTGAGAGGGGGTATGTGGAAAGACAAATTTCAATGTAACCATTGACTAATAAAGTAACTTAACTTAAATAACAGTGTAAAATAAGGGGTGTCCCTGTCCCTGACTAAGAATTTGAATAGTCAAATCTGATTGCTTCAGTAGCACAATGTTACGCCCTAACGCTTGTTAAGGTGCCAGTGTTGAGAAGTAAATTACCCACTCAACACTACAGCCTGAAACAAGAGCTCTGTTTCCCCAATAGAGGAGTGAAAATAACCACCTGGTGTCTTGCTCATTTTAGTGGTTAAACGAGGTCCATTTTAAAACCTCAATCTGCCTGCAGTCCATTATGAACTCAGGCCACCAGAGCATTCCAATTCCCACAACCACAAACAGAAACCAAATGCAATTTACCAGACCGTCGGCTGAGGTTGTAGCGGCTTGCCCAGTGTTACAAGGCTCAAAGGTTTAGTATTATAGTGATTATAGGGATCTAAAGAATCTTAGGAAGGTCCACGTATTGTTTTTCTTTTATTTCTTTAGCTTATTTCGCCCACAGTTAATTCGCCCACATTGTTCATTATGTATTGTATTGTAAGTATTCAATCTTATTGTATTTTTGCGCTTTTTATTGTATTTTATATACTTTATTTAAATAAATATATATACATTTTTATCCTATTTTATTTCTGTTTTCTCTCTTCATTATATGTTATCCTTGTAATTGTGTTTATTGTGTAATCTCGTCGTCACTGTAAATGAGGGAAACCTCAGTGTCTTTTGAGTAAAAATAATAAGGTTATTGATTGATTGATTGATTGATTGATTGATTGATTGATTGATTGATTGATTGATTGGTTGATTGATTGATTGATTGATTGATTGAAATCATTAGAGGCAAGAGTTCATTATTAATTTGAAAGAAAAGGAAAAAAAGCTAAGATTTGCTATGGCCATCTGCTTGCTAGCGTCATTAGCTCACAGCATGAACTAACACTCAGTCGGGGCTTTAAACCTGCAGTGTGTAGAATTTTGGGTTTTATTTCCTAGCAGATTTTGTAGAAAGTAATTATAATATCCATAAGTACATTTAATTTAGTGCATAATAGTTGAAATCTTTTTTTTTTATTATTTATTTTTCCCTTAGAAAGGGTGTCATATATGTCCATATTTCTGCATATCTTGGATCAAAGCCTAGTGCCGCCATTTTGAAAGTGTCATAGTTGGAATGTCATCAGGTGCATTGTTTAAAATTTTGAATTGTTCTTGTCCTTGAAGGCCACTGTAGCTTCTGTTATTATTCGAAAGGGTTGGGGTTACCCAGGGAGTGTTGCATTCTTGAACTTTGTAGAACTTTCTTGATGATGTCATATTACACACTGCACCTTTAAATGAATTACTCTTGTGTTGTTTTGTTAGTTTCCTGCTAGTTGCTATAGCTATCAGCTGTTCCGCTGTTGCCATGGATTCTCTGTGATGTCTGAAGAACACAGCGGGGGTGAGAGGGACAATCTGCCAGGAAAGATGAAAAAATAGAAAGTGATTCAGTTACTAAGACATAAATATCCTTTACTGTAGTTTGAAGGAAGAACAATATGAATCTGATAGAGAAGGGCTACTTTATACGAATATATAAATAAAGAAGTTCATTATATGGGACACACACATATGTTAGTTTGGCTATTTGAAAAAAGAACATATGTAATTGGTGATTTTCTATTGAGAAGGTGTGGGCTAAGAGGGCGATTATATCCCCTGTGGTCAATCTTGACCACCGATCTTCTTCTATCTATAAAAGCGCTAGGCAAGCACAGATACCAGTAAAAGGTTATCATGCCATTACATTGTTTTTAGCGTTTTGCTTCAGGTTCCGGTGTACTGTGTGTGTGTGTGTGTGTGTGTGTGTGTGTGTGTGTGTGTGTGTGTGTGTGTGTGTGTGTGTGTGTGTGTTGTCTCTTTGCTGTTACTGTTATTAGCCTGAAGCAACAGAACAGTTTAAAACGTGAAAAATAAATGAATTATGTAAATTCAAATCGCTTCCTCACATTCAGGTGGATGTTACACTCAGGAACATCGTGACACTAATGTGCTGACGGTGTTGAGACGCAACATGGGATCTCTCTCTCTCTCTCTCTCTCTCCTCTCTCTCTCTCTCCTCTCTCTCTCTCCTCCTCTCCTCTCTCACTCTCTCTCTCCTCTCTCTCTCTCCTCTCTCTCACTCATCATCATCACACACACACACACTCACACCACACACACACACACACATTCTGATAGATCAGTATGTGCCTTCATGAACATTTATTCAGTCCTTCGTTCAAACAGAATGTGCGAGACACTGTAGGAGGTGTCTACATGATGTGGCACCTCACAACTAATTATTTGCTCATTTGTCTTTTCCTGCTTCTCTCTGTTGCTTTTCAAGTTGCCTGTCTAAAATACACTGGCTTTAAATCTTCATCTCTTTAGCTGCTCTGCTAACACATCTTAATAGCTTGTGAGTGACATACTGTATTTTTTAACCTTTATTTATACAGGTATATCCCATTGAGATCATTTACACATTACCATTCTCACACACACATTCATACACCGATAGCAGGCTAACTGACATTCACACAAGGCAAGGTGGGTGAAGTGTCTTGCCCAAGGACACAACAACCATGACACAAGTGGCAGGGCGGAAATCGAACCGCCAACCCTTCGATCATTGGCCGACCTGCTCTACCACCTGAGCCACAGTCGCCCTATGTATTGTTGTTTTATCAAGCCTTACGATTGTGTTTTCTTCCTTTTTGTTTTCTTCCTTTTCATTTTCATTTTCATTTTTCATTTTTTATTGTCATTTTTTTTTTTTTTTTTATTTCTTTAAAACATTTTTTTATTTTTTATTTTTTATGTGATCAGTAAATGTGTATCTGATTCTGAATCTGATGAAATTGGGGGCGGGACTCGATAAGCCTTAGGCTTCTTCCGTCACCCTTCGGACAACACAAATTAAGATGTATGATGTGAAAGAGATAATTGTGTATTGTTTGGAATTGTCCGAAAGAATAATAATAAAATAAAAAAATAAAAAATAAAAATACGCATGAGCGCGTATAGGTTTGGTTTCACACACATTACTGTAGGCAGGGTTAGGTGTCCTCCCCAGGAAATGTGTGATCGTCAACACTTTATTTCCTTTTGTGAATGTTAATGATGCCCACTTTTTGCCTTTTCTGCATCAATTTAAGGTGTAAATGTCTTTGTTTATGTAAAGGAAAAGACAATATTCAGGTTCCCGCTGGCACAAATATAATGGATATAATGCAGTAAATATCGTAGTGTGTGTGTGTGTGTGTGTGTGTGTGTGTGTGTGTGTGTGTGGTGTGTGTGTGTGTGTGTGTGTGTGTGTGTGTGAGTGTGTGTGTGTGTGTGTGTGTGTGTGTGTGTGTGTGTGTGTGTGTGTGTGTGTGTGTGTGTGTGTGTGTGTGTGTGGTGTGAGTGTGTATTAATGCCTAGTCTACAGAATCAGTGCAGGAACATGCAGGTCACGTATTGAATAAACAGTGATTAATGATACACACGACTGAGGCAGAGTGTTCGTGCATGTTTACAATATTCTCATTATTTTCATTAAGTTAAGGTTGGGTTAGCATTGATTTAGCTCATTATTTTTGCATGTTATTATGACAAAATGAATAAAATCAACCTGACTGAAACACAAAGTAAAATGGTTTACACAATGCAGCTAGTATTTAAAGTAGCTACAAGGAGATTTAGTTTTTTGTTTATTCTAGCGCCCCCTTTGGACCAAAGCAGTAGTGTTTTTACCACACCAGATCTTTGCTATCGCGGGCCGGCGGCGTGTGTATTTGTTTAGGAAGTGAGTGAAATAGAGACGGCAGGATGCATGGCCATGAGATAATGTATTTAGAAGTGACTAAGTCAGATTAATAATGGTAATATGACCATGGGGAAGCAAAGTCAACTTTGATTTAGTAGCTTTCATAAACAGGATCTTCCCGTCTGCCTGCTGTAAATCGTTTGGTCTGAGTTTGCGGGGATTCAGACCCGAGCAAAGGCGAAAATAATAACTACAGTATATAAGAATTTAATTATTTTCACTGATGGCCTTGTTTGCTGTTACATGTTATCTAGGATCATAAGACGAAAATGAGACTGTTTCAGGAACCTTTAAAAGTTCCTCGTAGAAAGTTTAATAAAATATAAATTTGTTTATGAATTCAGAACCAAAGTTTTTGCAGCTTCTGTATATATCAGCATGGAACTCTCAGCAAAGTCAAGAAGTCTCTCTACAAAGTGAAATATGAATGTATTGATATTTGGAACACACTCCGTTCGCCTGAGGCTTTATTTTTTGGTCTCTTCTTATATTTGGCTTCAAATGAACATCATGGCAACCTGCACAGCCCTGTAAGCAAGATGGCAGCCGCTCCGGAGTGAAGGAATGATTTGGGTCGGAATTGATCTGGTGGCGGTTGGTGCAGTATGATGGAAAAAGATTGGAAAAAAAACACGCACACACATGCACACACACAACACACACACACATGCACACACACACACACACACACACACACACACACACAACACACACACACACACACACACACACACACACACACACACACACACACACACACACACATGCACACACATGCACACAAACAAAGGCTGTATGTACTCTCAAATAGCCCCTTAACAAACACATAAACACGCACGCACACACGCACGCACACACACACACACACACACACACACACACACACACACACACACACACACACACACACACACACACACACCGGCTGTATGTCTCTGTAATGAGTTCCATGCCTTGAATTAATATCTGAGATTAAAAATGTTTGTTTGTTAGTTTGTTTGAATAATGGATATGATTTATTTTTGAAATAGAGCTTTTTTACATTTAAATTTTTAAATTTTTTGGCATTTAAATCATTCTATTAGACAGTTTTGGAGAGACAGAGGTGAAATGGGGGCAGAGAAGGGAATGACATGCAGAGAACTGACCCGAAGAGGACTGAGCCTCTATGTGTGTGTGGGGGGGGGGGGGATCTAACCATTACACCACGGAGCCCCCCATGAAATCGAGCTTTGAAAGTTTTCAACATGATTGACTGTGAAGGGCACAGGGAAACGTGGTCTGCACCTTAATACGGCTACTGTAGCTTTTCTATATTCTGTTATGAATTATTTAGAGTCTCGGGTTTGATTTCAAACCATGTTTAATCATCTCTGGCCACCTGTCAGAGGACGCACATTTCCCTGAATTCTTTTATAACTGAAACAGATTAAAAAAGTTTTTAAGTTTTGTGAGACACTGCAGGCAAAAAAATAAAAAAATTCAAGCACAGATTTTTTGGGTATTTTGCTTCGATAAAATGTCTTCTTTTATAGTTAGTATGAATAAAAGATCCAAAATGTACATTTAGGTTTTTATTTGACTAAACCTGGTCTGTTTGCTTCTGTATATTTCTCCTAACAACCATCTTTAATGGACATTATCTCAACATTTGTTTTTTCAACATCAGAACCAAACATCTTAATTTCTAAAGCACTAACATCAACTAAACTTTCAATAATCATTCTTTGCACTGTAGTTTATGATCATCAGAGGAAAAATTTAACTGTTTCAGAAATATTAAAAAATTCCTCGTAGCTACTTTAACTGGAGTCAGTGGTGTTACTGTGCTGTCAAGCTGACTCACATCGTTATGAACAGCAGTAGCTTCCGTTTGAATGTATGCATTATTTAAACCTTTGTGCGGAGGCGGATACACACACACCACACACACACACACACACACACACACACACACACACACACACACACACACACACACACACACACACACACACACACACACACACACACAACACAGACATACTGCTCTGAGATGAAAAGCCATCATACATCAGAAAGCTTAGAACTCGAGAAGTTCTCTAGAAGGATCGCTTCTCACTAGTCAGAGAACTAGAGTTTCGAAGACAGTGAAATGTAGACGCAGAGAAAGGAATAATTGTACCGGCGCCCGTGTGATAGACAGACAGATAACGGGAGGAGGAACAGAACAAATAGCTTTTATAAATCTTTGAGACTGAAACTGAAACACTAAGCAGACTGAGTCGCTCGGGGGGAAAAGGCATTTTATGATTACTAGAGGAAGGCCAAGAAGAAATATAATAACATGAGATGGAAAACAGATACAAGATTAACAGGCGATTAGATGGTGAAGAAATACGCAACACATAATAATCCTTTATAAGAAAACACTATTATACATAACTATAGTGCCCCCTTTGGACTAAAGCGGTAGTGTTTTTAAGACACCAGCGCTGAAGCCCATGCTGGCAGCGCGTACATTTAAAAGTTCCTCAAGGGAGCTTTGAATAAGGGAACTACAAACATCTTTGGGCCATAAAAGTACGAACTCTAAACTCAGCCCATTTTCTCCTCTCACCATCTGTCCAAACACCTCTAATACATCCCTTAGTGTGTGTTGTGTGTGTGTGTGTGTGGTGTGTGTGTGTGTGTGTGTGTGTGTGTGTGTGTGTGTGTGTGTGTGTGTGTGTGTGTGTGTGTGTGGTGTGTGTGTGTGTGTGTGGTGACCTGTCAGTGTGAGTGGGAGCAGTTCTTGGAGGTATAACATCCTGATTAACACAGCACCAGCAGAGCAACCACCTGGACTATACAAACCTACCTGTAACACACACACACACACACCACACACACACACACACACACACACACACACACACACACACACACACACACACACAACACACACACACACACACACACACACACACACACACACACACACACGCCTGGGAAAAGTCCTTCCTCAGCAGATTTATCATGCATTCAAACTTCCCTCATAGGATCAGCATATTCTCGCCTCAAACCTTTTCCATTTTACACAGAGAACTTCTGTATGTAATTAAAGAAGCTAAATGTGAATATTTTAATGAATAATTTAATTTTAATGAGAAGAAAAGACGACCAAATGCAGAAAAACAACAACTATAAGAAACAATTAACAGAAACATGTTGATGCCTCGGGCCGTCTGTCCGGTGCCATTCTTGTGAGGCAATATCTCATGAACGCTTTGAGGGATTTTCTTCAAACTTTGCCCAAATGTCGACTTTAATTCAACGATCCAGTGATTAGATTTTGGAGGTCAAAGGTTACTGAATTCCTGCCTCATGAGCACAATATCTCATGAATGCTTTGAGGGATTTGTGTCAGATCTAGCACAAACTCAAATTTTGACTCGAAAAATTTACCCTATTGAGGACATATTTTCACAAATGTTACTGCTAACTTACATATTGTGAGGTCTCAGTAACCTTGTACCAATTTTTACCTTCTTTAAAGGTGCAGTGTGTAATATGACATCATCAAGTGGTACAATTCTAGATCGCAATGGTTCATCTCTATGGCTCCCGTGCGGAGAAGCAACGGAAAGCCTTCTAGTTCTATGATATTAAATTCATTTTCTACCAAGTCTGTTATGAAAAATCCCCATAATTCTACACACTGTAGCTTTAAAGCATTGCCTAACACCAAGTATAACCTCCAGTTGCCAGGCAGTGGTTCTAGTTCTAAGTATTTTGCAAATCAACACCCCGTCAGATCCTCCATAGCATCATGTGACATTATCCACTCTTCTGATTGGCTTAAATATGGGTCAAGTGATGAGCGAATAATTAATCTGTTTACTCCTTTTCCTCCCTGGTTATTTTTCCATACTGTTTGTGTGTGTGTGTGTGTGTGTGTGTGTGTGTGTGTGGTGTGTGTGTGGTGTGTGGTGGGGTGTGTGTGTGTGTGTGTGTGTGTGTGTGTGTGTGTGTGTGTGTGTGTGTGTGTGTGTGTAGTGTGCAGTTGAGACCTGTAGGCTACAGTTTCCATAGGCGCCTTCTGCAGTGTGAAGGTCCCACTAGGCCGTGTGAGTGTGAGTGTGTGTGTGTGTGTGTGTGTGTGTGTGTGTGTGTGTGTGTGTGTGTGTGTGTGTGTGTGTGTGTGTGTGTGTGTGTGTGTGTGTGTGTGTGTGTAGTAGCTGTTTGTAGGTTAAAACTGTGTGTGTATATGTGTCAGCTGTTTGTATATACAGTGTCTGTGTGCATGCGTGTCTGCTCGTGTGTGATGGGACCTGGGGGTTATAATTCATGCAATCAATCCTGGCCTGCAATTGCATTTTGCGGCCGTCACAGTTTCTCCATGGTGTGTGTGTGTGTGGTTGTGTGTGTGTGTGTGTTGTGTGTGTGTGTGTGTGTGTGTGTGTGTGTGTGTGTGTGTGTGTGTGTGTGTGTGTGTGTGTGTGTGTGTGTGTGTGTTGTCTCTTTGCTGCAGAGCCCTTATGCAAAGACATGGGAAGTATCTGGATATACAGTCGCTGTCCTGGGAACTGGAATGGAAAATTAAATGCTTGGCTTCATCTATCCTAGGCAGAGGAAGGGTTGAACAAATATGAGGTTACAATAGTGTACACACACACACACACACACCACACACACACACACACACACACACACACACACACACACTCACACTGCCTAGTGGGACTTTCACACTGCAGAAGACTCCTATGGAAACTGTAGCCTACAGGTCTCAACTGAACCCTACACACACACTGTTGTAACACACACACACACACACACCACACACACACACACCCCACACACACACACACACACACACACACACACACACAACACACACACACACACACACACACACACACACACACACACACTAGCAGTTGCAGAATGCACATACTGTATACATACATGGATTCTCATGGTAGAATGTAAAGACATGTAGTGCGGCTCTCATTTTCTTTTTCATTTCATAATAAAAATATATGGGAAGAAGCACTTTCCAGTGTTTTACTATGTGGTGCACGGGGGTTAGGGTTTCATAACTGGGATATAAATGAAAAATAAAATGAAGCAAACAAGCAACCCTTTCTTACATAGCCAAACCACCAGCATAATAATCCCCCAATCAATCATATGTTTATATACTGTATGTTCTGGTACAAGCTTCTACTAGATTGAATAATGTTCAAACTATATTACATTTATTTTGGGCCGCAATTTGATCAGTTCCCTATAAGAAAATACCAAATGTACAACTGAATTTCTTTCTAAGATGATTGAATTGTTCATTAATAAGCTAAATTAACTCGTCGACGCCACTGTTGTTAAGAAGTACCTCCGCTGTATTTGCCAGAGGGTGAGTTGTGTGTACACATTGCCTCTGCAGAGTCGTATGAATCATTTCTATGAATAAATCTGTTTCTAGCTGATTCCGCCCAGGGTTAACTGTCATGCTATTGGAGCGGAAAGCAGACAACAGATTTACAACAACTATTTCATGGATGCTAATGCTAACAATGTAGCACCAAGCTGAACCGACAGAGGCTACATCCATTTGTTAAAGCCCATGTAAACCAATCCAAATCCAAAAAATCCTTCTAAGAATATAATTTGGGGAGTTAGCTGCATGATAAAGCATCTGAAAAGAGTTGGGTATATTTATCAATCAAAATTAGAGACATTGACATTTTAGTGTGATACACTTTCCAAAATTCAGTTTAGATGAGGCGGGCTATGTGACGGTTCTTATGACACTATGGGCCGGTTTCGCAGACATGGATTAAGCCTAGTTCTGGACTAAATTTTACTTTCAATGGACAATCTCCATTCAAAATTCCATTTAGTCCAGGACTAGGCTTAATCCATGTCTGTGAAACTGGCCCTATATGTATTTTGAATCAATCACGGCAGTTCTCTGCCCGAACAATGACTGTATCCATGGAGACCGCACACAGTCCTGTCAAATGGTCTAGACAGTAAAAAAGGCGTTGTTTCTTTTTAAACTAAGTTTTATAATATTTATCAACATTTATTTTCATTCAGATTTAAATAAAAGCTTATTGAGAGAACCCAACATCGTCATCATAATTTTATTTTTGAACTATTTTGTACCAGGTTCCCAGAGGCTTTAAAGGGGCAGTGTGTAATATGACGTCATCAAGAAAGTTCTTGAAAGTTGTAGAATGCAACGCTCCCTGGGTAACCCCACCCCTTTTGAATAATAACAGAAGCTACCGTGGCCTTCAAGGACAAGAACAATTCTAAATTTTAAACAATGCACCTGATGACATTCCAACCAACATGGATGCCTCCATAAGACTTACCCTCTCATGTACAAAATGTAACATTAATATTTGTAATTCTCCGTAATTCTTTAACCTCTAATATTGACATGTAGACGGCAGCTTCAGTGACAGGTTATTTCCTCAGCCCCATTAGAGACACACTTCTGCCCATCGCCACAGTAACGGCCCCGGGGAGGATTAGGAATGATGCAACACATGTTATCCAATGTTCCACTGTTAGACTCACCAACACACAAACACACATACACACACACACACACACACACACACCACACACACACACACACACACACACACACACACACACACACACACACACACACACACACACACAACACACACACACACACACACACACACACACAAAAACCACACCACATACAGTACTGATCATGTTAATGTGAGTAGGGACAGCTGTAGACAGTGATTCTGGAGAAAAGAAAGCTTGTTGTCAAAATCGCTTTTTGTCAAATTCAGCGAATATCTCCTCACGATCCGCTACCTGTCCATACCCTGTGTGCACTGATTAAAATAAAAATGCAGTGTTTAAACACAGCCTAGGTTCTGTAAATTGTTTTGTTTCTAGCTACAATAGGACCCTTAATTTAGATACCCGTTTATATAAAAAAAATCATTGCACGCACAGTACAGACAGGTAGCGGATGGTGATCGTGAAGAGATATTCAATGATTTTTAACAGAGCTTCCGACTCATGTCTACGGCACTTATCTCATGATTTATCACTTTGTGTTGGTGGGAAGAGGATCGGTCCACAGAGACTTAATTTCTCCTAGGAATTAAAACTGGGAGCCCTATTACCAACACTCCATATCGGCCAGCTCTTTTTAAAGCTGCATTGAGTAGAATTTATTGGCACCATTTTTCAGAACAGACTTGATAGAAATGGAATATAGTATTCATAAGCATGTTTTTTATTAGTGTATAATCAATTAAAAAATATAAGCTGTTGTTTATTTGACCTTAGAATGAGCCTTTTATATCAACATAGGAGTGATAGGAGGCTGCCATTTTGCACCGCCATGTTTCTACGGCGCTTATGTCATCATGGATCACTTCGTGTGGGAGGGAAGATGATATGTCCACAGAGAATTATTTTTTATTTTGGCAAATTGGATCTGAAGGTGTTTCAGTCGCGTGTGAACGGACACTGTAGTTGCTCCTGCAGCTCATTTTGACTAATGAGGATATTTTTAGAGTGAGCGACAAAAACACACACATGCACACACACACATAAACACGCACACGCACACACACACACACACACGCGCACATACACGTAAACACACAGGAACACACACACACACACACACTAGGACACACACATAAACACACACACAAGGAGTGTGTGTGTCCGTGTGTGTGTGTGCGTGTGTGTTCCAGCTGGTTGTCCAGGTCTTTCTCTACAGTTGCCCAGCGGTTAATGAGAAACTCTCAGTAAAACCTGCAGGAGCTCACAGCATGGGGTCTCTCTCTCTCTCTCCCTCTCCTCTCTTGTATGTCTCTCTCTCTCTCTCTCCCTCTCCCTCTCTGTGTGTCTCTGTCTCTCTGTCTCTCTCTCTGTGTCTCTCTCTCTCCCTCTCTCTGTCTCTCTCCCTCCCGCTCTCTCAGTGTCTCTCTCTCTCTCTCTCTCTCTCTCTCTCTCTCTCTCTCTCTCTCTCTCTCTACACTCTCTCTCTACACACACACACACACACACACACACACACACACACACACACACACACACACACACACACACACACACACACACACACACACACACACACACACACACACACATCCATACATTCTGATAGATGAATATGTGCCTGCATGAACATTCATGCAGTCCTTCATGCAAACAGAATTTGTAATCACATGTAATTCATCCTGCATTTAGAACTGAAGGGTTTAAACAAGCCTGTGTGAGACATTATATTTGTCAAGAAAGGGCCCCACCATAGCTAGCAACATGCCCATTCACAGAGCCTAGGCTGTGTATTAACACTGGATTGTTTTTCAGTGCACACACAGTACGGACATGTAGCGGATTGTGAGGAGCTATTCACTGATTTTGACAAAAAGGGATTTTGACAACAAGCATTTTCCAGAATCGCTGACTGCACCTTTAAGATAACTACACAGCGCATTCATAGCTAGTAAAGGGCAGAAGCTATTTCTTAATCCACATCCACACATTGATTTATCTCCTCTGTCCACACTGAAGGTCTTACTGTTACAGATGGTCCGCTGCAGATAAAGCAAAGCTGTGTGGGCAAACCTACAGGCTGCCGTCAGCACAAACGCACCAGAATAAATGGAGTGATAAATTAACCGGACAGAGACCTTTAGGGTAGAATGGATGGATGGATGGATGGATGGATGGATGGATGGATGGATGGATGGATGGATGATGGATGGATGGATGGATGGAGGATAGATGGATGGATAGATGGATGGATGGATGAATGGATGGATAGATGGATGGATGAATGGATGAGATGGATGGATGGATGGATGGATGGATGGATGGATGGATGGATGGATGGATGGATGGATGGATGGAGGGATGATGGATGGATGGATGGATGATGGATGGATGGATGGATGGAGGGATGGATGGATGGATGGATGGATGGAATGGATGAATGGATGGATGGATGGGATGGATGGATGGATGGATGGATGGATGAGATGGATGGATGGATGGATGGATAGATGGATGGATTGATGGAGGATAGATGGATGGATGGATGGATGGATGGATGGTATGGATGGATGGATGATGGATGATGGATGGATGGATGGATGGATGATTGATGAGATGGATGGATGGATGGATGTGGATGGATGATGGATGAATGATGGATGGGTGGATGGAATGGAATGGATGGATGGAGGATGATGGATGGATGATGGATGATGGTATGGATGGATGGATAGATGGATGGATGAATGATGGATGGATGGATGGATGGATGGATGATGGATGGATGGATGGATGGATGGATGGATGGATGGATGGATGTGATGGATGGATGGATGGATGGATGGATGGAATGGATGGATGGATGGATGGATGGATGGATGGATGGATGGATGGATGGATGGAGGATGATGGATGGATGGATGGATGGATGGATGGATGGATGATGGATGGATGATGGATTGGATGGATGTGGATGAGATGGTATGGATGGATGGTATGGATGGATGGATGGATGGATGGATGGATGGATGGATGGATGGATGGATGGATGGTGGATGTATGGATGGATGGATGGATGGATAGATGGGATGAATGGATGGATGGATGGATGGGGTACCATGACTTCTTATGACAGCGTAGACGGCAGCGGTTAAGTCTCTTAATTGATCCAATTTCCATTTTACATCCCGGCACTAAATAAAACGCCCATCTCACTGGCGCTAGGCCCAGATAGAAATTAAGCAATAAATTCTCCTCACAGTCAGCCAACGAACGAGGCCCGCTGCCTCTCATGTAGAAATACTATGATGCAAGGGAGGAGGGGGGCAGACAATGGCTATACAGGGTGTTCTGAATCACAATCACAATCTCTTTATTTTCCTTTGTCAGACATTGTCAGTGTTAACTACGCAGGAGTAGGGTGTGTGTGTGTGTGTGTGTGTTAGAGGGGTGTGTGTGTGGGGGGGGGGGGGTTGATCTTTGTGTTTGCTGCTACTGGATGTCAGGATTTCCTTCAGGATCAATAAAGTATCCATCTATCTACACTCTAAAAAATGATTCAGGGGATTAGTTCATTAAGCTTAAAATACAGACGTTTTTCAGCATAAAAAAAACGTGTTTGTTACATGAACTTAAATAGTCCATTGACAACATATTCTAAATAAGTGGATCAAACTTAATATTTAGAAGAATGTGTTAACTTATCTATGTATCAATTTAGAATGAATATTTATGTGTCCACTCAACACTTTTGAAATAATAAGTTAGTCCAACTTGTCTTTCTGGTTAGTTTCAACTGTATATTTTCAAAGTTAAGTAGGCGCCTGAATTTGCCCGGACATGTTTCGCTGCCACGCACTGCGGTCACGGGTCACACACAGCCAGCCAGACCACGTTGTCCACCACAAGTGAAAGAAGGGGAAGAAGCCGGAGTTCACGTCGAGTATGCTATCATAGGGTAAGTAACAGCACTAAGTCGTTTTGCTTTTATTCGCCAAAATTACCAACTGTATCATCACACAGTGCAATACATCGTTTTTAAGCGGCACTTCACCGGAAATTAAATGTAGTCTAAGCTAAATTAGCAGCTTGATAGTAGGCTACGGCATTAGCTAATGTTAGCTAGCTAGCCTTTTTCGGTTGTATTGTTCCAGAGCAAGCCAACTTTAATGGCGCACTTGTAACATGAGTTAAAAGTGAGACAAAAGTGAGTGTGTGTGGCACTGGGTAAAGTGTTGGTTTTCACGTTGTTTTTTTTGTGTGTGTTCGGTGAAAGTTGGATAATAAAGCCTGTTGGAAGGAGCACGTGCCAACTCTGTAGCTAATGTAAAATAATAGGACATGTTAGCTGTTAGTTCGAACACAGTACATCAGGTTAACATACAAATATACTAGTAGAGTTTAATGCAGGCTTCTGTTTTTTCTGTTCTTTCTGTGTTTGCTTAACTGAACCATCTTGTAACACAGAGGTACTTGGTTTTCGATTTGCTATTACTACAGTACATATAAAACATTTTTTTCCCCTTTCAAAAATCTACTGCATAATGTGCAACAGGTAAATGGGACTGTAGTCATCACAACTTCTGCTTGAAACGTTTACATTTACTTTTTCCAAAATTTTTCATTTTCGGTTGGTACTCAAATCCACTTTTCACAACATATGGATTAATTAGATTAAAGAAGTTAATACAACAATATTAAAACTGCATTTATAATTTTTGTATTGCTTCATATGGGTTCACTGTCAAATTATGATAACTTTGTACTTTCCTTTAGTGTAGTTTGTCATTACTGATTGCAATTATTCGCACTAGGGAAAAAGTCAAAGTAACACAAAATCCTCCAATTTGTCTGTAATTTTTGCAAGCGGAAATGTTTACTTTTAAGCCACATCAAGGATTCAAAACAGGAAGGAAGAGGTTACTTCTGTAAGAACTAAAAACCTGAATGAGAGATCATTGTTGGATAACAGTACACCTGAAATTTAAGTTAAGGTAATTAACCTCAGTTTTTAAAATGAATTGGATCTGTAAGATTTGCAAATTTGAAACACCAAATAAGACCAATCTTTTAAAGCATTATAGACTTAGACATTATGGCCATGATGTAGAGGTTCTGCCTTGTCTTTATTGGGAGTGTTATTGCTCATTTAAAACATGGGGGAGCCTGCAAAATCATCTGTCAAGAAGCCATTCATCCCGTGAGAGAGTGACATGTACAGAAGTTCTATCTTTTAAATGTCCATGTTGCTCTTCAAGCACTATATCCCAGGAAAGAGAATACTTTGAGCACATTGGCCGTCATTTAAAAAAACAAGAAACTGTCACTTGTGTTTTTGAAAATTGTCATTTCAAAACTAACATTTATGGAACATTTGCCTCTCATAGGTCCCGGAAACACACCCCTCATTCAGTGGATGACTTCAAGTCAGATCTTTTAGTGAGGTATGTCAATCCTTTAAATGCAGGAGATGATCCTACTGTTGAGGAAGACACTGAAAGTGCAGGGAGTGAACATCCTGGGGATGAAGAAATTAGAGAATTGCCTAACTTAATTCAATTAAGTTAATATTGAATATGTTAATATAATTGGCAGTGTTACTTAGTTGTTTTAGTGTTATTTGATTGTGCCTTTATTTTTTCATTTGTCGTGTGCAGATAAATGAAGAATTCAGACGAATCACCACTGCAAACCTGGAAACCACGTTCATGGCAAAACTGGACCAGTACTCCCCGAAAATAATGTCCATGGCCTCCTCAACAGGAGGAGCTGCAAAAATGAAGATCCAGCGCATAAGTAACATGCTGCAAGAGGTATGAATCAATGTTTTATTCTTATTAGGTCGTGTTAGGTTGTGTGATCATCAGGGCTGGCCGAGTAATTAGAATAGTCCACTACGTTGTTACGTTGGTATTCAAGGCTCAATTCAGTATTCAGGACTTTTCTGACACAATGCATGTGAAACATCCACCATAACTTGAATGGGATAATAAATCACATGTTGTATACTGCTTGGTCCTCCTGGTCCTGTTCCCCAAAGAGGCTAAGAAAAATCATTGCAGTTTTATGCCACAAAATCAACTCCGATTAAAATATTTGGTGTAAACGTTTTGTTATTTTCATTGTTTAATTCTCCTCAGCCTTCTGTTGAAACAAATGTGTCCATTTCTGTCCTGTACAAGACGCTAACAGTTTAAGCAGACCTTTCCATAACTCTATGCACTACCTGTGTATTAATTAATTTAAAAGAGCAACAATTGAAGTCCAACCCACAAACCAGCAGCTACAATTCTGATTTGTCAGCTCAGCTCTTATGTGCTGTTCTCCTGTTTCACCTCTGTGTTGGATTTAATCCTATTAATGGGGTGGCACTACACTTTATTTTTATTTTTAGTAGAGCAATTAAAAAAAACATTGCTATTTGGCCAGGCAAAAAAAAGAGAAGAGGAACATGCTAGTAATGTTTCTGTAACGCTTAATTGAGGTGTAAACTAAATAAGTGTGTTATATTTGATAAAAAGAAAAAAATATTCAGTCAGTTGGTTCAGTCCAGACCCCTGACACTTTACCTTTCAGTCCTCTTTTCCCAGTTATGTAATTATTAAAATGCATCCTAATGGAGATTGTTTTTCTCGTTCACAGGATAATTCAGTGGAAAGGAGGAGAGAGGTGGCTATCCGGTGTCTCATGGTGTATCTCAGAGAAAAGGAGGAGGACAACAACACTTTGTTTCCTGCTGAATCTATTTTAAGACAGAAGTCTATTTTTGAGAGACATTACCCTCTGGCTGGCTTTCAGGCCATCTAGCTCAAGGAGTATTTTCTGAAATACCTCGAAAGTTTTGATCAGTTATTTTGGGTAGCTTAGGTTGAGCGCATATATCAGCCCCATTAGCAAGGCACAAGCTCTTGGTACATCCAGGTCATCCAGGACTTTGGTTCCCTCGACGACTACCCTTGCGGTGGCAGTATTAGACATCAAGGCACCTCACCTGACAATATGCTACATGTAACGTACAATTGAAGGGATATTGTTAGGTCTATACGTGTTGAAAAAGCGTTTTTCTGCTGGACCCCTTTGCAACAGTACAAGGTTGACTTCTGTTACAGCAACGTCTCCCCCAAACTCCTTAATGTGACAGTGCTTATCACCATCTCCATGAGGTAACAGACTAACTGCATATGTACAGAAATACAACCAGACTTTGAAAATACTCAACTATCCCTTATTAAGTCCCTCACCCTTTTTTGTGTCCGTCACCCACTCTGATATAAGTTGTGTGTGGACAGAACATTAGAAGCAGATTTTGCCAACACTGACAATACCAAAGATCTTTTACTTCGCACTTGTATTTTTCTTTTAATTATTTTCTATTGAGAGACACTTTATTGATCCCTTGGGAATGTAACTTCAGGGAAATTCATTTTCTATTTATTATAATTTTTTTGAGAAATTGGATTAATTCCAGGATGTATGATATTATTGGAAGTGGGAATGTTTATTTTGTTATTGTTCATGGTAAAAGTGCTAAAATAAACCGTGAAAACTGGAATTGCTGTTTCTTCTTTATTCTTACATAAGTGAAATAAGTTACTCAAACACAAAAAATTAAGCTGTTTGCGTTGACATTTTTGAGTAGGATGAAAGAAAGAAATTAAGTTAGATTATCTTAAATAAGTAATTTGAACAGATTAGCTTAAATAAGTAATTTGAACACTTAATATCCCCATATCTTTCGAATTAATATTAAGTTGGTTCAACTTAATTATGCTTTCAGAGGTCAAAGCAAATTATGTTGGCTCTACTAATGTAATTGCATTATTATGACTACAAAAGACTCATACGATGAACTCAATAATGCCAAAAGTTGGGACAACTTAAAAAGAGGCATGCAAAAAGTTAGCATAGGTTTTTAAGTTGAGGCAGTGAATTATTTTTTAGAGTGTATCTATCATCTATCTATCTATCTATCTATCTATCTATCTATCTATCTATCTATCTATCTATCTATCTATCTATCTATCTATCTATCTATCTATCTATCTATCTATCTATCTATCTATCTATCTATCTATCTATCTATCTATCTATCTATCTATCTATCTATCTATCTATCTATCTATCTGTCTGTCTATCTATCTATCTATCTATCTATCTATCTATCTATCTATCTATCTGTCTGTCTGTCTGTCTGTCTGTCTGTCTGTTTTCTTTAGAATAGGTTAAAACATTTAAAACGTGTAAAAGTTTAAAAAAAAGTTAAACAAATCCATAATCATAAATATTGCGCAGTCAACCATGTGTATGTAACAGAGGGTCAGGTTGCTATGATGTCATTGAAAGACCGTCTGAAAATCTAGTTTGTGGGACAGAGAATGTTCTGCAAATCGCTACGGCAACAACAGAATTACCTTTTAAGGAGACGATGGACAAATGTTGACAAATTGGGAATGAATAGATTAACCACACACACAAACACACACACACACACACACACACACACACACACACACACACACACACACACACACACACACACCACACACACACACACACACACACACACACACACACACACACACACACACACAATGAATGGAGTGTCTGGCAGTTAGTCGATAGAATTAAAGACGAAGAAAGGGTTCTAATGGATTTGTTCAGGTCATTTCATTAAGAACCTTTTCACTTTAAGGCGAGGCACTGCAGTTGAATGGGGTAGAATAGTTGACTTCTTATATCATCACAAAACTTTGCCAGTTGAATACTTACAATAGAACTATGATTTGTATAACAATACCTATACCAATTTGGCATTATCGAACTTAATATGCATGAAGCTGCGTCTCTTTAAAATAAAACTAAAATCTAGATGTTGGATGAAGCCAGAGTTAAAATCTTTATTTCATTTTTAAAACATGTAAGTTTTACAGTTTTTTGGATACAGCCTTTTTATTAATTTATAAATCAAAACATAGTATGAACAGGTTTTACAAATGCATTTAGAGCATGTTTTCTTAGAATAAAATGTGTCATAAATCAGACCAAATGAATTTGTGAAATAAAACATTTGACCTTTTTATTAAACAATTACAAAGTCTAGACTATAGGTGTTTTTTTACTGCTGCAATTCATCAAATAAATGATTCAATTATGCATTATTCAAACACACAGTTTTATGTTTTACTTAACATATCTATAAATAGTAAAACCCTTTAGTTTCCCACCTGGATGTGCTGGGGCTGTGTGTGTGTGTGTGTGTGTGTGTGTGTGTGTGTGTGTGTGTGTGTGTGTGTGTGTGTGTGTGTGTGTGTGTGTGTGTGTGTGTGTGTGTGTGTGCGCGTGTGTGTGTGTGTGTGTGTGTGTGTGTGTGTGTGTGTGTGTGTGTGTGTCTGTGTGCGTGCGTGCGTGTGTGTGTGTGTGTGTGTACTGAGAGAGAAACTCTGCGTGCAAAGCAGAATGTAACAACACAGACAAGGTGAAGCTAATTAAAAATAATGAGCCACGTGGGTCGGCACGGTAACATCCACCTTATACTCACTATCACCACGGTGATCCCAAGACAAACAACTTCACACAGAGAGATACAATAGTTCCATCGTCCTGAAGTAAAGAAATGTTTCAACTGTTAAGCCTCAGTGCTTCATTGTATTAAAGCTATTGTGCGTAACTTTTTTATATAAATGAATGTCTGTTACATTCAAGCCATCACCAAGCGAGTTGAAGCTCAGAAAAATCCAGTTGCTGATTCTTCTGAACTACACAACACACACACACACACACACACACACACACACACACACACACACACACACACACACACACACACACACACACACACACACACACACATGATGATGTGTAAAAACACACACAAAAACACACTGATAATGACTGCAGACTCTTTACAACAGTGGAAGTAACTACCTCAAAACAGTCTCGTTGGGAGTCCAGCTCAGACATTTGACACACACACACACACACACACACACACACACACACACACACACACACACACACACACACACACACACACACACACACACACACACACACACACACACACACACCACACACACACACACACACACACACACACACACACACACACACACACACACACACACACACACACACACACACACACACATTATTAATTTAATCATGAGATAGTGAAACGGAAGTGGACCCCATCTTGGAGAAGACTTGTCATGTGAGCCATTATTATAGTAAATGGTGCCAGTGACCTCAGGCTCTCTGGGCTTTTACTGGAGCTTTTAGTGCTGTGTGATCAACACTACACAGACAGGGAGAGGAGGAGAGAGACATCTGATATACTATATGTCTTACTGAGGGCTTTTTCACACCTAATAATAGTTTGCTTCTAAAACAAACTTGAGGTCTGCTGCAACTCTCAGCTCTTTTAAATCAAATCTGAAGACTTTTCTGTTTCCCTTTTAACCTGTCAACTTTATTTTATTTTTATTTTTATTTCTGTTCATTTTTTTATTCGCTTTTCTAATGTCTGTTCTGTACTTGATGTATTTTAATATTGATATATTGCATGCCCCTGTAAAGCACTTTGAATGGCCTTGTGTCTGAATTGTGCTTCATAAATAAACTTGCCTTGCCTTGCCTTGCCTTGCCTTGCCTTGCCTTGCCTTGCCTTGCCTTGCCTTGCCTTGCCTTGCCTTGCCTTGCCTTGCCTTGTTCGCTTATAGGGTCACACAATAGATGTGAGATTGAAACATTATCTCACTCATCTGGCCACAAGAATCGGGACATCCTAAATCTTTTTTTCTACCGTACTAAATAGTAGATAGTATGGGGATTGGAACGCAGCCAATTATTTAATTCTGCTACATCCAATGAGTCAAATCAGACCAATATGTTCAGTCATCTGTAAAGGACCAAACTCCGTAGACTAGAAGCTGGTGGGAGAAGTGACGACCATGCGAAAAAGGACTATTTCTAATTACGTATTTATCAATGTAAAAAATACTATTAAAGTTATTAATTCATGATTGTTTGCCCTGTTCAATTAGCTGCCTTAATCCACCTGTCACATTTTCAATTACATTCATTAAGTGTTTAAACTTTGGGAATGTTTATTATCTTTTAAGTGAATAAAAATGTATTTGTCATAATTCCTAATTCATTTTTTGAGACAAAATTAATTGCACTGCAGTTTAAAATCATGATAGAATAAGTTACGTATTGTGTACTTGCATAGCCAATATATTTACTCTAAAGGAGCCCAAAAAATGTAGTAAAAAGTTAAATTATGTGAGCCCAAACCCATGTACACACACTTTTCCTGGGTTCTGCTAACCAAGAGCTTGAATAAAGACAGTACTACAGACACACACACCGATACAAAAAACTCTAACAAATGAACAGCACGCACGTACACACACACCACACACACACACACACACACAACACACACACACACACACACACACACACACACACACACAACACAACACACACACACACACACACACACACACACACACACACACACACACACACACACACACACACACACACACACACACACACACACACACACACACACACAACACTCAGTTATAAATTGTTGATGTCTTGGTAGGAACCTGAACAGTCTGGCAGTTCTGAGTTTAGATTCACAGTGACAGTTCCAGTAGCAGAAAAGATTCCCACAGGGCGAATAGGCAAACTCAAAGAATTTCACTCTTTTCAAGTTGGATGAATAAAAGAAAAACTTTTCATGTGGAAATTCTTTAAAATGTTCAGTGTTACTGTTTTTTTTACTCAAAGGTTCTCCGAGGAACTTTCAGTTTGTGTTAATTCTAGAACCCCCTTTGGACAAAAGCGTAGTTCCTGGGTGAGCGTATATCCATGACAAAGGCATTAAGAAAAACTATATAAAAATAAAATTCTTTGCACTGATGGTCTCGTTTGCTGTAACACGTCATTTATGATCATCAGAGGAAAAAATGTATTGATTTGAATCCATGTAGGGAGTTCAGTAGCCATTTTTCACTTCTGGTCCTTCCAATACTTAGTCAGCATGTAATTAAGTCAAGTAGTTCATTTGACTTCTGCCCTAAATGTCTTTCTAAGCTCCTGTGTTACTGTCCCACATCATGTTAAACACTTTGGTGCCACTTGCCTTTTCTTTTGTATCTCTATGTTCCCTTTGTTTTGAAGCAGAACACCAGAGCAGCTACAGAGTATTAAGGCTGAGTGGTTTCGCTGTATTGACGTACTCACACACACACAACACAACACACACACACACACACACACACACACA
>CM047508.1:6490106-6495106 GCA_026122265.1 Ammodytes dubius | reverse complement strand
ACAGGGTTCCTTACACCTTTAAGACTGGCACGCTATTAAAGAAAATACAGAGATACTAGAGATTTTTCACAAGGCTAGGCGTATGTTTTTATCCGGTTTTCATAAGAGCGTCTGTATGGGTTTAATGCCTCTTTGACTCCATGACAGGATTTTCATCTCCACATCTGAACTGTATATGTTCAGTGGAGACCTTTAAATGGCCGATGATTGATGGTTTGACTTGCTGCTCCTTCCTCTCGTTGACACCAGAGTTTTGGGATTATGGCTTAAAGGTTAAAGGTGCAGTGTGTAAAAAAGAGGATTTGAGTTTTTCCGGAACACACTCGGAAGAAATGGAATTTAATATCCATAAGTATATTTTGATTAGTGTATAAAACAATGTAAACCTTAGAATGAGCCTTTTATATATGCAAAGGAGTGTTGCGCTGAGGCTGCCATGTTTTCTACAGTAACACAGAATGGACAAATTTGACGGCCTTACACGTTTTTATATATATAGTGGGCGTCCTGGGGAAATGCACCTATTGGAAGACCAAGAAGAAGAAGTACTATAGAATAAATAACTAAATACATCTTCACCTCATCACTTGGTACTGTGGAAAGACTTGAGGCAGTGGTGGATGATGTCATCTTTAATAACTATAGCTTCTTGTCCCTTGAAGGCCACTGTAGCTTCTGTTAGTTCTCCAAACAGGAGGGGTAAGCAAGCGTTGCAATCTAGAATCTCACCACTAGATGCCGCTAAAATACACCTTCATTACAAACTGTACCTTTAATAATTCTGAAATAATGTGAGCGCCACAACACACTCATAAAGGCGTAAAATAGTGTGATATTGCAGTTTGGGGAATTATTCTACTACCAGCGGAACTATTACATTTGAACAAAAACACATTAAACAGCAAGCTCCAATCATTCAAACACACGCACACACGCACGCATACACACAGACACACACACACACACACACACACACGCACGCACACACACACGCACGCACGCACAACACACACACCACACACACACACACACACACACACACACACACACGCACGCACGCACGCACACACACACAACCCCTAGCAACTCGTGTCAAACATATTTATTTCACATTAGTGAGTTAATCGTGAGTGACACCTCAACTTCTACAATTAGATTAAAGAAAGGAACATTGAAGCAGCGGGAAGGAGCAGAGAAAACAATTTAAATGTTCATTCATCCAGAAAGCAAACTGTGTCTCATTCCCACAACCAAAGTCATTTACTCCTACAACCTCAGTAAGCTTTCACCATGTCGGCCACTAATGCCATATCTGATTTTGGTATATAAATAATTGTATTTTATTCATGTAATATTTTCATATAATATACAAATAACACAGCGATGACACCACAGGCTTGTCAGCAATGAGAACAGGTGATACAATAGTGAAAATGTTACGATCAAATTCTTAAATAAAGCAAACTAGAAAAAAACAAAAACTGAAAGTTCCTTATAGCTACTTTAACAAATCACAAAGCTGCCCGCTGCAATGCCCTTTACTGCTCACTAGTAATGGGATTGTGCGTGCGCGCGTGTGTGTGTGTGTGTGTGTGTGTGTGTGTGTGTGTGTGTGTGTGTGTGTGTGTGTGTGTGTGTGTGTGTGTGTGTGTGTGTGTGTGTGTGTGTGTGGGTGTGGGTGTGTGTGTGTGTGTGTGTGTGTGTGGTGTGTGTGTCCTTATCATAGCTTCCGGGCTTTATAGGGTCACAACACTCCGATAAAGGTTCCTGATGTAATTACAATGTCCAGACCGACTTCTGGTCTTATACACACACACACACTCACACACACACACACACACACACACACACACACACACACACACACACACACACACCACACACACACACACACACACACACACCACACACACACACACACACACACACACACACACACACACACACACACACACACGTTCGTCCCTGTAAACCTCATCTCATCTCTCAATTATACTTTTTATTTGCTGCCTGCCTTACTGAACACTCAAGGCCACCGTACAGTAAAACACATCATAAAAACACAGGTCACATTGAAACTGGTCTTTTGGCTTATCCCCTCTTGAGTTTTCCACTTCGGAGGGGGTCAGAGCGCAGCCATAGTACAGCGCCCTGGATTACATTGATGGTATATACAGTTTACTATTTTATATACTGTTTTTCGGCCAATAAATAAACAGAATCAGATTTTTATTTGGACACTGAACAAGAGCATTAAAGGTGCGGCGTGTAATATGACATCATCAAGTGGTACAATTCTAGATCACAGCGGTTCATCTCTATGGCTCCCGTTCGGAAAAGCAACGGAAAGCCTTCAAGGACATTTCAACTGGTAGTTCTGATGGACACAGTGTGGCCAACTGTAATCGTTGGCTTTCCTAAAAGTAGCTGGATGTAAACAAACACACATACACAACACACACACACACACACACACACACACACACACACACACACACACACACACACACACACACACACACACACACACACACACACACACACACACACACACACACACACACACACACACACACACACACACACCCACACACACTCTCGGACCCAGGGTGCTATGAGATAAGTAATATATACAACAAATAAAGTCTAAACAGTTCAAAAGGTGAGGGAAAACCCAAATGGTATAAAAAAGTAGATAAATGTGCAATACGAGGAACAGTATTAACAATGTGCAATATGCAGTAAAGTGAAGAAATTGAAAGAGTCCAATATAAGGGGCTTCATTCATGTTGAGTGTAGTGTAGATATGAGAGAGAACACGTCTTTACAGCACAGCTCAGCACAGCCACGGCTCAACAGCAGAGTGTTATCGGTGAGAGCAGAGTGGAGCGGGCAGGACGCCAGATAGGAGAAGCAAACCCCCCAATACAATACTACACACAGGACAACACTCACTCATGCTGACACACAGAAACACACACAGGAGAACACACACACACACACACACACACGCAAGCAAGCACTCGGGAATGCACACACACACACACGCACACACATACACACACACACTCACGCAAGCAGGCACTCGGGAATACACACACACACACACGCCACACACACACACACACACACACACACACACACACACACACACACACACACACACGACTGACCCCATCTTGGACCTCACCGCAGCCTAAATAAACCAACTCGTTCCCACATCGCAGGGAAAAACTAATAAAAAAATAAAAGAGTTCAGTGAGCCGGGTCATTTTCTCATGGCACTAACGTACTCAGAGCATTCAGGACTTCTAGGAATAATTCCTCATACATTCTTTACGGCACAGAAAGCAGGAATATGCACTCACTCTATAAATAAAGTATAATGGGATAGGGAAATGCCTTTTTCATCAGGTAACACAGACTGGAGGTATAATGTATTGGGAGTTTTATATGAGTTAAATGTCCCCTGTAGACAATTTAAATGTGAGAAAAAATACTGTTCAGGAACTTTCCATTTTAGTTGATTGTAGCGCCCCCTTTGTACCAAAGCAGTAGTGTTTTGACCACACAAGCACCTGCTGTCCTAAAGATCTTTGCTAGCGCGTGTCGGTGGCGGTGTACATTGGTTTGAGGTAATGTATTTATATGTGACTATGTCAGATTAATAATGGTAATATGACCATGGTGAAGCGAAGTCAACCTTGATTTAGTCCCGTTCGGATAATACAAGATGTTCTGGTCTGTACTATTTTTCGCTGATGGTCTTGTTTGCTGTTACAGGTCATTTATGAGATCAGAGGAACATTTTGTTTTAAAAGTTCCTCAAAGGAGGTTTAACATTTAACTTTTCTCACCTACACATTGTGCTTTTTCTCATGTCGTTATGGAGCTGTTGACTGAATGTTTTGCCTCATAAACCTGAGCAAACTCTCTAATCCATCACTGTTTTAATATCTTTTTACAATTCCTTGTTTTTCAATCACTGCCACCAGCTGTTAGAGCGCTGATATACCTGCTATTAACTGTGTTTATGTGCATCATAAATTTAACACGATGCATCTGAATTTTTTTAATTTATTTTTTTTTTCAGACTTATCAAAAACAATACAAAACTAAATGAAAAGCATAAAAATACAATACACAAAATGTATGTTTAAATGACTTCACAAAAAGAAAAAAAAGAAAACAACATGCAACATGCAGTTAAGCACATGAACAGTTGGACGCAGTACGTCAGGGTTTGGTGGTCAACAGCACAACAATGGCATAAGTTTAATAGAAAAACAATGGTTTGTTGTCGCTGTCACTTTTTCTGTTGTGATCTTTGTAGCAAAAGTAATATCCAGTGTCAAAAGGGAATGTATTGAGATTGTGTCATATTGTAAATTGTTCCCATATATTCAGGAGTCAACTAGGGTCCCATATGCAAGATATTCCTAAAATGTGTTTGTGAAATTAAATTACAATTACAAATACATTGGAACCCGTCGATCAAAGCACCGCTCTACAGTCCCACCTTTAGCCAATTTCCTCCACACTTTTACCTTTTCCGTTATGATCTGTCTGTCTGTTGGAGCATTTTTGTAACTTTAATTGTTAAACTGGCATTTCAAATCCAGGCTTACTGAACCTAAAACATTTCTTTCAAGATTTTCAGTATCACTAAAAATGTAAGTACAACATCGCTCAAAATAAAATATGTATCTCTTTTTTTTCTCCCCCTCCCCCTCTCTCTCGACCTGAAGCGCGAATAAAGAAAACAATATCGCAAATCATACCGCAATATCTGTCAGAAAAATCGCAATTAGATATTTTCCCCAAATGGTTCGGCCGTAAGTGCAAAGCTAAATCAGTGGAATGCTCCTATAACTGTCTAGGAAACTATATTAATTGCAGCTACGTAAACATGCACTAACAATGAGCTCAGAGTTGCATAATGAGAGCCAGAGGCGATTGCAAGATGACGCCACATCCGACATACAATTCATCATTACCTG
>CM047508.1:6482606-6485106 GCA_026122265.1 Ammodytes dubius | reverse complement strand
CCTAACAGCCAGAAAGGAACCATTTCTGCAAATTTGCAAGTTTTTTAGATGTTAAGTTTATATTGGTACTTGACCAGCATTTCAATAACTATATAATAAGTAGAAACATACAGTAAAACATACAAGACTAAATCTGAATGCAAGCGGGAGTTATTTGAGAGTTTGAGTGAAATCATTTAAAAATCTGCAATGTCATGCTCTCAAATCGAAAGACAACACTCTTGAATAAAGATACTTCTGATTGGTACATGAGGGGCACGCCATGACTTTAGTAAAGCTATTGCCCCAATAGTTCAGTCCCTGGGCCAGACACTGCATCATCAAGACCCTAAATCACATTGTTTCAAAATGGATATTTCTTGAAATGTCTGAATCATTCCGCTGTAATGGCCATTGGGACATATTGCCTGCAGAGCTAAATTACTGCAATTTATCCAGCTCTTTAATTCCTCTAAGATGTATCACATTGACTTGCAAAAGCAATACACTGATTTACTGTGTGTGTGTGTGTGTGTGTGTGTGTGTGTGTGTGTGTGTGTGTGTGTGTGTGTGTGTGTGTGTGTGTGTGTGTGTGTGTGTGTGTGTGTGTGTGTGTGTGTGTGTGTGTGTGTGTTAATAGAAAAAGGGAACTTTTTCTAATGGTAACGTTTCCTTTCTTTCATAGTAGTACAAAAGCCTTGTTCCTACTAATAAGTTCGGTGTGGTATGGCATTCAATTATTTGTGTTTACATTGTCAAAAGTTGGGAAGGGTATAACTGTACCCTGCCACACCTACACTTGTCCCCCTTTCGTTGGGGTACCAAGCCGTCCTAAAGGGGTGGAGCTACACACTGCTGTCCGCTGATTGGTCAACAGAATCGTAATTTCCGTGCAACAGAGGAATTAAAATGACAAACCGACAAACAAAATAGCCACCATGTGTAATCTCCTCAACAACAGAATCTTGTGTTTTGAGAAAATAATGCCTGCACGCACACACACACACACACACACACACACACACACACACACACACACACACACACAACGAACAATTTAATCCATGGTATGTGTCCACACTAGTGGAACCTGCATCGCTGGACAGCATAAAATATATGTCCCTCAGCTGAGCGTACAACACTATAATCCTCATTCATATTAATAAGACTGCAGGATGGAGAGAGAGGGGGAGAGAGAGAGGGAGAAAGAGAGAGAGAGAGACAGAGAGGGGGAGGGAGATGAATATCCTATACACCTCCCGACGTATAGGATATTATTATAAAGTAGCGCTATAAGATTCAACGTATAAGATATAACCAAAGCATGTAGACCTAGGCTACTTGATAAGTAATTCAACCTACATCACAACTGCATGCCATAGACTACAGTAGCCATATATTCGCAACTATAGGTAAGCTTATACATTTTATTGACTAAATATATTGGGTGCCAAGCATCATTTGTCTGTGTTTTTCTGATGACAGAGCTTTATTTCGTGGTGTTGCCATTGAGTGTCGCTGATTCCCCGAGTCAGGAAAACCTTGCGGTAGCTCTACGCATGGTCGAAAGTTGGCGTAGGAATACGCACACTTCTCCGCAAAGAATGTTTTTATAAATACCAACGTTTGTCACCGCACATTTTCCCGCTCATTTCTGTCCGTCTACGCAAGGTTTTTGTGCGCCGCAAGCTTTATAAATGAGGCCCCCGGGGTGAGTAAAGTCATACACAGTGAAGTCAAGAGGGTAATAAATGAATTCAGTGCAAATGAAATCAAACTCTTTTTTTTGCCAGTGATGAGATGTTTTCCCTGGTGTGATATAGAGTCATTGGTGTGATGTGGACACAGATTGGATCAAACTCACACAATCTGTATTTTAATCTGTGAATAACCTGATAACATTGGTTCACTTAACCTCTGTGCCCTCTGTCCCTATGGATGTGTGTGTGAATTGTTTTCTTCTAATTTATTTTATTTGCGCTTCAGTGATAAGGCTCCATGGAGGCAGCTCTCTGGAACAATCAGTTGGAAGAACACATGTTGCAAAACCAAAGAACTGGAATTTGTTGGCTGATGCCGCAGAAAGTGTTAAATTATTACTATAACGTAATATTTGTCTGCAAGTCCTGTGGGTGGGAGGGGGAGAGGGGAGAGGGGGGGGGGGGGGGGTTGTAGTAGGTCTGTCTCATATCTCCGTTGCTGTTTGTATGTTTTGTATGTTATAAACTAATAAAAATGTGATAAAAAAAAATGGATGCAACTCTCAGCCCTAGAGTCGGGGATATGGCCAAAAAAGTAATCACGGAAAAGATCATCCTGATTGATCATTTATTGCTTCTTTACCAGATTGACAGTTTCTCACATACAGAAGCACTGAACCAATCTCAGCCAAACTCCAGAGTGGGATGAGGACTCTCAACACATTCTCAAACTCACAGCGTAATATCCAAGGTGTTTGAGCTCCACACTTCTTTTTCATATCCAATGCCTGCCTGTCTGTCTGTCTGTCTGTCTGTCTGTC
>CM047508.1:6465106-6475106 GCA_026122265.1 Ammodytes dubius | reverse complement strand
GGAGCAGGTAAAAATCCTTCCCAATGTCTGTTTTGATGGTTTTTATCATGTTTTATCACACTTATGGATCTGAGATAATGCTAGATAACTCGCTGCTTGAAGACCGCAGTGCATTAATGTGGTGACGTAGGGACGAGCGAGGGGACCGCTAACTGACAGGAAGTTAGCTAAAAAAAACATTTCGCTTACAGCACCTTTAAGACACAGCCCAGGCTCTGTAAATGGGCATGTTGCTAGGTAGGGTGGACCCCCTTTGTTTACATTCCCTTTATTTAACTACCAGTTTACAGAGCCTAGGCTTTAGTACTAAAGTAATAAACAATTAAATACATCTTCACCTCATCGCTTGATATTGTGGAAAGACTTGAGGCAGTGGTGGATGATGCCATCTTTAGTAACTAGCTATTTGTCCTTGAAGGCCACCGTAGCTTCTGTAAATTCTCCTAAAGGGAGGAGTTAGCAAGGGAGCGATGACATCTAGAATCTCACCACTAGATGACCCCCAGAAACACATTTTATTTCAACATTAAGAAATGAAAAGAGAGAAAGATGAGGTGATGGAGGGATGAAATGAAGGAGGTAGAGATAGGGAGGTGGAGTGGAGTCAAAAGATGAACTGACAGGTCTGAAAAAGACAAAGAATTTTAATTAAAGTCCAGAAACAAAGACTGAATTGAAAAATGAATTAAGTTCTGTCGCCACAATCATCTCCCCATTTTCTAATTACATACATTCTATTGTGCATTATGAGACCTGACACCATATTATCTAAATGTTCATGAAAGCCTGAATGCTCCACAGTTTGACATGTCCCCAGTTTATCTCATAATTAAAGTAGGGGCTCAGACGTACTCTGTGTGTGTATTTGTGTGTGTGTGTTTGTGTGTGTGTGCGCGTGTGCGTGCGTGTGTTGTGTGTGTGTGTGAGTTAGTGTGTGAGTGAGTGAGTGAGCGTGCATCGTGTGTGTGTCATTCGTGAGTGGTGTGTGTGTGTGTGTGTGTGTGTGTGTGTGGAGTGAGTGAGCGTGCTTGCGTCGCGCGGCGCGCGTGTGTGTGTGTGTGTGTGTGTGTGTGTGTGTGTGCGTGCGTGCGTGCGTGCGTGCGTGCGTGTGTGTGTGTGTGAGAGAGAGAGTCTACAGTAGAGAGTCGAGGCATTTATCAAAGTATTGAGCACAAACCCAATTACTTAGCCGCTGCTGACCAGGCAGACAGGAAGTACATTGCATCAGTCTGCAGTGTGTCAGCATGCCGACACAACGCGCTAAATCTCCCTAGCATAACATTAAAGGGGAGACAGAGTTTGAGGGGCCATACTACACATTTGGGGCGACTGTGGCTCAGTTGGTAGAGCGGGTCGGCCAATGATCAAAGGGTTAGCGGTTCGATTCCCGCCCTGCCACCTGTGTCATGGTTGTTGTGTCCTTGGGCAAGGCACTACACCCACCTTGCCTCTTGTGAATGTTGATAGTTAGCCTTCTATCGGTGTATGAATGTGTGTGAATGGGAACAGGTCTCCCTTGCAAAAGAGTCTCCGGTCTCAATGGGATTTACCTGTAAATGTAAAACATTGTACAACTTATTCACTGTTAAAATGATAAGGTTAGGAAAACAATTTTTTTTCCCTCACTATACATTTGAGTTTTGAGGCTAAAATTCTTACGTTTTAAGGACGTTTATACGGCCCACATTTGAGCCTAGAACTAATTTTCTTTTTGTGAGATGACTTATTATTCATATCATATGAAATGAAAATGCATCTTTCATATGTATAAAAAGTTAAAACTTCACATTCTGAGTTCTAAATACACCTCCATATCCTTCCTTGTCCACATGTATCATTAGCTTTATTGGGCATTTTTTCATTGTTATTTTGCTTAACAGTGGGTGTACAGCATAAGTTGGGAGGGGGTACCGAAATAAGCAAACCATGCCACACCTATTTCTGTCACCCTTTCGTTGGGCTACCAAGCCGTCCCAAAGGGGGTGGAGCTACACACTGCAGTCCGTTGATTGGTCGACAGAATCCTTTTTGCAGTGAGATATAAACTGCCATGTTTAACCTTGGCATGAGTGAAGGGTCACACAGACACACACACACAAACACACACACACAAACACACACACACACACACACACACACACACACACACACACACACACACACACACACACACACACACACACACACACACACACACACACACACACACACACACACCACTTAGCAAGAGTCAAGGGTCTTGTGTGGATGGTAAATTAATTCTGAAGCCCGTCTCGTTTATCATTTGCTTTATTGCTTGAGGCACAGCTCGACCGGTTTGTAGATGTGCTCACCCTGCACTGATTACATCCATTTGCACTTAGTAGAACATTTATAGAGAGTCTCTGAAAGTTAAAGTGCCTATGAGGAACTTTACACTTTTGTTGATTCTATCGCGCCCTTTGGACACAAACGGTAGTGTGTTTTTTTACGACGTGTATAAATGTTTATTCTAAAACCTTGATGGACTAGCAGTGAAAAACGATCTCATGCAATATTTATAATGCCATGCGTGTGATACTATATACAATATGTATATGTGTGTCCAAACACATTTTAGTCGATCCCATTAAGCACAATAGGAGAGAGACCTCTGCACTCAACTATAAATATGTCACACGCAACACACATAACAAATAACACACACACGCACACGCACAACGCACACCGCACACACACACACACACACACACACACACACACACACACACACACACACACACACACACACACCACACACACACCGGGGTCAATAACCTTCTATCTGCAGTTTCAAGACCTGTACATTGTTTTTTTGGATCTATATAAAGAAAAAAGACTGATTCCAAAATCTGTTCTGTGAAACTTTTGGACTCTAATAAGTTGTCAAAATTAAACAAATATTTCAACTTTGGCTTCATCCAACATCTAGATTTTCTGGTCTTGCAAGAGATGCAAATTGGCGCATAATTATTCTGATTGATACATTTGCATATTTATTCAAAACTTCTGAAAAATGCATTAATAATTGTTTTGATGTAATTATCCAACTGGCAAAGTTTCATGATGATATCTATAAGTTAAAAAGTTGTTTCCCTATTCGCCTGTAGTGTCTCGCCAATTACTTTACATCATCACAGGAATTTACATCACAGACTGACAGACAGACAGACAGAGCACGCAATCCACACCAACACACACACACACACACACACACACAACACACACACACACCACACCACACACACACACACACCACACACACACACACACACACACACACACACACACACACACACACACACCACACATATACACACACACACATACACACACACACACATAACACACACACACACACACACACACAAACACACACACACACACACACACACACACACATATACACACACACAATACACACACACACACACACTACACACACACCACACACACACACACATCACTCACACACACACACACAAATCATAGCATAGCCATCCTGTATGTGAGTGCCATGCCATCCTGCCATTGTAGCGATTATGTAAATGAGCCCAGAGGCGGCTGTGTCTCTATAAATAACGTGTATTAATGTTTATAATTAAATCATATCACAGAGGAAGGAGCGGAGGAGGTTACGTGTATAAACTATGTTCATTTATTTAAGCCACAGACACAGTGTGGAGAAAAGGCTTTGATATGTCTATGGGCTTAATGACTTGATACTGTGTAGGTGGGATAGGTGGGATCCCATTAGTTAATATGTTGATAATACATTCCTTTATATTTTTTTCTTTGTATGTGTATTTTCTTTTAGACATTTAAAGATGGAGTCAGTGATTTAATAGTCAAATAATCACACATACACACACAACACACACACACACACACACACACACACACACACACACAGTAATGATGCTGCTCGTATTGGTCTGCAAAGGTGAAATGTTTCCGGGGGATTCTGTTCAAATAAAAGTCTTAATGAGTATCTATCAATCTGAGGTTTGGGTTGCGTGTGTGTGTGTGTGTGTGTGTGTGTGTGTGTGTGTGTGTGTGTGTGTGTGTGTGTGTGTGTGTGTGTGTGTGTGTGTGTGTGTGTGTGTGTGTGTGTGTGTGTGTGTGTGTGTGTGTGTGTGTGTGTGTGTGTGTGTGTGTGTGTGTGTGGTGTGTGTGTGTTTGGCTGAGGGTGCACTCACTCACACTAGGCAATCCATTGCCGCTGTAGGTACCAGATGTGTTCGGCTGCCAGATCGGCTCGGGTTGCACAATGATGACGCACTTCCTGTACTACGCGAGATCCACTTCTTTCTTACGAATCTATTGCAAACTGCAATCTATTATAATATTATCATTCACAATATAAACATTACAATAAAGATACATGTAGAAAGAAAAGATAAGCTATCGTTCGGAATAGCAAGGGATTGTGGAATACGTAATTATTGTCCCCAAGATCACGCGGCGTTACAAGAGATCTCGCGAGAGCGTTCAATACAGCCCGAACATGAAACTTTTTTCTCTGTTTTATTTAATAAAAGGCGAATGCCAAACTTGTAAGCTTAATGTTGGTTTTAATACAGTAAATACATTTTCGCTTCAGGAAAAGGTAGGGAAAACTGTTTTTTTTAAAGTTTATTTGAATATAATTTACAGGAAGTGCGTCATCATTGTGCAACCCGAGCCGATCTGGCAGCCGAACACATCTGGTACCTACACCGGCTATATGGTCTGGTTAATTTGTCCACTGCTCCATGGTTCTTCCTTGTCCCTGTTGGGAGAGGTGTGCATCTGTATAGTATCGAAGCTAATGTACAAGCAAAAGCACATAGGAAACAGCTTTCCTGCCTTCAGTTTATATTCTCGTCAACGATCATTAAAACAATTGCTTTGTCCTTGCATTGATGCAGATTTTGCTTGATGAAAATATTTAAAAATAGGATTTTGTGGATTTGGGTTTACAGTGAGGGGCTTTAAGAGATACTGTATATATGCAGCTCCTTAGGGTGACACACATGTAACTTCCTCCACAAAAACTGACGCAACGAATTTGGACATTTTCACGACAAATGTTGAAAACAGTGCGCTGAGATAAGGAGAAATTGACAGTTTATAGGAGGTGGGCTGTCACCTACCAAAACAAGCTCTCCCGGATCACTGCTCCCATACAAACCTGTACACACACACACACACACACACACACACACACACACACACACACACACACACACACACACACACACACACACACACACACACACACACACACACACACACAACACACACACACACACACACACACACACACACACACAACACACACACACACACAGACACACAGACACACACACACACACACACACACACACACACACACACACACACACACACACACACACACACACACAACACACACACACACACACACACACACACACACACACACACACACACACACACACACACACACACACACACACACACACACACACACGCACACAAAGCCCAGTGACAAGCACACAAAGACACAGAGGGGGAACATTCACACACAAATGCTGTACACACCTGTGAAAGATACCAAAATAACACAGTTCAGCACACAATGAGGAGACCTGACACACACACACACACACACACACACACACACACACACACACACACACACACACACACACACACACACACACAGTGTTCTGGGGGAGCAGAGTGGCGCAGGTTAGGTGTGTGTCTGTACCTGATGTGGAGTGTGGCAGCAAATCAACATCCTGACTGCACCATGTTTCTGTTTTGGTCTGTGCCTCCACTGAGCTGGGAGCGACACACACACACACACACACACACACACACACACACACACACACACACACACACACACACACACACACACACACACACACACACACAATAGTGCCTCGGCCCTTTGCCTATTGCTGGGGTGGAGGCATAAAAACAGCCACTTTTATCTGTTTGAGCATAAAACACTAATTACTGTGGAAATGAGAGGAATTTAAATTTGTACCATAATGATAATCTTTCTAAAATGAGGATAACGGGCAGAAAAAGCCGAAATGTCTGCTTATAACATGTATATCCAGGGGAAAAAATGTTAGCAGGATGCTTGTAGTGGGCGACTGTATGCTACATTATATGGTTATTGTACGGGTTTATATTTTGGTGCAAGTGTGTTAAAGATATAAATACAAAACAACTTCATGCAAATTGAGGAAAATGATAAGATGTGCTCAGGCTAAAAACAGCTTTTTTTCCAATCCCCTGAAGACATGTTAAGAACCAGCCTCTCTTTCATCTTATATATTTCATTTTTTACAACATATCAGTGTAATGTATGGGTCTTAGAATTGCGTTTTTGGAATGTTTTTAACAACAAAATGAATAATAAATCGGACAAGGAACAACATATGTACAAACCCTTCTGTAAAAACCTTCAGAATAGTGCTAAGAATGATTATGGAAAGTTTAGTTGATGTAAGTGCTTTAGAATTCGAGATTTTTGATTCAGAGTATTGAAAAAAACGAATGTTGAGATAATGGCCGTTGGAGATGGTTGTATAGAAGAAATATACAGACGCAAACCAACAAGGTTTAGTCAAATAAACACCTGAATGTACATTTTGGACCTTTGATTTACACTAGTATGAAAGAAGACATGTTATGTTATGGAAGCAAAATAGTCAAAAAATCTCAAAACTGAGCAGGGCTTCAAAAAACAATATGTTTGCCTGCAGTGTCTCGCTCTAATCAAACACGTTAGCTCATTTTGCCCTGTGTAGTAACCAAACTATCACATTTCTCCACAGAATTTCAACCAAAAGCAGTTACAACCTCTACTAAGTTATTACCCTGGTTCTACCAAACCATCGTACTTCATTTAATTTGTACAGAAGGTCTGGAATCGCTCAATTGCCAAACGTTCACTCACTTGAAGGCGGGTGTCTGTTGAAGTTTAAAACTATTGGATCTGCCCAGTGCCACTCTGGATCTGCCAACCAATCGCATAACATTTGGTCTTGACCTATGTCATGCGTCGGCTTCTGAAGCCACTCCTTCTGTTCGCTGATTGCCAGAAATCTGGCTGGATACAACCCACTAATTATATTGCACACCCAGACTGACTACTGAAGGGAAATGAAAATTGAGCCAGAGTATGTAGGCGGGCGGTGCCAGGCTAACTAAGTTATAGCTAGTGTAAAAATGCCTTATTGTTCCACCTAATTCACTGTAAAGGCTGAAGGAAATTGACAGAACACCAAACTCATCAATACAAAGTCAATACTCTGTCAATAAGTAATTTCAGTAATGTGTGGTTTGGTAACGGTTTTAACATTGATTTCCTCTTAAAGGAGCACTATGCAGTTTCAAGAGGAGGGGGATTTGTTTACATTTGCAGAGCCTGCAGTTAGTTTTACAAAACATATTGTCTCTACATGTAATTCTCAGTCTTGAATAGCCTAACTGTTTTATCATAAATCAAAACTGAACAATTTTGAGACAGCTGGAATTTACGACTATATATGTTTGTAAACCAAACTGTGGGCCCTGCTGCTGTAAACAACAACAGTGAAACAGTAACTTTTCAGAAAGCGTTCTAACTTCAAACAGTGTTCCAGGGATCACATTTTCCTGTGAGGAAAGTTTGTTTATTCAGTTATGAGAACATACCTTAGAAAATGTTTCACTTCTCTGACACACTGCAACATGTTCTCCATAGCAACAGAATGTGGTATCTCTCCCAGGGCAACAGGAGGTTGCTATCAGAGCAGTTGGTGTAAATACAGCGCAGAGTGTGTAAGAGGGAAACACACATTCACATCTACAGACCAAGTCTCGCTCGGGCCAAGAACACGCTCTGCATGGTGCATTCAATCTAAATTAAATCAGCCTTGAGAGCCAGTGAAGCCATTACTGATTCAATCTCAGTGTTGTGTGTGTGTGTGTGTGTGTGTGAGTGCTGTTTTCGTTTTGGTTTTCCTTTTGCTCTTTCTCTATGTCACACCCACCCACACACACTCACAACACACACAAACACACACCACACAACACACACACACACACACACACACACACACACACACACACACACACACACACAACAAACACACACACACACACACACACACACACACACACACACACATGCATCAATCACTCTGGAGAAAACAAATTAACGTGTAATAAGTGATGGCCTTGCCAGAGAGTGTTGTGTGAGTGGGCAGGACAGGCCGGCTGCACGACAAACAGCAGAAATACAGACAAAGACAGAACGCTATAGATGATATAGATATGTATAATTATATAATGTATATATCTATGGCTTTAGATGTATAGACAGACTGGTAAACAATAAGACTTAGAGGTGAAGTGAGTGATTCTGGAGAACGCTTGTTGTCAAAATCACTTTTTAGGCAAAATCAGTGAATATCTCCTCACAATCCACTACCTGTCTGTACTGTGTGTGCGCTGAAAAGAAAATACTGTTAATACACAGCCTAGGCTCTGTGAACGGGAATGTAAACAAAGGGGACGCATCTTAGCTGGCAATAATGTCCGTTTACAGAGTCTAGTATGTGATTTAACACTGGATTTTCTTTTCCAACGTTGCAAGGTATCGTGGATTGTGAGGAGATAATCACAAGCTAGGACCAAAAGGGGTTTTGACAACAAGCGTTCTCCAGAATCCCTGACTACACATTTAGAGCTCAAAAAATAATCACACCCCGATATTTAGAGTCTACACATGAACTGACCCGGGGCCGGAGTGTGTTGTGTGTGTGTGTGTGTGTGTGTGTGTGTGTGTGTGTGTGTGTGTGTGTGTAAAGGCTCAAACTGATGCTATACATTTAACAGGCTCCCATTCACCTTTTTGTTAAACCTTTGTTACAATAAACACAGTTATCTTACACCTTTAACTTGTTTTGTGTAGTCTATGTTGCTTCCCGAGCCGGGTCGTAACAAGGACAAACAGCTTTATCAGTCAATCAATCAACTTTATTTCGAGAGACTCGAGGTCAATTTAAAAGACATACAAAATACATGTTAAGGAGACAGCCTACAATGCTTAATGTATATATTATGGCTTTAGATGTATAGACAGATGGTAAACAATAAGACTTAGAGGTGAAGTGAGTGATTGTGTGTGTGTGTGTGGCCAGAGTCATTAAAGACCCAAACAACAACTAAGGCTCAAGATCAATAAACCATTTCTCCTGCGATAAATCACCCGATTTTGTTTTACATACGCTCATTTTCCCCGACATATTATCCCCTTGAACCCTGGGAGCATTGATACACTCACCTAACAAAGGCAAAGTTAGCTTTATTGTCAACACTTCACATGTACGGGAATCGAGATAAGGTTTCCTACTAACAGATAACAGAGCACAGGCAGAAACAAACAAATATACCAGACATTTTTTAACACTAAAAAAAAGCACAAGATAAACAATGATATATAAAATAAAGGAGTCAGTGACTAGTTTCTGTATGAATAAACAGCTAGCATGCTTATGGCGCAACATTTTCATTTCTAATGTCGGCATTTCATTACCAATATTAAATTCCCTGTTAGTTAACGCTGGCGCTCAGTCGTGAGGAAGGAGACAATGATGGATTAGCTGAGAGCCTTGGGCCAAGAGACATTTCCCATTATGAATGGATGCAGAAAAGGCTCAAACTGGGGAATAGAAATTCACCAGAATCAAGGAAATTATTCTGATGAACACACACACACACACACACACACACACACACACACACACACACACACACACACACACACACACACACACACACACACACACAGACACACACACACACACACACACACACACACACACACACACACATAGACACACAGACACACACACATACACACACACACACATAAAAGGCTCAAACTGATGCATATACATTTAAAGGTCACATATTATGCTAAATGCACTTTTTAAATGTGTTCTAACATATC
>CM047508.1:6457606-6462606 GCA_026122265.1 Ammodytes dubius | reverse complement strand
TACTTTACTCTGACATTCAGCACACTAGCTAACCATTAGCTTCAGTAAACCATGGACCTATTATAAAGGGGGCAGTGGGCAGTACCGGGCAGTACAGTACAGTGTGGTTTGAACAATAGCGGTGCTGTAATAGGTTAATGAGCTGCCGTGAGCATCGCCGGTTTGTTTTGAAAGCAGCGCGGGGGTTAACCTTTGACTCAGGAAGATGATGCTCTGTCTTACAGCGTGAGTGTGACAATTGATCCTGACTGCTAAACGGAGAGCTACTAAAAAAACAAACTAAAGGGATTTATTGAACTGAATCAGGCATTGTTCATGTAAGAAAGACTCATTTTCTATCTAAATCCAAGGAGAGGTATCCAGGTGGGAATTATGATAAATCAGTGGAGCTAAAAACAGCAGCAGGTAAACCTAGGTTAAAACAAGTAAATATCATGTGAATGTGAACTGTGAATAGTGGAAAACATCAATGTTGCTGAATTAAGATGAATGCACATTTTTGTGAATTTCCAATTTACTTAATGTGAAATTTCATTCTAGGTTTTTGACTGAGTTTGGGACTGATATGGATGGACAGTTCTGTGACAGAGATACCAGAGTTACCAGAATGACAGCTTAAAAAGGTATGTTTATTTTCATTTAGGCCTAGATATACCGTTGAGATGTTATTATGAAGGGACAGAAAGCAAAATGTACTATCTTGCTAAATCACTATTATTATTAATATCATATATTATTCAGTATAAACTAGGTTCGAAGTACATGTTGGGTTTGTTACTGTATTTCGATCTGCATCACATTCTATACTATTAGATTTTTGTCTGAGTGATCTTTCAAATGGACATATCTTTGTGTACTGTCTGCCTTCTGATTATAATATCTTCAAACAGTGTTGTTTTAGTTACATTTGTTTTCTGTTTTTTTCACATTTTATTAGATATCACAAGACTTCCAGCGGCTCCATCCTGAGGCGACCCTTGCAAACCAGGCTGCTCTCGGTAATGACCAGCGAAAGAGAAAACTACGGCTGGATGACAAAATACAAGGTAAGATATCCATTAACAAATGTTATTAAAGGACAGTTTTGTTTTAGTATAGTTTCTTCTGTAATAAGAATGTCATTTAGGGCGTATTCCCACTTGTCCCAGTTGCCCTGTACCGTGCTTAAGTGTGACTGTCCCCCTCCCT
Source organism: Ammodytes dubius (assembly GCA_026122265.1). Taxonomy (NCBI): domain Eukaryota; kingdom Metazoa; phylum Chordata; class Actinopteri; order Uranoscopiformes; family Ammodytidae; genus Ammodytes; species Ammodytes dubius. Next base: position 6,461,418 of record CM047508.1, on the reverse strand, counting down.
CCTCCTCCCCTCCTCTGGCCCACTCACTCTGCTCCTAAAGATCCGGCCTAGTCTCCATTGCTTCTTGTCAATACGTCACCACGTCTTAACACACAGGTTTGGGTCTTGGAGCGTATTTTGAAAATATTAATCCAGCCAATTTAGCAGCAAACATACCATTTCCAAATCAAACCTAGGTTCCGTTGAGCACATGGACATATCGGGTGGAGGGGAGCAGTCTGACATAAAGTGAGGTCAGGACTCTGTCTATGTTAATGCTCCGTACTGTGCTGAAGCTCACCTCTTCCAACCGGGCCACGGCCAAGGATGTGTAGGGAGCACTGGGAGAACACAATAAACTTTAGAGGGCAATTTAGCTTGGGCACGGTACGAATGACTAGGATGAGAGCGCCCTTTGAGTTCCAACACTATTTCATATTGGTAAATACAAGTTTTAAGCATATTTGCATTTGGTCATATTTTGCAATGATTTTAATATAAAAAAAAATATCGTTATCCTACTTTTTATTTTTTTGCATTTTGGTTATTCCACAAATTAAGCTCCATAAGTCTATGATTATAACACAACACTAATTCACTGATGTGTGGTCAACAGGTGGGGACAATCGTGGCGGAGTATTTGCAAACTGCAGAGACCAAATGACCCATCATTCTGTGCCTCGGAGATGACATGAAGACGTGCCAGGCCAATGCGATCGTTTCAGGCCTCGCCACTGAAACAGACTGTTTGCTGGAGAGTACATCTTGACTTCAAGGATTTGAATGGTATTTGACATTGATTACACAAAGAGGTGTGCCCCCCTCCTGCCCTGTCTTGAGGTTTCTGCAGTATAACATACTGATGGACATGAGGCCTGACTTGTGAACATTTTGAGGACAACAGCAGCTTTTTATCCCGTAAAAATGAAGCCTGGGTTTTTTGTTTATTTAGACATGTGTTTAAGGATATTTACATATGTTTTTTTAATAGTTTAAGTATATTACAGTTTATCTTATGATGTGCTGTTATTAACTAGTTTTACCTAGTTTCTTTATATGCAGATCCAGCAGGAATGTTTATCATTGATGAGTTTTCAAACAATGAAATGTTTTCACCTTGTTGAGGTTACTTTAGTGTTTCTGTTGGGGGAGTGTAAAATGTATTACAAAGTGTGTTTAATATCAATAAATTCACATTAATATAACGCCTATTTTGTGTTTTTATGAAATGTACTGTTTTTATTGTAAATATTAAGTGTATAATTTATATTTATAATATATTGATTGACATAAGAAATAACCCAGTTTATGGGTAGTATTTAACCCAGCATAGGTTTAATTTAACCCAATAGGTTGGGTCAAATGAATAACCCAGTGTATGGGTAGTTATAGCCCAGCATAGGGTTAATTTAACCCAATAGGTTGGGTCAAATGAATAACCCAGTGTATGGGTAGTTATAGCCCAGCATAGGGTTAATTTAACCCAATGGGTTGGGTCAAATGAATAACCCAGTGTATGGGTAGTTATAGCCCAGCATAGGGTTAATTTAACCCAATAGGTTGGGTCAAATGAATAACCCAGTTTATGGGTAGTTATAGCCCAGCATAGGGTTAATTTAACCCAATAGGTTGGGTCAAATGAATAACCCAGTGTATGGGTAGTTATAGCCCAGCATAGGGTTAATTTAACCCAATAGGTTGGGTCAAATGAATAACCCAGTGTATGGGTAGTTATAGCCCAGCATAGGGTTAATTTAACCCAATAGGTTGGGTCAAATGAATAACCCAGTGTATGGGTAGTTATAGCCCAGCATAGGGTTAATTTAACCCAATAGGTTGGGTCAAATGAATAACCCAGTTTATGGGTAGTTATAGCCCAGCATAGGGTTAATTTAACCCAATAGGTTGGGTCAAATGAATAACCCAGTGTATGGGTAGTTATAGCCCAGCATAGGGTTAATTTAACCCAATAGGTTGGGTCAAATGAATAACCCAGTTTATGGGTAGTTATAGCCCAGCATAGGGTTAATTTAACCCAATAGGTTGGGTCAAATGAATAACCCAGTGTATGGGTAGTTATAGCCCAGCATAGGGTTAATTTAACCCAATAGGTTGGGTCAAATGAATAACCCAGTTTATGGGTTAAAAACTGTAACCCAGCACTTGGGTTAATTCAACCCAGCACGTGTTCTGTCCAATATTGACCCAGGAGCTGGGTTATGGTTGGGTTGTTTTTTAACCCAGCACTTTTTACTGTGTATGTAGAACTGAACGATTACTACATTTAAAATCGAACTCGCATTTGAAACAATGCCAAGTTTTGCACAAATTGATGCATAAAATGTCATCAAAATGCAGGAAATTAAGTGTTGTGTAAAACTGATGGCCTTGGTTGTGACTGAAACTGTACTTTTATGCTTTTTGCCTGGAGCACTTTGCTATATAAATAGTGTTACTTACTTACTGTACACACATGGAGCCATAAATGCCAATAGTTTGTATTCTATTGACTTTACGCAGCAACTGGAGAGCTGTGAAGCTGAACCAAGATAGCCATCGGCAATGCAGCCGCACACACACACACACACACACACACACACACACACACACACACACACACACACACACACACACACACACACACACACACACTCACATGCACGCACAAACACACACACACACACACCACACACACACACACACACACACACACACACACACACACACACACACACACACACACACACCACACACACACACAAAACACAGCTGAAACATGTCAGCGGCATTAAATGAAAGCACAGGCAGCACTGATTGAACTTGAAGCTGCTGTTTCCCTTTAACTAAAGTTGATTAAACATTTTCTCATGCCAAACATTTCCAAATGAGTTGTAGATGTAAGCTTCTATTTCTCCTCCAGATAATGGCTTTCCCTCGTGTGGTCTAGTCTCAAACAAGATTCATTTTGGTTTAGTTATTCCCTCCTCGTTTCCTGCTTTTTGAACAGGTCTCTGGGTTAGGGCTATCAAGTGGAGTTGCACATTTTAAAAGATGCACATTCACACATTCTGTCTAATAAGTCCTCTCCCTCGTGTTGTCTCGTCTCAAACCAGATTCATTTTGCCACTTTTCACCCTATTTAGACTTGGTCCCAAAGTACTTAAAGCACCTTTAAGTCAGACATGATCAAACACTAACGACTCCAAATATGAAATTGATTTATTCTGCTAGACACTTTAACGGCCTCAGAGGTTCAGTTATACACACACACACACACACACGCACACACACACACACACACACACACACACACACACACACACACACCACGCACGCACAAACACACACACACACACACACACACACACACACACACACACACACACACACACACACACACACACACACACACACACTTTAACGGCCTCAGAGAGGTTCAGTTAAATCATCACATTTCTTGATTAATTATGTGAAGATCTTAATGACAGATGAAGTGACACTGGCTCCAACCATCTGTGCTGCGTTACCGTGGAGATTACATCAGTTATATACCTGCTAAGTGCATCATTCAATATCCAGTTTAAAGCCCCCGGAAAAGCAAATATCCACAACATCCTTCTAACTATGTCATTTGGAGAGTTAGTTCCATGATAGTAAAGCATATGAAAAGAGTTACAGGCATATTTATCAATCCAAATGAAAGATATTGTCATTTAAGTTTGATAAACTTTACAGAAATTCAGGTGAAGATGAGTGGCCGGGCTATGCTCTGGTTCTTATGACACAATAAGTATTTTGAACCAATCACGGCAGTTCTCTGCCCGAACATTCTA
>CM047508.1:6437606-6452606 GCA_026122265.1 Ammodytes dubius | reverse complement strand
GCCGGCTGCTGCTGTTAGGAAGCCACACTGTCCTGTTGACATCCTGTGGACATATTCACCTTTATCTAAAAGGAGAATTAGTTTGTTCCGAGGCGGTAACTAGGGAGCTGATACCATGGAAACCAACAACCTTACGGAGATACAGATTTTTTTTTTTTTTAAACACGATAGCTCAGAGGAATGAAAATGAAGTGACAACGGACGTACATTTATTGAAATCACATTTACAAACATTAGCAGAATGACATTTAAGTTACAAAAAGTGTATCAAAATATATTACATCAATATATTGGCAATATGTAAATAAAAAAAATAAGGAAGAAAAATATATTTTTACAATTCCTTTATTCTATTGATGAGTAAAGCCCAGTTCAGACCAAAGATTCGCCTAGCAACGACTTGCAACGAAACGGCTTTAGAACGTCCTGGGGGGAAAGTGGCAGCAGTGTGAACTGCTCGTTGCAGCGCATTGCAAGGAGTCGCAGAAGATTCAACATGTCAAATCGCAAGGTCCAGTTTTAGAACGTCTCAGCCCGTCTCGGCTCCTTGCGAGTTGCAAGTCGTTGGGAGGCGAATGTTTGGTCTGAACTGGACTTAAAGAAGCTTGAGAGAAGCAGTGAAGAGGCTCCGGTGGGGGTCTGTCTATGTTGATCTCTGTGGCAAAGAAAGAAAGAAAGAAAGAAAAAGAAAGAAAGAAAGAAAGAAAAAGAAAGAAAGAAAGAAAGAAAGAAAGAAAGAAAGAAAGAAAGAAAGAAAGAAAAGAAAGAAAGAAAGAAAGAAAGAGAAGAAAGAAAAGAAAGAAAAGAAGAATGTTAATATTTTGTTAACATTTAATCTTATTGGACATTCTTTTTTACATATATAAGGTACAAAAAGTTAATTCCCGCCCACTGTCCTATATGCAAAGAAAGTTTGATAACTAGACTGCTGGATCTTTATGAAGCAAACCTGGTCTTAAAGTTGCAATTTATTCTTGCTGCTGTACTTGTTTTGCATATGACAAATAAACAATCTTGAAAAATGAATAGTGAGAAAATAAATAAATTAGAAAACCTAAAATAAGGATTTATAACTTCAGTTACACATCCAGTCTATCCTCGACTCACTCTAGGGCAGGATGTTGCCCTGTCACACACACACACAGACACACACACACACACCTACACACACACAGACACACACACCCACACCTACAACACACACACACACACACAGACACAGACACACACACACACACACACACACACACACACACACACACACACACACACACACACACACACACACACACACACACACACACACACACACTTCACCTTTTCACTAATCTACTCTTTCTGTCTGCCACCTTCCCATCCCCTGGACACAGACAGCACTATCTCACCAAGCCTTATCTATGCTCATATACTCTATGGACTCTGTGGACCCTTGACCAGAAATGCAAAGTTAACCAAACTTTTTTAAGTTTTTCTTCTGCAATTATTTAATTTCTACTGAGCTTGTCAGTGCTGGGAGTTACACACTTCGGAGCTGCCACTGGTCAAATGTGTATATGCATTTTACTGTAATAATTAACATGAAAAAATGCTTAAAAATATCCATGATTGAAATGGTCAAAGGAGCTGTAAGCGGAATGGTTATTTTCGCTAACTTCCTGTCAGTTACTGCAGTTAGCAGTCCCCTCGCTCGTCCCTACGTCACCACATTAATGCATTGCGGTCCTCAAGTAGCGAGTTATCTAGCATCATCTCAGATCCATAAGTGTGATAAAACATGATTAAAAACCATCAAAACAGACATTGCATAAACATTCTGGCATGCACCGGCAGTGAGACCATGATTGAGACGGGTGCGGACGGGTGTCGGTTTGTAGCCTTCTCTCTTGTGATTGGATAAAATATTGGGATACTACATAAAGTTTAATTGCTTATTACATGCAGAGCAGCTGACTAAGAGATTGGCTTTATGAAACGCGCACATCGTGTAAGTGATTACTGTATGAATAAAGAGCATTTAACACTTATATTAATATAAATAAACCGCTTACTTCACCTTTAATGACGCAAGGCTAATAAGAATCTACTACCGTACCTACTATGTGTGCAGTGAAAAAAGTCTGCTGTTAATAAACAGCCTAGGCTCTGTGAACTACTGTATGTAAACAAGAGGGCCCACTGCAGCTGACAAAAGGCCAGTTTTCAGAGCCTAGGCCGTGTATTAACAATGTTTGTTTTAAGAGCGCTCACAGTGACACAAAACATTCTCCAGAATCACTGACCTTTAACTGCATACAACACTGAATATGAGTCTTATAAAATGAAATGTTCATACATATAAATACTGTTCTGTCACATTTCATGGCTTCACATAGCACCACTGTATATTAAAGTTCACACACACACACACACACACACACACATGTAAGTCAATGGGATCTGTTCAGTCTCAAAAGGTTCTGTGCACGAAACAGATATTTTGTCTTTAAGACGTCAACTGAAATATTCACCTAGAAGAAGAGTCTTTGTGCACACACACACACACACACACACGCATGCACACACACACACACACACACACACACACACACACACACACACACACACACACACACACACGTCTGGATGTCATGGCTGCATGATTGGTGAGCTGCTGTGACTGATAGCTCACTGACAAGCGGGCCATTTAACGGCGGCCATATTTGTTTTGAACATAAACACTCGGAGTGATTAGTCTGGCAGTCGGCCTGAAAACACTCTGCACTCACGTGTGTGTGTGTGTGTGTGTGTGTGTGTGTGTGTGTGTGTGTGTGTGTGTGTGTGTGTGTGTGTGTGTGTGTGTGTGTGTGTGTGTGTGTGTGTGTGTGTACGTGTGTACGTGTGTACATGTGTACATGTGTGTGTACTTTATCAACACCCAATGACTTAATGTTCCACCTGTCTGCCAATGACTGCGTCCACTCTCAGCTAAAGGTTTGAACTCAGTCACACTGTGCTAGGTTTTATGTTTTATTTGAGGTTATTTTTTTTGACAGCTGACAATGCATTCCCTAGCCCCGTACCCTAACCCTCCATACTAAATGCCAAACCCCAACCCTTACCCTAACCTAAACCTTATTCTAACCTGAACCTTAAATCCCAGTCTTAACCCTCAAACATCCTTTGAAGAAATGGACCAGGTAAAATATCCTCACTTTCCAAAAATGGTTAAAAGCTTTAATTGGTTCCCACAAAGATTTCTTTACAAATACAACCCTTAATGGTTAGCCCCCTATATACGACCTGTCACACACACACACCTGACCCCCCTAACCCACCTCTCATAGTCCCAGACAGGCCCTTAGTTCCTCCATGGTTAGCCCCCTGTTTCCGTCCCTGTCGCACGCACGCACCAAACACACGCACGCACCAAACACACACACACCACACACACACACACACCACACACACACACACACACACACCACACACACATACACACCTCTCATAGTCCCAGACAGGCCCTTAGTTCCTCCATGGTTAGCCCCCTGTCTCCGTCCCGGTCACAGTACTGGCTGAACTTCTTGGCGCATCGTCGCGGCTTGAGCCTCCGTCGCAGAAACCTCCGTAGCGGCCGCGCCTCTCGCTCGCTCAGCTGCCCACTGAGGTCACCGTCCAGCTGGGTGAAGTGCCACCGCAGCACCTGCTCTGGGCTGGAGGAATCTACCGCGGTTAAGACAGAAGAAGAAGAAGAAGAAGAAGAAGAAGAAGAAGAAGAAGAAGAAGAAGAAGAGAAGAAGAAGAAGAAGAAGAAGTGTCCACCATAGAAGAAGACGGAGTGGCAGAGGGAGGAGGACTGGAAGCCGCGGGGTGTGAGGACCTGATGGAAAGAGACAACATCAGGTGTTACAATGGGTCTGTCTGTCTGTCTGTCTGTCTGTCTGTCTGTCTGTCTGTCTGTCTGTCTGTCTATCTATCTATCTATCTATCTATCTATCTATCTATCTATCTATCTATCATCCTCCTGCATGGGTAAATAGAGGTCAAATTAAGAAATTCCATGTTTTCTGCCGCTTAAAACATTTCTGAGCAATCTCTTCTTACTGTCACCTCCCTCTGCATTCCTGTCCGTTCAGCCTTGTACTTGCACACGCTTGTTAAACATGACAAACTTATAACAAAAAACAAAGAGAACAGATAAGGCTTCAGCACTACTGGTAAAAAGCCTGTCACATCTTGGGCTTCAGTGGATTATTAACTCGCTCGGAGAACCAAATGAAAAGCAATTTCACCGCTCAGCGAACCACACAGACGTGATCAATTACATGACAAAAACTGATGTAAGCAACAAAGCCATTTTATCTGTTTCCCTGTTTCTGTGTGTCTCTCTTTGACAATACGCTAAGGGCTTACCTCATTCTCTCCATATGTTTTGAAGTGTTTATACAATATAAACGTTTTCGATTTTTTTTTTCATTAATCTTACTTTTTTTTAAAGCTTTTTCTTCCATCTCTCTTTTCTCTATCTTCTATCATGGTGTTAAAGAGGCTTTGCTATTTCAGATCATGCACACACACACACACATACACACTTACACACACGCACGCACGCACGCACAGTCGCACACACACACACTATCTACTATTTAGTATGATAAGAAAAGATTTAGGATGTCCTGATTCTTGTGGTCATATTTAGTATGTAGTACATCCCAAGATTTTTTGGGTTGAAAACAGCATCTTATTTGGGCGATTCCGACCCACAATCCACTACTAGCTTCTTTTTATTATCAGATGTAGTATGTGGAAAAGTAAAATGAAAGAGTATGAGCTTTGGAATGCACGGAAGGAGTTCATCTTTAGTTGTGTACATGTCCAAGCAGAGTTTTGTTAATGATGGTTTACCAGAGTTTGTATGTTTTAAAAAAGGTAGTTGAAATACTCCAATATATCAAACCAAATGTATAAATTAAAGGTACAGGGTGTAGCAGCATCTAGTGGTGAACGTTCTATATTGCAATGCTCTCTTTGGGATAATGTACAGAAGCTACGGTGGCCTACAAGCTCAAGAAGCTAGTTACTCAAGATGGCATCATCCACAAAAGTAATGACTACGGCCGTGTCTGAACTGCCATACTAGCGTCCTACATCCTACATACTCACCATCTATATACTGCATACTCTCTACTCAAAGATCGATTGTGTATGCGAGCTGCGTCTAAAACGTTCTCAGTTGAAGTATACTCAAGCAATGAAGAATTTCTTCTTCTTCTTATAAGATTCAGGCAGTTTAGACACTGTTAAGCTTATAACCGCCCTCTACAGGTTAGATATTGAACTAGATTTTTACAGTCCTGTGTTCATCATCTGTGTTTTAGACCTCTTGTTTTATAATAATTATGTTTTGAGGCGGAGGATCCCTCCGACGCTCTCTGTCCGGCTCATCAGCACTCAGCTGTCTGTGAGTTGAGCTGGACGAGCCGCGGTGTGTGGAACAGCGATCTGTTCTGATCTCTCTCCACTATCAGACTCACAACACTCATTTCACTTAGTGACTCTAATGTTGTTAGGTATTTATCTTCATCTCTTATCTATTGTAACTTACAATAGATAAGAGATGAAGATAAATAGAGTGTATGAATGACTGCACGTACAGTTGTCAGATCGCGGAACCCCAAACAATGTTGTTGCCTAGCAACTTGCTCGAAAATATTTCATTTTCCTGGGCGGGTAGAATTGACCAATGCATTGTGGGGCGGTTGAGTAGGAAAAGTATACGATCGATTATACCCAAAATCTTCCCGGAAGTTAGTACTCATCCGGGAATTTCTCACATACCCAAACTCGCATACCCAACCGTCACATACTCAAATTGAAGTCAAAATGAGTATGAGTAGGACGTTAGTATGGCAGTTCAGACACGGCCTACATGAACTTACTGGTCTGGACTCAAACTCCCAGCATGCTCTGCTTCCAGCTGCAGCGCTCTCACCAGACTCTGTAGGAACTGCTTCTTACGCGCTCCGGGGCAACCTGGACACACACACCACACACACACACACACACACACACACACACACACACCACACACACAACACACAACACAACCCCTGTTCTATTAACCCTGGGGAGACATAGTGTCGAATACTGTAACACTGGATGTTAGAAGGTTTTTACAGGGACATAAAATACATCAAGATTAGACATTGAAATTGCATTTAACAGATGGTAAAAACAAAGAAAATACAACAAGATTAACAATCAGCCGACATTAGACATCATGTTGGCCGATCACATCCGTGTCTGTTTGGACTGAGGTGAGAGTTGGCAATCAAATACCAGTTAGTTGACATCATATTCAAGTGCCACTGAGCAAGATACTGCTTTCCTGCCTTACTAAGCAACACAATAGTTGTGTTATAAATGATAAACTAGGCGTTTAAACTCTTGTAACATGCTCCTGACGAGGGGAAAGTTTGACAGTTGTTCCGAGTCATGTTTACCAGGCAGAGGCTTCTCAGTGTGTCTGCGGTCTGTGGCTGCCTCCTCGGCCCCAGTGCACTCTGGGATACGATTCCTGCAAAGAGACACAAATAAAGCGGCTACATTAAGTATCATAACACTTAAAGCGCCAGTATTAGTGGCTGAAGTGGGTAGGGCGGTCGTCCTCTGGAGTACAGGGTCAGAGGTTGGATCCCCCGTCTCCCCACCACATGTCCAAGTGTCCCTGGGCAAAGAGACACTGAACCCTAAACTGCTCCCGATGGTTCAGAGAGCGCCTTGCATGGCAGCTACTGCCATCGGTGTATGAGTGTGTGTGTGAATGGGTGACTGTGGTATGAAATGTAAAGCGCTTTGGGGCTGAGAAAATCGGCTAAAAAGCGCTATATACAGTAAGTCAAGGCCATTTACCAAAGCATACATAACTAGGTCAAGAATGACAACTTTTCACATTTTATTTTCTGAAAAGCAGTCAAGGAAATACACTATTATATCCCGTTTAATAAATGGTGTTTTATTTAGACAAATATTGTTTATTGTAAATGTTTTATTAATGTACTGCATAATTTAATGGGTTAAAAGTGAACATCTTTCCCCTGTTGAGAGGAGAATTACTTGTAAATAAATTCAAACTCATCTAGAGATGGTGTAAACGCTGCTAGTTTGAGTCCTGGGGGAGTTTTCCTCAAACCATTGAACCAGAGAGAGAGACACAGACACACACACACACACACACACACACACACACACACACACACACACACACACACGCACACACAGACACACACACACAACCATTGAACCAAAGACAAACCTATCAACATGAAAACATCCCTCACGCTCCCCACAGCATCGACAGCTCTGATAGAACCCCCTGAGAACAGACGCAACGGACCGCAATCTGTTCTGATTTTGTGTGTGTGTGTGTGTGTGTGTGTGTGTGTGTGTGTGTGTGTGTGTGTGTGTGTGTGTGTGTGTGTGTGTGTGTGTGTTGTGTGTGTCGTGTGCGTGTGTGTGTTGTGTGTGTGTGTGTGTGTGTGTGTGTGTGTGTGTGTGTGTGGTGTGGTGTGTGTGTGTGTGTGTGTGTGTGTGTGTGTGTGTGTGTGTGTGTGTGTGTGTGTGTGTGTGTGTGTGTGTGTGTGTGTGTGTGTCTGTGTGTGTGCGCGTGTGTGTGATCAGTTATGTGTGTTTCCACTTAGAGCAACCCACCCAGGGAGCACAGGCAGTAACTGGTGTAACATTGGATGCTCAGGATCAAACACTTTATAATTATAAACAGTAAGTGCCTTTGTAAAGATAATGTATTTTCAATAAAATTTCCGAATTAAATTTTGAGTTCTGCAAACAAAGAATTTCAAACAATAACAGTTCTGCCAACTAATTCTCTCATACAGATATAACACACAAAACCGAGTCGGTCAAAATGTTGATTCAAACCTTACAGAGTGTTACAGCTGTCAAAAATAATGACATGCCACACATTTTTGGAATTATTGGTATGTGGAACTCAAACCCTGAAGTTGTATTAGGCTACATATGAATAAGTTATCTCAACAATAGATACACACACACACACACACACACACACACACACACACACACACACACACACACACACACACACACACACACACACACACACACACACACACACACACACACACACACACACACACACACACACACACACACACACACACACACGTTTACCTTGCGGAGGTGCCGGGTAGGGGGCGGCCACTGTCCCCCCTCACACACCAGCAGTAGCCCGTAGCAGCGTGGCACTGCACCGGCCGGTACCGACCCGCCGCAGTGCATTCTGGGAGGAAACGCTCCTCAGGCCAACGCATCTGAGAGAGCAGCGACGCACGCTCACGCTCACAGGTCTGAGGGCTGTCTGCAGACACACACACACACAGGCAGAGACACACACAGGTAGACACACACACACACACACAGGCAGAGACACACAGGCAGAGACACACAGGCAGAGACACACACACAGGCAGAGACACACACACAGGCAGAGACACACAGGCAGAGACACACACACAGGCAGAGACACACACACACACACAGGCAGAGACACACACACAGGCAGAGACACACACACAGGCAGAGACACACACATGCAGGCAGACCACACACACACACACAGGCAGAGACACACAGGCAGAGACACACAGGCAGAGACACACACACAGGCAGAGACACACAGGCAGAGACACACACACAGGCAGAGACACACACACAGGCACCACAGCAGGACACACACACAGGCAGAGCAACACACACACACAGGCAGAGACACACACACAGGCAGAGACACACACACAGGCAGAGACACACACACACAGGCAGAGACACACACACAGGCAGAGACACACACACAGGCAGAGACACACACACACAACACAGGCAGAGACACACACACAGGCAGAGACACACACACACAGGCAGAGACACACACACAGGCAGAGACACACACACACACACAGGCAGAGACACACACACACAGGCAGAGACACACACACAGGCAGAGACACACACACACACAGGCAGAGACACACACACACAGGCAGAGACACACACACAGGCAGAGACACACACACACACACAGGCAGAGACACACACACACACAGGCAGAGACACACACACAGGCAGAGACACACACACACAGGCAGAGACACACACACACACAGGCAGACACACCACACACAGGCAGAGACACACACACAGGCAGAGACACACACACAGGCAGAGCACACACACACAGAAAACAGGCAGAGACACACACACAGCAAGACACACACAGGCAGAGACACACACAGCGAGCACACACAAACACACACACAAAGCATGAAATGAACTTAATTTGCTTTGTGTTTATTGAATGAAAGCGAGTGAAAAGAGAGACGGCAGGATGCATGGCCATGAGGTAATGTATTTATATGTGTGAAGTCAGATTAATAATGGTGATATGACCACGGTGAAGCAAAGTAAACTGTGATTTAGTAGCGTTCATAAACACGTAAAAGGTTCTCGTAGACTCTTTAAGCTGATCCTGTCTCTCTCTCTTACCTGTGGGTCGTCTGGCGGAGCGGTTTCCTTTGTTCATCAGGATAGTTACCCAGAACGGAGGAGCAGTCAGCTCTGGACAAGAGAAAAAAAACTCTTAAATAATGTTTAAAAGGTATTTCTGCTGCTGGAGGAGTTGTCATTTTTATTTAATTTAAATGTTCTATTTATATTCATTCGCTTTTAAATGTTTTATTCATTCGCTTTTCTAATGTGTATTGTGTATTCTAATCTTGCCCCTGTAAAGCACTTCGAGTGGCCTTGTGTCTGAACTGTGCTATATAAATGAACTTGCCTTGCCTTGCCTTGCACAGACAGGAGAGTGTATGTTTAGTTCTTTTTAGTTTAAGTTATTGCATTTAAAGGCCAGGACACACCGGCCCGATAATCGGCCATCGGACATGGTCGGAGAGTCTGGAGGGGGCGGGGACACGAATCTGTTTGGTGTGTTCGGTGACGTCGGCCGTCGTAGATGTCGTCGGGCTTCTTTTCAGCCGATTGAACATGTTCAGTCGGTGTCGGCAGTCTTTCAGTAGGAGCAATTTGATTGGTGGAAGGCTAGTGAATCAGTGAAGCCCGGAAGTGAGGCGGGTAGCACAAACAGGTAACAACAGTTAGCCATCGTTTTAATGTGTTTGTTTGTTTCGTTCAGCGAGTACTCACATGCATCAACCCTTGTTGACTGCTCGACACCATGCTTGACACTCTGCTAAAAATGGTGCTCTTTATGGTCCATAAATATAAATACGTATTTCTATCTATGTTTATGGTCTAGTGAGCCGTCCCATCATTTCCGGCTTCTGTATTTTTTGGGGCCAACATACAGATTAGCGCCGCCTGCTGTTATGGAGACATTACGTCCCGCGCAAGCACAGAGCGTACGGAAAGTCAGTAGTCGGCTCGGTGTGTTCTTTGCACTTTTTTGGCCGCGACGGGAAGACTGGAGCTGCCTGAACCCGGCAGACTCCATTTTCGGGCGCCGGTCGGTAGTCGGACCAGTGTGCCCGAGCCTTAACACACAGTTCTTATTGTAGATGGTTCAGTTTGGACCAGTGTGCCCTGGCCTTCACAGTTCTTATTGTAGATGGTTCAGTTTGGACCAGTGTGCCCTGGCCTTCACAGTTCTTATTGTAGATGGTTCAGTTTGTCACCTGGAGATTTCCTGGGGTCCAACGTGGGTCCAGGATCCTCCTCTTCCTCTGGGACAGGAGAGGAGAGAAAGGAGAGAGAAGAATGAGGGAGGAACAGTCCTGACAGAGAACATTAGACAGAGAGAAGGATATCTTTAGGACTCTTGGAATCCTTAAAGCTATATTGCGTAACTTCTGTCTGTCCCCATGAGCAATTCTGAGTAATTACAACAACACTGTCGCTGCATCTACATGAGGTATAAAGCCTTCAGTGTTGGTGCATGGATTTAATAGCTTCTGCTGTACGTCCAGGTTTATTCTTAGCAGTAGAATCAACAACTGTTTGTTTGTTGATTCTACTGTTAAGGAAAACCCCTGGACGTGTCATTGGGAGTTAAGATCAAAAGGAAGAACATACAGAGCTAAAGTTTCAGTGGAAATAATATAATGAAGCACATACTGTGTATAATATGATGAATGGTAATGTTGTCATGATGAATGCATAGAGTGAAGATGCCTTTGTGGATTTGAAGTGTTAACCCGTCTTTCTCACCTTTAATTGGCACTGAATCTGCATCGATGGTCTGAGCCAGCAGGGAGATGTAATCTGTTAGGGGAAGAATGTGGAAACAGAACAACTCACTCGGGCTGGAAAATACACAAAAAGTTAATTTGATTTTGTTTCCAATTGACTGGCGAAACAATTTATTATATTATTATAAATTAGTTACATTTGTAGAGATATATCACTCATGACACCATCTTTTAAGACTAGTCTAAAATGGCATAGCAAAAAAACAATACAACCGCTAGTAACCAATCAGATTGCTTGATTTAAAGCAGGGGTGGAGGATTTGGGGAGAAAATGGCAGTTGGGATAGAGATTCGATTCCAAATACCACCACCGCTCCACTTGTTCTCTTTGGTCCCTCCCCTATGGTCCCTCCCTGACACGCTCTACACCAACAACGTCGGTGCCAAAGTGAATGGACAGTCCCAACAGCCAATAAGAACAGAGAATCGGAGCCTCGCTCTGATTGGTCAAAGTGTACAGCTCATGTTAACTTTGACCAATCAGAAATCACATACCCCAGCTTTAAGCCGACCCGTTTTATATAACAGTATTGTATCTGACCAGTGCAGTTTGGTGTCCCATGCAGCACTGACAGTATATCATAAAGTATACAGCCTATATTACAGTATTATATCATAATGGACGTGTATATCATATGATAAAGTATACAGCCTTTCTATCTGACCGGTGCAGTTGGGTGTCCCGTGCAGGACAGACGTCCCGCTGACAGGCTTGCCCTGCGGAGTGGAACACCAACAGAATCCCGTCTGGTTGTGACACTGCACCGGCAGGAAGTGACCGTCGCCATGACACCCTGGGACAAAGATGGCGGCCGCAGGGTTCAGGTTACCGTCGCTATGGTGAGCGCTGGTCTCTAGGGCCTGAGAACGCGCCAGCTGGCATTTAGACTGACCCCGGTCTGGAATGAAAAGGGAGAAAACAAGACATAGGCTACTGAGGGTATGTTTTGCGTACTTGCAAAGGCTACATCAAAAAAATTAAAAATAGGGGGCGCCCTTAGCTCAGTTGGTAGGGCGTCCCCCCCCGGGCCGGGCCCAGTAGCAGACCCTGGTTCGATTCCAGCCCGCGGTCGTTCTCTGCATGTCACTCCCCTCTCTGCCCCATTTCACCTCTGTCACACTATCAATAAAGCATAAAAAATGCCAAACAAATATCTTTCTATCCGACAACGTGCAAGACAGACAAACATTACACATATAGCCTAGTAGAGCAACATTAAGTAGTTCTAGTAGAAAACATTAAAAAAACAAGAAGGGAAACAAGACATTAGTGCTTGAGAGTGAATGTAATTTAAAATGGCTTCGAGGCGCATTCAGTTTGTGTTCATTCTTGCGCCCCCTTTGGACAAGAGTGGTAGTGTGTTTACTGGGGTCTGGAACGAGAAGGCTCTAAATGGCTAAATCGTTATTGGATATTTGGAAGAAATGTTGTCAGTATAGTCTATGGAATAAAACTAAAAAGTTCAATTCACTGTAACAAATACCTACACAGTGAGTACATTGTTTGATGCTTAAACAGGTGGTGATGGGTGTGTGTGTGTGTGTGTGTGTGTGTGTGTGTGTGTGTGTGTGTGTGGTGTGTGTACCTGAGCAGTGTCTGTGTGTGTGTGTGTTTGTGTGTGTGTGTGTGTGTGTGTGTGTGTGTGTGTGTGTGTGTGTGTGTGTCTGTGTGTGTGTGTGTGTGTGTGTACCTGAGCAGTGTGTGTGTGTGTGTGTGTGTGTGTGTGTGTGTGTGTGTGTGTGTGTGTGTGTGTGTGTGTGTGTGTGTGTGTGTGTGTGTGCGTGTGTGTGAGTATTTGTGTATGTGTGTACCTGAGCAGTATGTGTGTGTGTGTGTGTGTGTGTGTGTACCTGAGCAGTGTGTGTGTGTGTGTGTGTGTGTGTGTGTACCTGAGCAGTGTGTGTGTACCTGAGCAGTGTGTGTGTGTGTGTGTGTGTGTGTGTGTGTGTGTGTGTGTGTGTGTGTGTGTGTGTGTACCTGAGCAGTGTGTGTGTGTGTGTACCTGAGCAGTGTGTGTGTGTGTGTGTGTGTGTGTGTGTACCTGAGCAGTGTGTGTGTGTGTGTGTGTGTGTGTGTGTGTGTGTGTGTGTGTGTGTGTGTGTGTGTGTGTGTACCTGAGCAGTGTGTGTGTGTGTGTGTGTGTACCTGAGCAGTGTGTGTGTGTGTGTGTGTGTGTACCTGAGCAGTGTGTGTGTGTGTGTGTGTGTGTACCTGAGCAGTGTGTGTGTGTGTGTGTGTACCTGAGCAGTGTGTCCTAGGCGCTAGGCGTAGCTGTGTGTTAATACACTGCGCTCTCTGGAAGGAGCAGAGTGATTTATACAGTCGGCCGTTGGAGCCGCACACGACTCGGTGGCGCCCCCTCTGGCAGTCCACGGTACAGCCACGAGGCCACATGTTCTCTGAGATCAGGAAGGGCTACAACACACACACACACACACACACACACACACACACACACACACACACACACACACACACACACACACACACACACACACACACACACACACACACACACATAAATGTATTTTGGAATAAGTCTGTCTTTCCAGCTTGAATCTGCACTCTGTGCTCTGCGCGCGCTGAAAAAAATCCAGGTTTAATTTATATCCCCTTCTTTCCATTCTCCATTTCAGACTGTTATGCCCCAAAATCCAAACTCCACACACACTGAGATTTCACTGTTTACACTGCAGATCTGTTGTGTGTGTGTGTGTGTGTGTGTGTGTGTGTTGTGTGTGTGTGTGTGTGTGTGTGTGTGTGTGTGTGTGTGTGTGTGTGTGTGTGTGTGTGTGTGTATGTGTGTGTTGTGTGTGTGTGTGTGTGTGTGTGTGTGTGTGTGTGTTGTGTGTGTGTGTGTGTGTGTGTGTGTGTGTGTGTGTGTGTGTGTGTGTGTGTGTGTGTGTGTGTGTGTGTGTGAACCTGAGGAAACTTAACATTTGACACTCATAGTATTGAGAGAATTCCTGAGTGTGTCAGCTGTTTGTTGAGTCTGGGCCGCTCCCATGTGGTTCAAGGTTTTGGACAGAATTTTAGGCCTTTTCTGCTTTGCTTAGACTGGCTGCAGTTTGACAGTCGTTAGTAAGTGATATTCACTCTGTCAGTTTCCATCCTTACATATTTTTTTTTTACACACACACACACACACACACACACACACACACACACACACACACACACACACACACACACACACACACACACACACACACACACACACACACACACACACACACACACACACACACACACACACACACACCACACACACACACACACACCACACAGACACACACATCTTTTTAGTTTTCTGCAAATTTTGCAGAGCTTGAGGCAGGTTTTGTTTTATTGTTTTATAGCAAAAAAGCCAGAATAATTTAATAAATCAATACATTTATTTTTACACTTCTTATATAACCATTAAAGGATGCCATAGTATTATATGTCTAGCAAATAACAAATTGAACTGAACTAAGAGTCAGTGACTCTGGAGAACGCTTGTTGTCAACATCAGTGAATATCTCCTCATGATCTGCTACCTGTCCGTACTGTGTGTGCGCTGAAAGGAAATCTGGTGTTTTTACCCACGCAGTCTTTGGTTTGTACACAGCCTAGGCTCTGTAAACTGGTATGGAAACAAAGGAAATTAGGTCTTTTCTGCTTAGCCTTCACTGGCTGCAGTCTGACAGTATTTAGTGAGTTATACTCTTAATTCACTCT
>CM047508.1:6430106-6432606 GCA_026122265.1 Ammodytes dubius | reverse complement strand
GGTTTGATATTAATAAAGAGTACAAAAAAAGAAAGAAAAAATAATCACTATTTCCAGAGTTCATTTCGCTCCGGAAACTCTCAGAAAGGGGGAAAAAAAATATAGAAACACAAGCTTTTGGTCCAAGTCTTTTCATTCCCTCTCTCGGTCACTCCTAACCCTTCAAAACTCTGGAGAAATCTGTCAAATTATTTGTAATTTAGCCCGGGGACTTTTAATTTGAAAGGGCTTGATTGATGCCACCAACTTCCCCCTAGAACTCATTATGATTGCATAGAATTTTTTTTCAATTTTTATATTTTTTTTTCTACATAACTTTATTTTTTTTTATTGTAACGATAACATACAAGACCCTTCCTAAACCCTTCCCCTACCTACCTACTTCCTTCCTTCCTTGCAGTATAAGATTATTTCCCTTTTCTTAATACACAAACGAGAGGGACAGGGCTGTAGCCACCAATAGGCACCTTTATTTGATTTTATGTCTTCCACCATTTTTCCAAAAATTCAAACGGGAGCTCACTACCAACTTAAATCATCCAATCAAATGCATCCATGACATAACGTGTGTGTGTGTGCGATTTCTAGAATATAAAACTGGACTAAACTTCTTCTTTGCCTACTACGTTCTTTCGCTAACTGATCATATAAATGTATAGTTTCTTGTATTTAAATAAGCACCTTATGCCCACCCGCAAAGAGGAGAAATAGTTTCACAGAAGCAAAAGATTTGTGTGTAATCGTGGTGGGGATTGATTTATACAGGAGAAGGCCTTAAAGGTAAACTACGAGCCTTAATTTAATGGCTACCAATTTTATTTTAAAGAAAAAATAACGAAAGCTCAAACCTATCCTCTGGTGAAACTGCTGTGTCTGTTGCTATCATTGGCTTTCAAATATCTTGTGTTGTTTTTTTTGTTTTTTTTAAATTTTATTTATTTTTATTTTTTTATAATAAATGTCACTCTACTTTGCAACTACTAGAAAGCCTGCGATTGATTATTCGAATTCTCAACAACTTGGACTGTGTGTCAATCTTCTTTATTCGCACTGAAAAAAATAAGTATGTACAGCGCCGAAAATACCCACCCAACCCCACCCACACTGAACGCAACACCCATTTGCCCCAAGAAAAAAATAAAAATAAAAATGTGACAAAATGACAAAAATATAAGAAATAAACAAATATGGAGGAGGAAAATAGCTGAGGTTAGACAGGTCACCTTATCCAGCAGAAACATGTTGAATTCTGGGTAAATATGTCATTTTTATTGTATCTCTGGTTGGTCATATATCTCTCTAGGATCTAATACACAAACCTCGCCACCCCAGAACCCGCCCCTCCGCTGGCAAGAAGAAAAAAATTATAATAAAAATAAACAAAAATAATTAGCATAAGTATCAGCTTGTGTCTTTAAACCCTGGTTTAAAGTTTGAACCCCCATAAAGGCAGAGAGGGTGAAGCTAAGGACCGCGCGGCTGCCCCTGGATACTGCCCGATCACAAACACTTTTTTTTTTCTCCTTTTAACCACAAATTCTTAAATTCCTCAATTCACAAAATCCGAATTTACAGGCCATTCATCAAGCTCTTTCAAACCGTTCTGTTACATTTCTAGACAGGCATTCACAGGGGCAGCCTCACAACCAACACACCCAAAGCCCTCTTTAACGCTGTAGCGCTGGTTGTCTAGAGGTCACTCTCTCCGTAAAGCGCGGTGCTGAAGCTCATGTAGTCGAGGGCTCCGGGCGCCGCGTCAGGGCCGGTATACGGCGCCATGCGGGCGATGCAATACTCCGCCTGGTCGGGGGGAAGCTCCCGCCTCAGCTCGTCTGCTGTGATGTACGCCTGGTGGGAAGGACAGGAGGACAAGAAGTTAGTTACTATTAAAGATGGCCTTAAAACCAAGTATTAACTCTTTAGATAGAGAGACAGAGAGAGAGACAGAGAGAGACAGAGAGAGAGAGAGAGAGAGAGAGAGAGAGAGAGAGAGAGAGAGAGAGAGAGAGAGAGAGAGAGAGAGAGAGAGAGAGAGAGAGAGAGATAGAGATAGAGACCGACCTTGTCAGCAGCCAGGATCTTGAATGAGGAGATGACTTGGTCAGCGCTGTCTGTGTCGGTGGTTTCTCGGGACATGAAGTCGATGAAGGCCTGGAAGGTGACGGCTCCGCTGCCGTTAGGATCCACGATGCTCATGATGCGCGTGAACTCTGTGTCGCCCTGGGAACAACACAACACACAGGTTAACCTGGGAGACAAGGCACTGGGTAATAACACACACAATACACATGTACACAGACACACGTTTGTACGACTATACTTGTGAGGACAATTCATTGACATAATGCATTCCCTAGCCCCTTACCCTCATCATCAAAACTAAATACCTAACCCCAACCCTTACACTAAACCTAATATAAACCAAATTCATACTTGTCTTCACTCTTAAGGTCTAAAACTCAAATTGGTTCTCACAAAAACAGTTGTACAAGTACACACA
>CM047508.1:6407606-6425106 GCA_026122265.1 Ammodytes dubius | reverse complement strand
GAATTCTCTAAGGGAATAATAATGGTTCTTGAACAAGTGTAGTAGTAAACCAAGTGTTAGGAAGGACAGTTTCAATGTTTGTAAATATTACTGTTTGTATGTCTGTCCACTTGTCTGTTTAATAATTATCTGTTTTTATTTGTTTTTCCAATTCCAATGATACAATGCCTTAATATAAAGTATAGCAATGTGTGTAGAACAGCTGCATTCATCAGTTAAAACAAACAAATAAAAAAATAATTATCCTTAGCTCCCAACCCAAGTACTTTATATATATATAATAACAAAGTGCATTGTGCCCTGACCTTGTCAAAGTGGTTGAATGAAGCCCTGTACTCCTGCAGCTGTTCCTGGCTGATGCCCTTAGCGTCTCGGGTCAGGATCTGGTTCTCCACCTCGTTGATGGTTCTAGCGATGGTGGTGAGGAGCTGCTCCCAGCCCACACGCAGGTGCTGCAGACGGGGAGAGACATTATGTTAGAAGGGCTGCGTTCCAATCCCCATTCTTTCTGCTATTTAGTATGGAGTGTGTGAGTGAGTGAGTGAGTGAGTGAGTGAGTGAGTGAGTGAGTGAGAGAGAGTGAGTGAGTGAGTGAGTGAGTGAGTGAGTGAGTGAGTGAGTGAGTGAGTGAGTGAGTGAGTGAGTGAGTGAGTGAGTGAGTGAGTGATGTGTTCGATAAGGTTTTATATACAATCTTTGGTTGAATAGCGTCTTAAACTGACACTAAGGATTTATTCCAAGGACATGTCCACAAAACTAAGAAACTCATAGGCTCGCTATGGCAGAAGCCTGGTGCCTGAAGCCATAGCAGCCCTTAACAAAAGACCAAGGTAAAAACACCCTAGTCCCACTCTGTTTATATATTCTGTCTGCATGTAATTTCTGTTGTGTTTGTTGTCCATCTGTTATTGTCTGTCGGCATGCTGTCCATAACTGTACTGTGAAGTGAAAATGAATTTCCGCTTGGGGACAATAAAGTCTAAAGTCTTCAGCTCTATAATAACTGCCGATAGCGTCATAACGGCCAGAAACGTGTTCATTTTTCAGTTCTTAAAAGTTGCAACCTAGTCTCTGTAAACTGGTACGCGGGCTCTGTAGGCAGGGAGGAGGGGATATGTTACACAGCGACTTACATTAAAAAACAAAGGATTTATTACACAGCCATGGCGACAAAACTAGGCATGTCGGAAACTATAGCCCCTTTTACACCGAGATAGCGGCATATTGACGGAACAACATCACTCCAAAATGCCGGCTTTGCTTGCTTCTGTGTTATTTACACAGAACCAAGCAACGCCGGCCTGCTGGCGCATCAGTAGCCCCTTTTACACAGCGTTCCGGAATGAAAGAGGTGCTTGTAAACAGCGTCAGGTGTGACGTAAACATTTAGCGCCGCGCCGGTCAGCTGCTTTACAACAACAACACTGGCCGGTGAATTGAGAGCAGTAGTGCTGGAGCTTGCAGTAAGAGGGCCGTATTTTACTGTCCCCGTGATGTGCCGGTCCAACATCACTGGGACTGTTAACCAAACTGGCAAAAATCACTCCGCTGCTCACTGCTTCACGTCTGTGTGTGTTTGTGTGACAGGTTGGCTGTGAGCGAGTCTCTTTGGGGGCAGCGATCTGCCAATCAGACACACACATACACACAGTGTGTGAAGTCACGTTACAAATAAAGTGTGGATATACGCTCAGATTTAGGATAATAATAGCGGTGGCGATCTGGTCGCAGCCTAGCTTAGTCTAGCCTAGCTTTCCCATTGTACAACTTCCCCTGGGCAGAAATAGACTCATTCACTCTGCAAAATGAAGCATGGGGGTTTCTTACTACCCCCGAGGTAGTAAAATTCCGGGAACAATCTCTCGCACCTTTCTTCCCTCGTTCCGCAACGGTCGCATTTATACAGCAGGGCGGAGGGCCGAAATTCCGGCATATTCCCGGCTTTCACTGGCTGTGTAAAAGGGGCTACTGTGTGTCCCTTACCTCCATAGTACATGAAGTGTACTATGTGTGTGTGTGTATGGTTGTGTGTGTGTGTGTGTATGGTTGTGTGTGTGTTGTGTGTGTGTGTGTGTGTCTCTCTCTCTTACCTCCATGGTGTATGAAGTGTGTGTGTGTGTGTGTGTGTGTGTGTGTGTGTGTGTGTGTGTGTGTGTGTGTGTGTGTGTGTGTTGTGTGTGTGTGTCTCTCTCTCTCTTACCTCCATGGTGTATGAAGTGTGTGTGTGTGTGTGTGTGTGTCTCTCTCTTACCTCCATGGTGTATGAAGTGTACTGGTTGTCGAAGATGAGCGCCTCCTGGATGAGCTGGTGGAATCCCTCCAGTGTGTTGATCTCCGGCATGTAGGACAGAATGTTCTTCTGATACTCTCTCAGGTTGGTCAGCTGGTCCTCAAGGGTCCCATTCATCTCTATGGATATCCTGCCAATCTCCTACACAGACAGACAGACAGACAGACAGACAGACAGACAGACAGACAGACAGACAGACAGACAGACAGTGTTTACTATACTGTTAATACAACTAATATACAGCTTATATATTTGAATTAATGACTGAAATCTTTATTTTAAACATTAAAAATGTAACAACAAAAAAAACTTGGTCCGAGCATACTGCCGTTTCATATTTAAGTTGTAACCCCCCTCTCTATATGTCATTGTATGTTACCAGGCAACACTTTATTTTGTACTTGTTATATAAAGAAATATATTAAGAAACATATATATATTAATAAAGAAAGAAAATGTTAATCTAAAATAAATATATTTATAAAAAAGAAAATCTATCTAAAAGAAAAGAAAATAAATTCTACAGGTCACAGACTTTCATGAAAGAATGAATTGGCCTCAACAATAACACAATGCCATGTAGCGACTGCGTGTAGGCTCATAACCATGTACCTCCATCTTGGCCTGGATGCACTGTGTGTGTGTGTGTGTGTGTGTGTGTGTGTGTGTGTGTGTGTGTGTGTGTGTGTGTGTGTGTGTGTGTGTGTTACCTCCATCTTGGCCTGGATGTACGCTCCCACTGTGTTGGCCTGAGTGGCAAACTTTGCTCTGAGAGAATCATTGTTGTTCTGTTTGTTGAGCTCAGACTGCAACGCATTGTCACGCTGAGGAACCATGTCCATCGCCTAGAGAGATAATAATAATAATAACAATATATCAAATGGTATAATTTGTCTTCCTAAAGATTCTAATGTAATATGCACAAAATATAGTTAATTAAAAAATAAAGTTATTACAAAAAAAAGTCACTTGACCGTTGAAAAAAATAAAAAGAAGTATAATTAATAAAAAAGTGTTGAAAATGAAAGCTCTTTATTTAAATGATAAATAAAGAGCTTGATTATGGTCCCGTACCTTCTCCCACTTGCTGTCTATGCTCTGCGGGGTGATGGTGGTGTAGGGGTTTGCTCCGCTCAGCTTGATGCCGTTGCTCTGGGCGATCTTCTGCACCTCGGCCTGGATGGCCTGGATGGCCTCGCGCTCCTTATTCGCCTCAGGGAGGGTCGACTTGAACTGCTCATGGGCTGTTATCAGACCCTGATAATAAATAAATAAATAATACCAAGTCAGTATGTCAGTAAGTACATTTCGAAGCATTTCGAAGCATCAGGACTCGTTTTTTTTGCAATATAAATGTTTGAACATTATAACAAGAAGAACAAAACAAAAAGAAAGTACTTACACAAATGAAAAATAATCAGATTTTTCTACAATTGTTTACTTAGGGAAAGAGTGGTGATATAGTTATGTTATATCACTTAATTACATTTTTAAAGAGTGGTGATATTCAATAAATTCATCATGAAACATGAGGAACTCTCTCTGCGTTCCAATCCCCCCAAGGAAAAAGGTTTTTAGGCACAGTGCTCCAAGCGTTTCTAGTAGAGATCAGTCCCAGTCACCTGTATCTCCTCTATGTTGTGCACTATGAACATGTCCTGCAGGTCTTCCATGGCTCCCTCCATCCAGTTGTTAAAGGGCGCGGCGCGTTTGGCGTATTCCAGGTACAGCTCATCTATCGACTCCAACTGCTTCTCTGTTCTCTGTACAGGGAAGCACACAAGAAGGGCTATTAAAATCAGTTTTATCAAAGACAGGACCTCAAACAGGCCCACTCACAGCTATTAAAGTAAACTATTGTATTTTACCAAGCATTAGGGCCTTAGAGTATTATTTGAAATTTTCATACACTTTTAAATAAAAACTAAAACTATTTAAACTTTTTTTCTTAGTAACATTGTGATGTGTTCAAGTGCTATTCAGTTAAAATGAGTATTTTGTGAAGTTAATTTCATCTGGATATGTTCAATGTAATCTTGTAGAATGTAGAGTTAGAGTTAGGCCAAAAACTAAACCAAACAGGCTGCAGTTGAACTAGAAATAGATATAACGGGATATCATTTGGGGAAGGTTTAAAGTTGTCTAAAATTGGACACACACACAGACACACACAGAAACACACACACACACGGAAACACACAGACACACACCTCCAGAGAGGCCTTGCGGCTGTGGGTTAAGGCTCCCAGACTGTCCCACTGGTCACAGATCTTCTGGCAGCGAGCGTTGACGCTGGCAGACTCGTAGTAATCCAGCTCACTGCAACAGAAACAAAAGAGGTTTTTAAATGTATTCATCCATTTATCTATCCATTAATCCATCCTTCACTATCCTGCGTGGTTAAATAAAGGTACAATTAACACAAGAGTTTATTTATTATTTTTAAATGTGTTTTTATCAGGGAGGACATACATGGTTCAGGATTCAAAATGTGGAATCAGTGATTCTGGAGAACGCTTGTTGTGAAAATCACTTTTTGGTCAAAATCAGGGAATATCTCCTTGCAATCAGCAACCTGTCTGTACTGTGTACTGTTAATACACAGCCTAGACCTAGACTCTTTAAGCTGGTATTTTGCTAGCTACAGTGGGCACCCTTTGTTTACATACCAGTTTACAGAGCCTAGGCTATGTATACATTTTTTTTCAGTGTACACACAGTAGGGACAGGTAGCCGATCATGAGGAGTTATTCACTGATTTTGACAAAAAGGTAATTTGGCAACAAACGTTCTCCAGAATCACTGACTCCACCTTTAAGATACCAGAGTTATATTCCTATTCTGCTTATTTTTCTTGACGTACATGAGCTAGCAACCTGTCAGTTTACAGAGCCTGGGCTGCGTATTAACACAGTGTTTTCCCTGTCAGTTTACAGAGCCTGGGCTGCGTATTAACACAGTGTTTACGGAGCCTAGGCTGTGTATTAACACAGTGTTTTCCCTCTCTACGCACTTTAGCTCCTGTGCGATGGCGGCTATCTGCTCCACTCGGTCCTGGTGCGCCGCGAGGTCGCTCTCAAAGGCCTCGTGTTTCCGTAGCAACGCCTTGACCTCGGACAGGGTGCAGGTCTCATAGTCCTTCTGGTTCAGCATCGCCTCCTTACCTAGACACACACACACACCACACACACACACACACACACACACACACACACACACACACACACACACGTCAATTTTTTGATTTTCTGTCTGTCTATTTTGCTTCTATAACATGTCTACTTTCATACCAGTATAAATCAAAGGTCCAAAATGTACATTTAGGTGTTATCATTTGACTAAACCTTGTCTGTTTGCGTCTGCATATTCCTCCTATACAACCATCTTTAACAGACATTATCTCAACTTTATTATTTTTTTTCCCCCAATACCATGAACTAAAAATCTCAACTTCTAAAGCAATTACATCAACTAAACTTTCCATAATCAATCTTAGCACTATTGTTTTTTTACTACTGTTTTTTAATGAAGGCTAAAGCAGTGAGTGAGTGAGTGAGTGAGTGAGTGAGTGAGTGAGTGAGTGAGTGAGTGAGTGAGTGAGTGAGTGAGTGAGTGAGTGAGTGTGTGTGTGTGTATTAGTGTATGTGTCCCTGTCCTCACCATCGGTCCAGCTCTCGTGGATGGCAGCTTTCTGGTGGAACTTCTCGGCCAGATGTTCCAGTCTCTCCAGACGTCTGATCTCGCTGAGGATCCATTCCTCGTAGCCCTTCTCTGCTCCCTCCAGGGTGTGCCACGCGCCGTTTATATCCTATAACACACACCAAGGAGTCAATCACCTGTGTGTGTGTGCGAGTGTGAGTGAGTGTGAGTGTATATCATGAAGGAAAATACCACAAATGACTCATGACAATACCTTCAATATGAAATGCACACACTGTGAAATGGTCATAAGGAATTACTCCCATCAATCCTCCACTACTGAGTGAAATATGGCAGCTGTGTTTGTTTGTGTGTGTGTGAAAGAGTGAGTGATTGCAATACTTATGTCTGTCCGTATGTGTCTGTCTGTCTGTCTGTCTGTCTGTCTGTCTGTCTGTCTGACTGAATATTGCATTAGTAGACTGTCTGTGTGCCTGCCTGCCTGTCTGTCTGTCTGTCTGTCTGTCTGTCTGTCTGTCTGTCTGACTGTGTGCCTGTCTGTCTGTCTGTCTGTCTGTCTGTCTGTCTGTCTGTCTGTCTGTGTGTCTGTCTGTTTGTCTGTCTGACTGACTGTGTGCCTGTCTGTCTGTCTGTGTCTACTCACAGACACCATGCGTCCCTCTGAAGGCATGAAGGCCGGTCTGTTGCTCAGTCTGAGTTTGGTCTGCAGAGTGTTGAAGCTGATCTCCAGCTGACACTTCTCCTGGACCTGAGGGGAGAAGGTTACAGGGTCAGGCATGGCAAGATTGTTTATTTAAATTTAATAAAATAGTTAAAGCTGGGGTGTGTGATTTCTGATTGGTCAAAATTAACATGAGCTGTACACTTTGACCAATCAGAGTGAGGCTACGATTCTCTGTTCTTATTGGCTGTTGGGACTGTCCATTCACTTTGGCACGACTTTGTTGGTGTAGAGCGTGTCAGGGAGGGACCATAGGGGAGGGACCAAAGAGAACAAGTGGAGCGGTTGAGGTATTTGGATTTGAATCTCTATCCCAACTGCCATTTTCTCCCCAAATCCTCCACCCCAGCTTTAATAATATTTAGCACAATTCAGACACAAGGCAATTCAAAGCGCTTTACAGGGTTTAAAAAAACATTAAAATTAAGGCATGAGAAAATATTGCGATAGATAAAATGACAAAAAACGAGTGGCTATAAAAGCACCAGATGCTGGAAGTGAGGACATAGATCAAGTGCAAGGTCAACTATTGGTAATATCTACAGGTGCACTTCCATGGATTTTTTCTTTAGATGCACCTGTACTATTGTTATCTACTATAGTATCCACACATATTGGCCTGTATTTGAGATTGTATTCATGTTGTGCTGCTTGTATATGTGACCTTACAGCTCAATGCAATGTAATAACTATTAAGTAAGCAAGTAAGTAAAAAATATATAGGAGGCGACTCCAGAGGCGACCTCCCTACCCACTGCCGCCCCATACCATCTACACATATTGCATTAGTAGATCCTTCTGTACCTAACGAAGTAGATAGTACAGCACAACACATTTTGCTGCATGTTTATGTGAGCATAAATCATATATAGAAGTTGCTGTGTGAAGTTATTTACCTTTATGTGTAAGGAATCTAAAATATATTAAAGTTGGATTTTGAATTCAATAAACATCATTTTTTTTTTTATTCTTTTGAGATGCACCGGTCCTTTTTACCATGTTATCCACACATATTTTGCTGCATGTTTATGTGAGCATAAAGCATATATATATATATATATGTATATATATATATATGTTTCTGTGTACCTTGGGTGGTTTGTGCACACAGCGGTAGTCTCTGAAGTCCTCCTGCTTTGCCTGCATGTCGTTCACAGTCTTCTCCTGGGTCCTGTTCTCCAGCCACGGGATGGTGCGACGGATCCACTCCAGAAGCTGGGTGGAGAAGAAATGAAAAAATAGTCAAATCAATAATGCTCATTGTAAAATGGAAATCAATCTAGTACAAATAAAAATACAAATTATGGATGTAGCAGTAATTAAGAAGACTAACATAGTAAAAAAAAAAAGAAAAGAAAAAAGACTTAAACCAATAAAAAAAAAGAATGAAGTATATTTTTTAAAGAAATACAGTAAAAAAAAAGAAAAGAAAATCAATATAAAGATTGTGAAACAGTGTCTTAAGAGTAAAACATATCCCCATCAGTGCATCTGTAATGTAACGTCTGGTAAATCAGCTGTGTTTTATTCACTCACCTCACTGGCCAGTTTCTCATAGTCCTCCATCATTTGTTCGTTCTCCTGGTTGACGGCCAGAACTTTGCAGATCCTGTTGGCTGCTGTCTCGGCCTATCAGAGAGCAGAGAGCTGAGTATCGCTCGCTGTGATTGGTTCAATAAATCCACTCACTAACTCACTCGCTGTGCCCAAAGCTTTGTAACAACATTCACTGTAGTTGCATTATATAAAAACATGATGCTGCGCTTTTAAAGTCACTAAAACAAACTTTAAAAAAGTGTCCATTACTTTTATTAGTGCCTAACCCTCAGCTTTTATATTATTTAAAATATTAAAGCTATAATGCGTAACTTTTTCATATAAATGAATGTCAATTTTTCATTCAAGCCATCGCCAAACGAGTTGACACAAAGTTGATTAAGCCTATCATATTTCTCAGTATGGCAGCATTTCCAAACTGGTCCCCCCCCCAAGACACTGGTGCAGGAGCTCAGAGAAAATCCCAAGAAGAAATGTTTCAGTTGTTGATTCTACTGCTACTAAGAAAAAAACCTGGACTTAAAATTCATGCGTGATCACCGAAGGCTTTACCTCATGTAGGTGCACAGACAGTGTTTTTGTTATTACTCAGAATTCCTCAAGGGGACAGAAGTTACGCACTATAGCTTTAAGAGTTTTTTTTTATTCTCCAAACTTGTGCCAACACACTCCACACACAGGCAGTGATCGTAAGATATCTAATATCTATGTCAGACACACGTTATTAAAATTAAATAAAAAAATAAGTGCAAAAAAAGACAAAATCCAATCACTAGAAGTCAAAGGAACGTAGCCTCTGTCTGATTAAAACATGCTCTGGCAGGTTGATGGTTAGTTAGTTCAATGTGTTTGTGTTTTAAAGCTCCATGCGTATCCCGGCACAACTCGGGACCAGTCCGTACATCTAGTTACAGTTCATGTAGCGCTGCAGTCCACATCAGTAGGTCATTACTATATAACACTGGAATTACAAACACAGTACACACACTATGATATATAGGATATAATCTGCATAAAGGCTTACACACTTTCTATTTATTCTATCAGAAATATTAAAGCATTTTTCGATTTAAAATATGTACTTTTTAAGGCTTAAGAAGGTGGAGTCAGTGATTCTGGAGAACGCTTGTTGTCAAAATGACTTTGTCAAAATCAGATAATATCTCCTCTTGATCAGCTACCCGTCTGTACTGTGTGTGGGCTGAAAACAAATCTGGTGTTAATACACAGCCTAGGTTCTGTAAACTGGTATGTGAACGTAGCTAGAAACATGTCCGTTTACAGCGCCTTGGCCTGTGTATCAACACCATTTTTTTCAGCGCCACACAGTACATAGTGAATCATGAGGAGATATTCACTGATTTTGACAGAAAGTTATGTTGACAAAAAGCGTTCTCCAAAATCACTGACTCCACCTTTAACTGATACATTTCATATTCAAACATTTCATACAATATAAAAAACATTTAGAATTGAAAAGTGTTAATAGCTGAAGAGAAACGAAGAGACATTAACAAGCGTTTCCCCGGTAACAAACCCAAAACAAAAAGGTCTTTAAAATGAGTTTAAGAATTTCAGTTAGACCATAAAAGTAAATCCCTTTTGGAGAAACACAGTTAATGTCCATAGAACCAGAAAAAAAGTATCAGAAAGCATTTGTTGTTGTTGTTTATATCAGAGTTCCCATCTCGTTCCTAACTTGTGAATATTTCTTCATTTTATCTGACTTTCAGCAAGAATTTGACTATGAAACTATAATCTAATGTTGTGTTTAGTTTAAACAAATTAGAAGATAAACAAAACTATAATAAATGTTGAGTTTATTCCTATAATTTTACTAGCTAAGCGAGACATAGCATCGGTGTATGAGTGTGTGTGTGAATGGGTAAATGTGGTAAGAAATGTAAAGCGCTTTGGGCTGAGAAAATCGGATAAAAAAAAGCACTATATAAGTGCAGTCCATTTACAGCAGGCATAAATATAGTTTTTCCGAGCACTGCTCAATTTTGAGATTTTTTGGCTTTTTTTATACTATAAGTTAAAAATGTTACTCACCCGTTCTTCCCTTACTATTTAAACCACACTGTAACTCATCCTAGGTCTAAACTAAAGCTAGATGGGAACCCTTGTGTTGCGTTGTTTAACAGCAGTAGGAGTGTTAGTGTGAGAAGCTGCTCACCTTCTGAGCGCCAGAGAAGGCGTGATAGAAGCACGACACATAGGTCATAATGGCCTTTTCATCCGGCCGCAGCGTACCAACGATGTCTACGCACCACCACAAGCAAGACAGACAGAGAAGAGACAGACAGAGAGAGAGGGGGAGAGGGAGAGAGAGAGAGAGAGAAGGAGAGAGGTAGGTAGACAGGGAGAGAAGGAGAGAGAGAGAGAGAAAGAGATGGGAGGTAGAGGAGAGAGAAGGGGGAGAGAGAGAGAGTGGGGAGAGATAGAGAGACAGAGGCAGAAGACAGGAAGACAGACGAAAGAGAGAGCGAAAGAGAGAGAAAGGGAGAGAGAGACAGACAGACATACAGACAGAGAGGGGGAGAGAGAGAGTGAGTGAGTGAAGCCAAAGCTACCCAAAACTATATTCCCTGGCTTCCCATAGCGAGGGGGAGATAAGGTAGGGATCCAGGTTCCTCCATTACCAACAGGAGCAAGTTCAGAGTCTCATGAAGATGTTTGAGGGACACTGGAGTTCAAGGTTGGGACACAAACACAAACACACATCGCCCAGCCTTATGTGATAGTGTGTGTGTGTGTGTTGTTGTGTCCCATAAATCCAGTGTCCTTTGCAGAGCTGTGGAAAAGGAGTGAGGCCATGCCAGACAGATAGCAGATCCTTGTTAGTAAAACAGGGGTCAGGTAGGTCACGGGATAGGGGCTGGGGTCAGGGTAAGGGGGTAGATGGGGGAAAGAGGGTGTTTTTTGGGGTGGGGGGGGAGGGAGGGGGTACCTTCTGCGCTCCAGAGAAGGCATGGTAGAAACTGGACACATAAGTCATAATGGCTTTCTCATCGGGACGTGCAGTGTTCACAATGTCTACAAATGGATGGGGGGGCAAGATGGTGGTTATAAACACACACACATTAACACACAGATATTAACTAACACACACACATTAACTAACACACACACACAAGACAGGGACATGGGATTATACACAGCGGGGACACACACTTTTCAAAGACATACACACACACACACACACAAGGTGCTGGTAACAGTCAGGCAGGACGATCCAAACTTGAATTAACAAAACTGAACATACAAGGGTCAGACAATGAATACTTAGACAATGAAGGAGTTTCCTCACGTATCATAGACACAAGAAACATAGAAATGACAGTAAATTATGTTTAGTTCATATAAAAAGGTGCAGTGTGTAACATCAGAGTATTTAAGTGGCATCTAGTGGTGAGATTCTGGATTGCAACACTCACTTTTGGGAGAATTTACAGAAGCTACGGTGGCCTTCAAGGACAAGAAGCTAGTTATAAAGATGGCATCATTCACCACTGCCTCAAGTCTTTCCACAATATCAAGTGATGTGGTGAAGATGTGTTTAGTTATTTATTCTATAGCACTTCTTCTTCTTGGTCTTCCAACTGGTGCATTTCCCAAGAACGCCACTATAAATAAAAACACTTAAGGCGGTGAAGTATGTCCATTCTGTGCTACTGTAGAAATATGGCTGTGCAACATGGCGGCCTCAGCGCCCACTTTTATGTAGACATAAAAGGCTCATTCTAAGGGAATAAAAAAGTTTATTTTCAATTGTATACCAATTTAAACTACTTTATACAGGGATATTGTGTTCTTAAGATGGTACTTAATATGAGGATTTAAATTCCATTTCTACCAAGTCTGCTCTTAAAATCGCCAACTGCCTTTACACACTGCACCACCTTTAAAAGGAATTAAATGAGAATAATACAATAGTCCATTCACATTATGGGCAACGATCTCTGTGTTGTGTGCATGTAAACACAGTCTGATACATTATAGTGGTCTTAATAGTAGTAGTAACAGTTTCATTCATAAACATAGCGTTTAATAGTAGCAGTAGCCATAGTAAGAGTTTCATTGATAAACACAGTGATGTGACAGGCTGTTTACCTTCTGCGTCCAACATCTTGGGAATGTCCAGGTGCTTCTCTGCCACCTCGAAGGCATTGTTCAGATTGGTCACCGGGTCGTCCTGACAACCAAACACAACCACAGACAATTAGGTTTATTTAGGTTATTTGTTTGTTATTTATGTTTTTATATTGGTGAAATATTATTATTTTTCTTCGTCTGTGTAGTTATCATTATTTATTTTTATTTATTTTGTATTTATTGTTGTCTTTATTTTTGTTTTGTTTTATGAGGCATATTAATGGTTTGTAGGTATTTTATTATTTATCTAAATTCAATAAAAAATAAAACATTTGTATTTGGACAAAGTGAAATAGAAAATGTAGGTAGTGTTAAGTCAGTGTTGCAGTTTCAAGTGCAGTGTGTGTGAGAAAGAGTGTGTTTGTGTGTGTGTGTGTGTGTGTGGTGAATGCGTCTGTACCTTTCTAAGGCTGTCGTAATCGATGAGATCCGGTCTGTGTCTGTGGATCAGAGCGTTGAAGGCAAGGCCATCCTTCCAGCTGGAAACACACACCACACACACACACAACACACACACAACACACACACACACACACACACACACACACACACACACACACACCACACACACACACACACACACACCCCACACACACACACACACACACACCACACACACACACACAACACACACACACACACACACACACACACACACACACACAGGTCATAAAGTTAGTGAAGGAATGTAACATGACACTCAAACATTTAGGCTGTGATTTGTAACTTTGTCTGCCCCACACGCCACTATATGATCAACGCTCTTCATTTCAATTTAAAGCAGATGGCATTCTGCTCATCCTTAGATCAAGGCCTTATTTGGTTTGGTATGTGTATTCTATAGTCTGAACATCTATACATGAACGCTCACCATCAACAATACTAAGGAACTGCTTAAAGGTGGAGTCAGTGATTCTAGAGAAAGCTTGTCGTCAAAATCAGTGTATATCTGGTCATGATCCGCTACTTGTTCGTAATGTGAGTGGTCTGAAAAAACATGTGTGTTTATCCGCAGCCTAGGCTCTGTAAACGGGGATGTTGCTTGCTACAGAAGGTCCCCTTTGTTTGCATACCAGATTACAAAGACTAGGCTGTGTATGAACACTGGATTTTTTTGTCAGCACACACACAGTACAGACAGGTAGGAGACTCCACCTTTAATAAACATTGTCACATATTTTTTCAAATTTCCAAACAGACACACAATCATATTTTTCTGGCACAACATTGTTAAGTTGCTTCTGAATATATTTTCTCAGAGCAGTGAAACATGTCGCAGTTTCTCCAGCAGGGGGCGACCTTTCTACACAATACAGTCGTTCACTGCAGAGATATTTTAATATTCTGTAGACAGCACTGAGCTTTCAGCCAGTACGAATCATTGTTAGCTTGGTACGAATACAAATAAATATTTACTCCTACCACTGGGTGTGGTCGTGTGTGTGTGTGTTAAGGTAACAACAATATAAGTATGTTGTTTTAAGCATTAAGCACTGGTAATCAAGAACTGTTAATCACGTAAGTTCCTAACAGACTGCCGCAAAACAATGAAAATAAAAGAATCATAGAAAAAAATATTAAAATATATATATCACGATCAATCTACATTTTGATTTTGGCCTTAAAACTCTTAAGTGTGGGGCGCCCTTAGCTCAGTTGGTAGGGCGTCCCCCCCATGGGCCTCGGCCAGCAGCGGACCCGGGTTCGATTCCAGCCCGCGGTCGTTCTCTGCATGTCACTCCCCTCTCTGCCCCATTTCACCTCTGTCTCTACACTATCAATAAACCGTAATGAGTGTCAACAGCGTTTTTACCCAAGTACATTTATATAAGATTTGGTACAAAAAAAATAGGTAAGTTCAACCTTGAAGTGAGCGTGTGTGTGTGAATGTGTGTGTGTAGGTGTTTGTTTGTTCGTTACCTAATGTGGAAGTTCTGCACGTTGACATTCTTGTAGGGAGCGGTCTTCCTCTGGCACCACAAAAGAAGACCCTCCTTCGCCGAGGTTTCTGCCATTAAGAACACACAAGGAGAAGAGAGTAGTAACTTAGTAACATTAGTGGGAGAGAGGGGAAGAAATTAACCCTGCGTTCCAAATCGCAAACCTTTCTTTTTTCTATTTCACATACTACAGCTGATCATAAAAATAATCTAGTTAGGATGCAGTATGCTACAATTGGGACGTTATTTTACTTATTTATTTCATCATAACATTGTGCCTTGATCTTGCTTCTTTGCTTTTATATCCGTCGCATCGCTGGTTGTTTTTATATGGAGGCTCCGTCGATGTGACGTCACTTCCGGTGCACACTGGATTGTGGTCAGAATCGCCTAAATTGGATGCTGATTTTAACACTAAAAATCGCGACCAGATGTAGTAGGACATCCGGGTATTTTTAAGCATGCTAAATGTGACATATTGGGACATCCTAAATCTTTTTCATACCATACTAAACAGCAGAATTGAGTGGGATTTGAAAGCAGAGTAGGTCTGAGTCTAAACGAAGCGTAGAAATACATCTTCTTGACAATATACCAAACACTAAATTGTTTAATTCCATTAGCTGAGCACAAGCAGAGAGATACACACTTCAGGAGTGTTTATGAGTTTCCCTAAATATAAAGTGTGTGTGTGTGTGTGTGTGTGTGTGTGTGTGTGTGTGTGTGTGTGTGTGTGTGTGTGTGAAAACACAAGTTGTTTACTGCAGACTTAACAAACATAAGAAACAAACATCAGTCAGAGATATGTCTCCCCCTCCTCCTGATAGAGGCCCACACCCAGTTAATTCAACACACACACTTTTAATTAGTCAAATCAGTCACCACAGCTCTGACTGAGGAAGTCCACATCTATCAAGCTAATGAAAGGCTTGTGCATAATGTTTAATGTGACTGTTTGCCAAAGAAATCAATGAGGATTTGTTTCCAATTTTTTTTTCCATTTGAATTCATACATTGAACATTAAGAACTTAAAAAAGGGGTAGGATTAAATAAGTGTATACTTCTTCCTGCTCCTTTTCAGGCATATCTCAGCAATACAGATAATTTGTTTTCTTTTTTTTGTGAAAACATAATTTGTTTATTGTATTTCCATGCTTTTCATTTTGTTTTGTATGTTTGATATGTCTGAAATAAATTGAATCAAATCAAAAAAAAACTTGTGGACATTTTCTGACATTTGGCCGACTAAAAAGTAAATCAATTATTTAAAAAAGTAACTGACAAACTAGTCAATGATTTAAAGTATTGCTAGGAGAAAAACAATATTTTATTGTATAATCAAGAAAATAACAAGTATAACTGTGTTCCTTGTAGTGAGTAGTTTTGAGTTATTGTAAGTCTGAGCATCATGCCGGCCAGACCTCTCTACTCTATTCTTGGCTGTATCACTGGGGGGGAGGGGGGAAGGGGTGTCTGTCTGTGTGTGTGTGTGTGTGTGTGTGTGTGTGTGTGTGTGTGTGTGTGTGTGTGTGTGTGTGTGTGTGTGTGTGTGTGTGTGTGTGTGTGTGTGTGTGTGTGTGTGTGTGTGTGTGCGCGCCTGTGTTTGTGTCTATCTCTGTGTCTATGTCTGGCTGTGTGTGTGTCCGTGTGACCAGCCTCGTTAATTTCACTCTATTTCCCAAGATGAATCCTCTCTTACACATCTGTACGTTAATACCGAAGCTTCCTACAGCTAAATAGCCCCTTGTCTGGAGGGAGGGGTGGAATGCTTATTGCACATTTGGCCATATAAAAATATAACCTCGCCAGGGTTAATTGATGGGGGCGGGACCTGATAAGCCTTTGGCTTCTTCCGTCTCCCTTCGGACAACACAAAGTATGATGTATGAATATTTGCAAGAGAAAATTGTGTATTGTGTGGAATTGTCCGAAAGAATAAAAAAAAAAAAAAAAAAAAAAAAAAAAAAAAAAAAAAAATTAGTGTGTGTTGGTGAGTGCACACTAATTAACCCTGAACACCTGGATGGTAGTAAAGCTGCCACAGTGCCCTTTAGCAAGGCACTTCCCCACCAGAATGCTGCTATAAGAATCAAACCCCTGCATCTAGTCCTACCTTCTATTTATGTGTGTGTGTGTGTGTGTGTGTGTGTGTGTGTGTGTGTGTGTGTGTGTGTGTGTGTGTGTGTGTGTGTGTGTGTGTGTGTGTGTGTGTGTGTGTGTGTGCGTGTGTGTGTGCGTGTGTGTGTGTGTGTCGTACCTTCTACAGAAATGTCCTGGATGGCAAAGCGCAGGATAATGGTCCAGATCATGCCCAGGGTCATCTTGGCGTTTCCATCAACGATTTCTACACACAAGAGAAAAAGACACATTTTAATTTAGCCTTGTGACAAATAAAGCAACTTAAAGCTGGGGTATATGACTTCTGATTGGTCAAGGTTAACATGAGCTGACACTTTGACCAATCAGAGTGAGGCTCCGATTCCCTGTTCTTATTGGCTGTTGGGACTGTCCATTCATTTTGGCACGACTTTGTTGGTGTAGAGCGTGTCAGGGAGGGACCATAGGGGAGGGACCAAAGAGAACAAGTGGAGCGGTTGAGGTATTTGAATTCGAATCTCTATCCCAACTGCTATTTTCTCCCCAAATCCTCCAACCCAGCTTTAACTTAAAGGTGCACTATGTAACGTTGGGTGTGTCAGAGAAGTGAAACATTTTCTAAAGATATATTCTCACAACTGATATGTGATCCCTGGAACACTGTTTGAAGTTAGAAAGCCCTCTGAAAAGTTTATGTTTCACTGTTGTTGTTTACAGCAGCAGGGCCCACAGTTTGGTTTACAAACATATTCTAGTCTTACGTTTGGTTCCAGGTTCCTCAAAATAATTTAATTTTGATTCATGATGATAGAATTATTCAATACTAAGAATTACATGTAGAGAAAGTATGTTTAGTAAACAAACTGCCGGCTCTGCAAATGTAAACAAATCCCCATCCCCTGAAACTGCACAGTGCACCTTAAAAAAAAAAAAAAAAGAAGCCATCTCAATCCATTACTTTTCTTCTTTCATCTAGATTGACTCTGGGCTATAAATGTGGTTATATAACAAATTATCATTCTTGTTTATCACTAGGCCTTTTGTTTCTACAATCTTCCATCTGCTCTTTTAATTAA
>CM047508.1:6387606-6402606 GCA_026122265.1 Ammodytes dubius | reverse complement strand
AGTTGAACTGCAATGAGAGGAAGTTAGCAGCTTAACTTAGAACAGAACACACACATATGGGTTGCGTTCCGAATCGCATACTTTCTACTATATAGTATGTAGAAATAAGATTTAGGATGTCCCGATTCTTGTGGCCAGATTTAAGATGGTTAGAAGTACCCGGATGTCCTACTTCATGTGGCCAAGATTGTTAGTGTTGAAAAGTGCATCCTATTTGGGCGATTCTGACCCACAATCCAGTGCGCACGTGAAGTAACATCACATCGACGAAGCCTCCATATGAAAACAAACGTGGATGCGACGGATATAAAAGCAAGAGGCAAGATCAAGGCGCAATGTTATGATGAAATAAGAGAGTAAAGTATGTCCCAATAGTATGCCTACTGCATCCTAACTAGATTATTTTTATCGTCGAATGTAGTATGTAGAATAGAAAAAAGAAAGAGTATGCGATTCGGAACGCAACCATGGTGAAGCTCCGTCCATCACTAACACTGATTCACATCAGAGGACTGGGGCCATAGACAGGGAGTGGATGGGAGAGGACTGGGGCCATAGACAGGCAGTGGATGGGAGAGGACTGGGGCCATAGACAGGCAGTGGATGGGAGAGGACTGGGGCCATAGACAGGCAGTGGATGGGAGAGGACTGGGGCCATAGACAGGGAGTGATGGGGACTGGGGCCACAGACAGGCAGTGGATGGGAGAGGACTGGGGCCACAGACAGGGAGAGGATGGGAGAGGACTGGGGCCATAGACAGGCAGTGGATGGGAGAGGACTGGGCCACAGACAGGCAGTGGATGGGAGAGGACTGGGGCCATAGACAGGGAGAGGATGGGAGAGGACTGGGGCCATAGACAGGCAGTGGATGGGAGAGGACTGGGGCCACAGACAGGCAGTGGATGGGAGAAGAGTTTGTGTATCATATGGATACGATCATTTGATTATTTAATTCTACATTTCTTAATCTCGTACGTGTGTTGTACTCTATGTCTTTTATGGACTTTGAGTCTCTTCAATAAAGCAATACATTTATATAGACATCCACATTAAAAACTAGATAACGTTTTGTTTGTTTTGATGTATATGCACATTTTTTTTTAAAGTGGTCTAGGCCTAGGTTTCCCTATTTTCAGCTAGAAACACACTACTAAAGTTACACATTTTTAAGAGAGTGAAGCGAATGCGTCTGCTGCAACCCCAGGGCTGCCACAGTAGGGAGTGGTGGTGACAAGAGGAGAGAGAGGAGCGGAACAAAACACAATCACCAACAGGTCGAGACCTGCAGAGACACAGAGCCTGGGGACTGTGTGCTCCTATAACACAACACACTACACACGCGTTAAAGCTGGGGTGGAGGATTTGGGGAGAAAATAGCAGTTGGGATAGAGATTCAAATCCAAATACCTCAACCGCTCCACTTGTTCTCTTTGGTCCCTCCCCTATGGTCCCTCCCTGACACGCTCTACACCAACAAAGTCGTGCCAAAGTGAATGGACAGTCCCAACTAGGGGTGTGCACGTGTACACGTGTACACGTTTAACCGTTTAGTAAATCATAACCGTTTAGGGAAAATCAATAAACGAAAACCGTTTAAAAAAAATCTTAAAAATTTTAAATGTTCTTTTTTTTCCTCAAAGTTTTTAAATATGTTCTGGAGACACGCATTTATTGATTTTACATCACTAATAAACTACTTGGGGATGATACAAGCTAGTCGGCCCAATCTGTCTGTCCCTCGGCGTGTGTGTGTGACTGTGTGTATAATCGCAAACACACACACACACACCACACACGGGGAGGCGCCGTGCTCGAGTAACAGCAACGGACGAGTGATGAAAGATAACCTAAAGACTAAAGTTACCCGGTTGAAGTGAATTACGCGCGTAAGTAGCCCGAACTTTATAACACCTGTTCACCCTCATAAATGTGGACATGTAGAAAGCGATAGGCTATATTTATCAGGAAATGAATGAAGGGCGATAATGACGGCCAACACATGTAAGGCGAACGCGTATGTGTGTGTGCCCGCGCGGCTACAAGACGGTGGGCGCACGAGGACAATGACGTCACGGTTAACCGTGTACACGAAAAAAATTCCGTCGTGTACACGGTTAGAAATTTTTGTAAACGTTCACACCCCTAGTCCCAACAGCCAATAAGAACAGAGAATCGGAGCCTCGCTCTGATTGGTCAAAGTGTACAGCTCATGTTAACTTTGACCAATCAGAAATCACATCCCCAGCTTTAAGTGTAAACTTCTTCCCACTCCTTTTCCAACATGTTGCTACATTTATCAAGTGTTTGTCATTCATGTGTCTAGTTATGCTTTCTATTTTGTGTCACATCATTATTTTCTGTATGATCATTTCTGTTTTCTTTTACATGTTCGAAATAAATTTCAATCAAATCATATCATAATACAGCTGATACCAGGGTTCGACATAACGTATAGCCCGATGGCCCGGGGCCAGTAAAATCATATGCAGGGCAAGTTGATTGGCCAGTCACTGTCCCGCCCGGGCCAGTGACTGGCCAATCACAGTTCAGTATTTTTGTAGACTATAACATGGTTCATTGAAATGCGTGTTGAGAGTCGGAATGAAAGCTGTGTTTATAAGACTCAATATAATAAACCTAATATAAAATATATTTTTTAATGAAAGGCCAGTGGACAACCGATGCGTGGGCGTAACAAAGCGGGTGCTCTCTCGCTCCGTTGGCAGAGCTGCCTATACCGTCCGCCTGCGAGTCGACAAATCAATCGACTTGCTTTGCCCCCTTTCTTTCTTCCCACAGCAGAGGTTGAGGTGCAGAAAATGATAACTGCGCTTTTCCTTTATCTGCCGCCGTAATGTTAAAGTATTTGCATCCAAGCCCCAATGGTAATAGGCTACAAATGAGAGGCGTTATTTAAACGCTGTGAATGCGTCTCCGGTGATTGTGTCGGTTGTAGACAGAAACGAACGGAGGGACTCCGCTCACTGTACACTTCCTATAGTCGCGCAGTTTGGCACTGTGTTTTCAGGCTCGAGACATTCAATCAGATCGTGGAAGTCTTTCCCATTGAAATCGCTAACGGGGAGAATATCCCCGGTTATTATTTTAGCCACAAACCACAGTTCATCTGCGCGGCGGCTCACTCGCTGGCGAGATCACACGGTGAAACGCTGCTGTGGTCGGACGAAGGCATTGTGTTTTTCTAGTGATTTAACATCATAGTCTTAGACGAGCGTTTAACTTATGCTGCATATTTTGCACTGCATTGTTTTTTAAAAATGGTCCCACCGGACTCCTATGTGAAGCCGACACTTCATGGAGAAGTGACGCTCCTGCAGCGCGCTCACGACTCCCATTTTTTAAAAAAACGGCATAACCCACTGATTTTCGGATTTCTATTCTATTTTTAAAGTCAACTTGAGCGCAAGTGGAAAACCGGTCATTCGGTCGACACATTCACATCCTTAATGCATATAGAGAAAGTAATAAAAACAGCCTACCATACCACAAATAATGATCAGACCTTCATCTCTTATTTTTTTTTAATGTTTGAACATGACTTCTGCAGGTGAACTATTCATTAAACTGCCCAAATTCAAGAATAAAAACAACCATCAAACTACTAGACTTTAAAATACTGGCCCACTCTTTCAACATACTTTCAGTTGTAGGCTTCTAATTCAATATGTTTTCCTGGTTTTATATTATGTGTATGAGCAATATCAACATTTCATATAATTAACTAAAAGACAAATAACCAAATCTAAAGGGAATATCTATACTGTTACAGTATAGATATTCCCTTTAGATCTGGTTATTTTTCTTTATTTTTCTAATACAGGTATTATAATGATTGACACTAAATTATGAAGAAAAAAAAAGTATGTGCAGGGCCAGTGAAAATATACAAGGGGCCAGTAAAACTCGGATCCACTGGCCCGGCGGGCCAGTAGGAAAAAAAAGTTATGTTGAACCCTGGATACTATTCCACTGTCTGTTACCACCCTTCAGCCTCTATCAATAGCCTGAACCAACCGCTGCTGTCCATCAAGTTACTAAATCATATTCATAGTTCTTTCAAAATAATCAAATGAAATTCATCTAAAAATTCATCATTGTTAGATTTTACAATGGG
This sequence comes from Ammodytes dubius, assembly GCA_026122265.1. NCBI lineage: Eukaryota > Metazoa > Chordata > Actinopteri > Uranoscopiformes > Ammodytidae > Ammodytes > Ammodytes dubius. Next base: position 6,398,470 of record CM047508.1, on the reverse strand, counting down.
AGCGGATGGGGCGGAATGTTCAACTCCACAGTTACAGTTGAGAACAAGTGATTAAAATAAACGAAAACAACCACTTTTCAACTCGCTCTCACGTGCACAAATTTAACTCCACATGAATGATTTTTACACCCAAACGGAGGATATTTTCAGCCGGTCGCTTACATGTGACTACAGACGTACACACTGGGAGCAGGGAGCTGTTAAACACCTTGATGGAGCAAAGTCAACAGTGCTTTTGCAACCTATGACATCAACTAGGCCTATACCTTTGCCTTCACCTGATATCATGTGATATCAGTCTCAGGCATGTTGGTTCACATGCACTTTGTTCCCTGCCAGCTTATACACGCCCCAATGATTTGAAATATTTCCTTTATGATAAACTTGTTTGATTTAACTTTTTAAAAAATGTGAGTGTGTGTGTGTGAGAGTGAAAGAGAGAAAGTGAGTGTGTGTGTGTGTGTGTGTGTTTGTGTGTCTGTTCAGTGTGTGTGTGTGCGCGCGCGCGTCTCTCTCTCTCTGTGTATCAGCGTGTGTGTGTGTGTGTGTGTGTGTGTGCGTCTCTCTCTCTCTCTCTGTGTATCAGTGTGTGTGTGTGTGTGTCTCTCTCTCTCTCTCTCTGTATCAGTGCGTGTGTGTGTGTGTGTGTGTGTGTGTCAGCGTGTGTGTATCAGCGTACGCGTGTTTGTGTGTGTGTGTATCAGATGTTTTCCTTAAGGAGGATTTGGTGTGTGTCTGTGTGTGTGTATGTCTCTCTCTCTCTCTGTGTATCAGTGTGTGTGTGTGTGTGTGTGTGTGTGTGTGTGTGTCAGCGTGTATGTATCAGCGCGCGCGTGCGTGTGTGTGTGTCTCTCTCTCTGCATCAGCATGTTTGTGTGTCTCTGTGTGTGTATCAGATGTTTTCCTTAAGGAGGATTTGGTCCTAAATCCTCGTACACAGATAACGAGCTCAAGTCAACGCTGCTCTGATCCGTTGCTATTGGTTACATCATCACTGCTGTAACCACGGTGAAGAACATCCGCTCAACAGTTTATCATGTTGATGGTTTTTAAAATCTCTTTTTAAAGGGAAAATTCAAAACACACTTTTATAAAACTTTGAACCTTAATAGAAGGCTGTAATGGGATTAAACTACAAACTGCTTTTGGCCGAAAACTCCAAAAATGGTCAGCAAATCATGGGGCCCAATCCTGTGGTCTAAACTAGGCTTTAGCTGCCCGCTGCCCGATACTCTAATTAATATATCTTCTATATGTAATGTATCCGTCAACTCTCCCTGAGATTTCCCAATTTTTTTTAAATCCCGATAAAGGTTTTTTTTTACTGGGAGTTTTTTCTCAGCCGAGCTAAGGGTCTAAGGGCAGAGGGCAGAGGGTGTCGTACTGTATGGAATGTAAAGCCCACTGAGGCAAATGTCAATTTGTGATATTGGGCTTTACAAATAAAACTGATTTGATACCTTTCAAACTGAATGGTCAAAAGCATTTGCCTTATATGGCGCTAATGTGTTGGTTGTTTAAGGGCAGGGGGACGTCAGGGCGATGGAATATTTGTTGTTTATGTCTTGGTGAAAAGTGAGAACGTGTCTGGAAGCGGTTAGGTTCCTCCAGCATGTCTCCACCGTGGCAGATTAGATATACTGTCCCCACCACCAAGAGACCAAGGGTTTACTGGGGTCAGCTGTTTGATCTCAACACACACACACACACACACACACACACACACACACACACACACAGACAGACACACACACACACACACACACACACACACACACACACACACACACACACACAAATAGCCCTTTGAAGGAGTGAGGACCAGGATAAATGTCCTCACTTTCCATAAATTCTCAGTCCTCAGTTAGATGGTTAAAAACTGAAACTGGTCCTCACAAAGATACATGCACACAAACGAGCCATCAATGTGCCCCTAACAATCCTTCAACTCTAACCTCGAACTGCAAGGTCAAGGTGCAGATAGATATCATCCAGCTCAAACAAACATGACTCTGTGTGTGTGTGTGTGTGTGTGTGTGTGTGTGTGTGTGTGTGTGTGTGTGTGTGCCTCCTCTACACATGTGGGCACTTGTTTGCTGCCAGCGAACAGTGTGTGAGAGAGTGGGCGGCAGATATTGTAATGTGTTGAATAAATGCACCCCATACAAAAACAGATGACATAATACGCCCGTGAGATAATGGTAAAACACACACGCGCACAAAATTTGTATAGCTCACTTACAGTACCATTTTCAAATTCAATATAATTTTTTAGTTTTATGGAAATTCTATTAAGTCATTTGTCAAGGCAGTCTTTCTATTCTTTTTAAGAGGCTGTTAAGTTTGTTTTATTTGCTTTCTGTGTATTTTATATTCCACTTCTTTTTTATTTGTGTTTGTGTCACTAAGGAACAACGTTGCAAAAGAATTTGCTCTGGGATGATTAAGTTCTATCTAATCTCATTTCTTATCTTAAACTAGAAGGTGTAACATTATTTCTTCTTCCGTCTAAGTCAGACAAGCACATTCTTGCCCAAGGAGCGGTGTGTGTGTGTGCGTGTGTGCGTGTGTGCGTGTGTGTGTGTGTGTGTGTGTGTGTGTGCGTGTAATAATAAATGACATAACCACCTACACACAAACTCTATAGCTCACTTTGAAAACTATTTCAATCTTACATACGCTTTAATTATTCCCACACCCAATTTCTCAAAGGCTGTGCAACTTTCTGACTAATACACAGACACCTGCATATTGTATGACTGACACACACACACACACACAGTATAAGGGTGTGTCATACCTGGGAGGAATGCGCCAGGTTGAACACTGTTATTGCTCAACTGCCTACACAGTCTCTCTGCATGACGTCAGTGGTGTGTGTGTGTGTGTGTGTGTGTGTGTGTTATTCTCTCTCGATGATATAACTGAAAGAAACTCTACACTAATGCTGACTATTGCATCTGATTTATTTCTTCTCATATTTTGTTCTACAATATCTTTTGTGTCGAGCAGCGAAGCACATGGCATGAACTGAATGAACTGTTGCATAAAGTCGCATAAGGTCAAAAAGGTATCACACCTTATGACACCCATCTGATCTCATTTAAAGGCTATTTAACACACACACACACACACACACACGTATTTATCTATGATTCATGTATTCACAGTTTCTCAGCACATCTCAAGGTCTGCCCGCACACACACACACGCCACCCATTTATAGGATACAGTAGAACACACACGTTTGTACGGCTATACTTGTGTGGACATTCATTGACATAATGTATTCCCTAGTCCCTTACCCTAAACCCTAACCATCAACACTAAATGCCTAACCCCAACCCTTACATACTCCTAATTCATACCTGAACCTTAAAACCTAGTGTTAACCCTCAAACAGCCCTTTAAAGTCCTGTCCCAAAGTGAGAACCAGACAATTTCCTCATTCTAAGGTCTAAAACTGAAATCGAGTCTCACAAAAATAGTTGTTCAAGTACACACACACACACTCACACACACACACACACACACACACTAAAGATATGCAAATAATCTGGATGCAGTTAACCGTTTGATATCTCACAGCTGAGAGATCGGATGACGTGATGCAGAGTGCAGCTGAAACCAAACCAAACGTCTTTAGTCATTTCTGTGTGAGACCTTCAAAGAGCCGTTGGCACCTTCTGAGAGAGAGTGCTTTGAATTAATAATGCAACCAACACACTGTGTCTGCTGCAAGGCTTAATGTTTAGATTCAGCATCAAAAACTCTTCTAGACAGTCAAGGATCTACTGAAGAACATTTAACATGATTTAAAAAAAGGCAAAATAGTGGACAAATGGCTGGTAACATGCCCTTGAGCAAGACATTAATTATATCATAACAGAATTAAAAAGGTTTAAATGTAGGCCAACTGGAATTAATGTATTTGACCTGCTTTGAACAGTTACAATTTCTAAACAAATTTGTAGAACTTTTAAACGACTAAATAATGTATAACGTCTGCTATATCACGTAGCTATGGTCTCAATGTTGCATTTTCTTTCATAGTTAAAATAATAAAATTAAAAATACCGAAGCGGTAGTGTCAGTCCGATGTCTGATGAGTAGTATATTAATATTGGATAGGATCAGTCCAATCCCTAGTAATACTGCTGTTTGTGTCTGTCTGTCTGTCTGTCTGTCTGTCTGTCTGTCTGTCTGTCTGTCTGTCTGTCTGTCTGTCTGTCTGTCTGTCTGTCTGTCTGTCTGTCTGTCTGTCTGTCTGTCTGTCTGTCTGTCTGTCTGTCTGTCTGTCTGTCTGTATATACAGCCCTGTTGTTTGAATTTAAGAAACACAGGCAGGACACAGCTTAGGGAATGAAAGAGTAAATGTGAAACAGTTTTAGAGTTATTGCTTTCAGCCGCTAGTTAAAGCAGTTATGTGGACCTGCTGACGTCCAGCTAGTACACACACACTCACACACACTCTCTCTCTCTCTCTCATACGCACACACACACAAAACACACACACACACTCTCTCTCTCATACGCACACACAAAAAAAACACACACACACGCGCACAGAAAAAACACACACACTCTCTCTCATACGCACACACACACGCACACACAAAAAAACACACACACACATCTGAGAGAGACACACACACAGAGTACACACACACACACACACACACACAGTAGCCTGGACTAAACTGAGCCAAAACCATGCTGGCCCTGTGAATAAGGCACAGCAGTAAGTCTGGTCTGGCCTGACACAACAAGGGCTCCTATTCTTAGAGGCGATTGTGTGTGTGTGTGTGTGTGTGTGTGTGTGTGTGTGTGTGTGTGTGTGTGTGTGTGTGTGTGTGTGTGTGTGAGAGCGTTGTCTCACACTTGCTGCTTCAAAGGTTCTCATAACAGGTGGGTCTTTATGCCTCAGTTTAAATGCTTATTCCCACGACTACACTGATACACACAAACAATATCAAGTATGGGAATTACAACAGTAATGTAGTTCCGTATTTTCCCACATCTACGCGCACACTACAGACACGTATATACACTATTGACAAACAGCATCTTCCGCACGCGCCATTTCAGAAATAAACATTATGACAATTCTGCTGACACACACACACACACACACAGTGTCATATTCCTGCCCTGTGTTGATGTAGAGCAGGTCAGCAGTTCTACAGTTGCAGGCTGAGGATCCAGTTACACTACTGTTGTATGAAAGGGTCAGCATGCAACCACAGTGTTGTGTGTGTGTGTGTGTGTGTGTGTGTGTGTGTGTGTGTGTGTGTGTGTGTGTGTGTGTGTGTGTGTGTGTGTGTGTGTGTGTGTGTGTGTGTGTGTGTGTCAACTAAGAGAGTTAAAAGGAAGAACTAACCTTGAGTTAAGGCAAAACAGAATTTTTTTAAAGCACTTGTCAATTTTGAGATTTGTCTATTGTGCTTCCATTACATATACTTTCATACTAGAATAAATCCCTGTTTCCCGCATGTTTAGCGTGTGGCTAAAACAACGCCTTAACTACAATGCAAGATGTTCATGTCCAATATACGAGCAGAGTGTTGTTAATCAGGAATAAAGAGAAAGACCAAGCAGCAGGGGTTAGCTCTGGGCTCATTATCCGCTCAAGTCTGGACAGGTGATTATTAACAAACACACACACACACACAAACCACACAGATAGAGATAGAGATTGAGAGAGAGAGACGGAGACACACACACACACACACACACACACACACACACAGATAGAGATAGAGATAGAGAGAAAGACACAAACACAAACACACACAAACAGAAAGAGACACAAACGCAGATAGAGACACACACTCACACTGAGGGAAACTAACACACAGAGAGAGAGAGAGAGAGAGAGATACACACACACACGGAGCCTCCCTTGTACTTCATGTGCTGACAGGTAGTAAGTAAAACAGCATGATGTGGACAGGACACACACAAACATGTAATACTGTGTGTGTGTGTGTGTGTGTGTGTGTGTGTGTGTGCGCGTCTCTTGGCCTAAAGCCCCTTTGATATGCCATTATGTGAGTCAGTAGCTTAACACAGACAGTTTTCAACAAGCTTTGTCGACTGTGAAACTGAGGCTACGTTCAAATCCCCACACTTCCCTGCTATGTCCTTTGCTAGAAAAATTATTTGCGGATGTCCCAATACGTGTGGTCAGATGCAGCGTGCAGAAAAATACCCGAATGTCTAGCCTACTAGATCCAGTCGTAATATTATGTGTGCAAACCAGCATTTTTTTTAAAGATATTTTTTCTGGCATTTTTTTTTAATGTTTTTATTGATAGTGTAGAGACAGAGTTGAAATGGCCAGAGAGGGGAGTGACATGCAAAGAACGACGCGGGCTGGAATCGAACCCGGGTCCGCTGCTGGCCGAGGCCCATGGGGGGGGACGCCCTACCAACTGAGCTAAGGGCGCCCCCTAAACCAGCAACTTTGGTGTAGATTCTGACCCACAATCCACTGCAGCAGAAGTGACATCACATCGAATGAGCCTCCGAATGAAAACAACAAGCGATGAGACGGATATACAAGCAAGAGGCAAGATCAAGGCGCGATGTTATGATGAAATACATAAGTAAAAGTATGTCCCAATTGTAGCATACTGCTTGCTAAATAGATGCCTTTTATAGTCAGCTGTAGTATGTAGAATTGCATTTACAAAAAAAATATATATATATTAAAAAAAAGTATGCAATTTGGATAGCAGGTATGTTTGAAAAATTTGGTGGGAATTTACGAAAGTGCTCCAAGGCAGGATTTAACTGAGAAGATAAACTGTGGTGAAAGTATGTTAGGTCAACAGTAGGCTACAGGAGGAGTTCTAAAAGTATCTTGCCCCGGGGCAGGGAGGGTAACAAGGGAACACAGATGGCCAACGTGGGATAAGAAGTTAAAAAAATACAACAAAAAAGAAGCTATTTGGTAAAGCTGAAATACGGTCGCTCAGGGGCAACCCAGCACTAAATGATGGATGTAAAAATGACAGAGAGAACGACCAGGGAAAATATAGATGATATTATATGTTGTTTAGTAGTTTTATAGGCGGTTAGAAATACTGTGCAATCGAACCAACAACCTGTAAGTTACTCCATGAGAGGAAGGAGTGTGGAAGCAAACAGAAGACTGATTACATCACTGTGGCATTTTTGTATTCCCTGAGAGAATGAAACACACACACACACACACACACACGTTTGTACAGCTATACTTGTGAGGACACTCATGGACATAGTGCATTCCCTAGCCCCTTACCCTAACTATCAAATCTAAATGTCTGACCCCAACCCTTACACTAACCCTAAATAATCCTAATTAATACCTGAACCTTAAAACCTAGTGTTAACCCTCAAACAGCCCTTTAAAGGCCTGTCCCATAGCTGTCCTCACTTTCCAAAAAATTTCCTCACTCTCAAATGTTCTCAACAATTTTGTGGTTTGCTTCCGTTTTATAAGAAAAGATGAATTTAAAAATGTTGAGAGAAGAGAGAGAGGAGAGGAAGTGAGGGAGGAAGAGGAGGAGAGGGAGGAGAGGAGAGAGGAGGAAGAGTAGAGAGGGAGGGAAGAGGGCAAACTGTGGGGAGGGCTGACGGTTATTTGTTCATTTATTTATGTCCTCTTCCTGTCTTTGTTGCTCAAAGAGTCCGGACAGGGGTCGGATTGCACCGCCCGCTGCTGACTCTCTGTGTGTGTGTTGTGTGTGTGTGGTGCGTGCGTGCATGCGTGGTGTGTGTGTGCGTGTGTCTCTCTGTTGCAACATGCTTTTTATGTGAATCTGTCCCATTCAAATGCACCACAACACACAGCCCTTAATCATGACATAGCATTCTTTAACATATAGTTCTAACGTTATTCTATTTCTATCTATATGGACTATGCTAAAGTACATGTTGGGGGCCAAAGTGAACCTTCCAAGTGTTTACAGTATGGCCTAGAAGTCAGTTATAATAAAATGACCGAAATATAATAGAAATAAGTTCTTTGTCTGTCAAAACAATCAGTTTGCATGTCACAACCTTCTATGAAGCCATGTCCGCCTGCAGTGTGTTAATACTAACTGCTTCTAGCTCTGTTGCATAACTTGTGTGTGTGTGTGTGTGTGTTGTGTGTGTGTGTGTGTGTGTGTGTGTGTGTGTGTGTGTGTGTGTGTGTGTGTGTGTGTGTGTGTGTGTGTGTGTGTGTGTGTGTGTGTCTTTACTTAATCAACTCACTGCATTTACCAAAATATAATTTGAATTATCCTGTGTCTTTCTGATATTTGTACACTTTAAACATTCTGAGTTGTGAATGGGATATTGGGCTCTACAAAATCAACTTTTTTCGCGATGGTTTGAATGTTAGGTTGACTGAACTTTAGTACAGTTCATTACCCTGATCCACACACACACACTGAACACACACACTCTCTCTCTCTTTTGGCACAAGAAATCACCCGCAGCTTAAAAATCTTAATCCTATAAACTATGTGTGATCGTTGTGTCTTCCCAGAACATTTAAGAAGTGAGATAAGTCAAATCTCTTTCCCTTTAAAAGAACAACAAGTTGGAACATCAAACTTAAGTATCAATGGTTAGAGCCCCCCCCCCCCCACACACACACACACACACACACAGCAGACCCGGGCTGTTGTTCTCTACATGTAATTCCCCTCTCTGCCCCATTTCATCTCTGTCTCTCCAAAACTGTCAAATGAAAAAAAAGAAATGCAAAAAAAAAAAAAACGATTTGTGCCAGGTGTGCATAAGAGAGACAGTAAGACTGAATGTCAAGCCTTTCTTAACACGAGGACAGAGAGATGTGAGGAATGCCAGCTATGCTCTTCCTCCCTACAACTCCCTTTGTAAAGCATCCTCACTCTCTCCCTCTATCACTAGCTTCATCACTTTAGTCTTTAGAAAATCATCTGGGTCATCTCAGCTGTCTGTCTGTCTGTCTCTCAGAAATGATCAATGTGAGCTCTTAGGGTTGGGCGGTATGTATTACATTTTTAAATACCGTATAAACCTTGCCCAAATCTACATGGATTTTATACCTTCTGCTGTACATCCAGGTTTTTTTCTTAGCAGTAGAATCAACAACTGAAACATTTCTTGGGCTCTTCTTGGGATTTTTCTGAGCTCCTGCACCAGTGTCTTGGGGGGGGGGGGGGGGGCGACACCAGTTTGTAAACGCTGCCATACTGAGAAATACAGAGTGAGTTTTTCGGAGCTGATAGGCTTAATCAACTTTGTGTCAACTCATTTTGCAGATGGCTTGATTTTAACCGACATTCATCTATATGAGAAAGTTACGCACTATAGCTTTAAGTGTAAAGGTGGAGAGTTAAAGCTGAAAGGGAAAATAGTGATAAGATCTACACAAGGAAATAGAGAGTGGATTGAAACAACTTCAGAGTCAGCGTTTCCCTTAAGTCTAAGTGTGTGTGTGTGTGTGTGTGTGTGTGTGTGTGTGTGTGTGTGTGTGTGTGTGTGTGTGTGTGTGTGTGTGTGAGAGAGAGTTAGTGTTTCCCTTAAGCCCATACAAGTCTGTTTGTCTCATATCAGCATCACACCATCACTGCCCTGCACCAATCAGGAGCTACTTCCTGTCTTTAGAGGCTCAACACAGGAAGCTGCGGGGGCTGGAGGATGTCCATGTTAATTCACCAGGAATGCACCAGGAGTGAATCCAACTGGACAAGACTACGTAAAACATTAACACACACACACACACACACACACCCACACTTTAACACTGTGAAACACACACAGAGTCTCACACACACACATAGCAACACAGAGAGAGAGAGAGGAGAGAGAGAGAGAGAGAGAGAGAGAGAGAGACGCACACACACATAGAGAGAGAGACGCGCGCACACACACACACACATATAGAGAGAGAGAGCGCGCACACACACACACACACACACAGAAAAAGAGAGACACGCGTGCGCACACACACACACACTTGTAAAAAGGCGTGTGAAGCTTTACAGCCCTTTATAGCCCCTGTCTGCCCCGCCACTCATCATGATGACAATAGACTTAAGGAAACACACACAGGAAGTTTGCTGCACTTTGCTGCTGATTCAAATACCTGATGCTGTGACTCATGTAGAAAGCAGATTGTGGGTTAGCGCGCGCGTGTGTGTGTGTGTGTGTGTGTGTGTGTGTGTGTGTGTGTGTGTGTGTGTGTTTTAGCGGGAAAACCAGTGTAGCTGACTGCAGAAAGGCTGTTATAGTGAAATGACTTGGCTGTGTTTGACGTTAAGATTATTACCGACCAATTAAAACTACTCTAGGGCTAGTTATGAAGGGTCAAATTGGGTCACTTATGGATTGATGTACAAGTAAAATGTCTCATAAATCAGACAATTAACAATATATAGACAAATCCTTCTGCAATAACTTTCAGAATAGTGTTAAGAATGATTATGGAAAGTTTATTTAATGGAAGTGCTGTAGAAGTTGAGATTTCTGGTAATGAAAAAAAAACTGATGTTGAGATAATGACCGTTGAAGATGGCTGTATAGACGCCAACAGACAAGGTTTAGTCAAATAAATACCTATATGTACATTTTGGACCTTTAATTTATACTACTTTCAGTGAAAAAAGAAAAAGTAATATAAAAAGTAAAAGTTCATACAACCCACTCCAGTGTTGAATGATGGAATCTAAAACATGACCTCACTACCGTGGGACCGTCCCAAGAACAATAATCAAACCTCTAGCTAACAGACTTCTTATTAAAGGAGACACACCTCAGACACACACACACACACACACACACACCACACACACACACACACACACACACACACACACACACACACACACACACACACACACACTAC
>CM047508.1:6330106-6382606 GCA_026122265.1 Ammodytes dubius | reverse complement strand
ACGCATCGGTTGTCCACTGGCCTTTCATTAAAAAATATAATTTATATTAGGTTTATTATATTGAGTCTTAAATAAACACTGCTTTCATTCCGACTCAACGCGCATTTCAATGAACCATGATATAGTCTACAAAAAGATACTGAACTGTGATTGGCCAGTCACTGGCCCGGGCGGGACAGTGACTGGCCAATCAACTTGCCCTGCTTATGATTTTACTGGCCCCGGGCCATCGGGCTATACGTTATGTCGAACCCTGCACACACACACACACACACACAACATTTTGGCTTAAAATATAGTCACACGGGACAGAACTCACAACACTTATTTCTTATATGATAAAAACAGACACTTACTTAACCAACCAATTGAAGCCTCCATGTTTCTAAGAACATTATTTCTTCAAAACACACAGTCCACATTCAGTATATTTGTAACCGTGACGATATGAACCCATGTGAAACACACAGGGCTTTCTCAGAGGAAGTTATCGGTCAGAAAACAGAAGTCATTGTTGATCATCATGAACCATCGAGAGAGAACTGAAACTTATAGTTCTGTATTCATCTCAAACATTTCACCGGGCAATTAAACATTCTATTTCAAAGAAATATGATCTAATGAATGAATATGACATCAACTCTCTTTAAAAGGTGCACTGTGCTGTTTCAGAGGTGGGGGATTGTTTACTTGCAGAGCCTGTAATTAGTTTACAAAATATTCTCTACATGTAATTCTTCAATCATCATGAATAAAAAATATATATATTGGAGGAACCTGGAACCAAACGTAAGACTAGAATATGTTTATAAACCAAACTGTGGGCCCTGCTGCTGTAAACAACAACAGTGAAACAGTAAGCTTTCTAAATTCAAACAGTGTTCCAGGGATCACATTTTACACAGTTTGTTTATTCAGTTATGAGAATATACCTTAGAAAATGTTCAATTCTCTGTCACACACCGAAAGTTACACAGTGCACCTTTAATACCGAAACCAATGTCTTGCTGTCAATGCCGTCACAAGCACTTATAGAGGCATTTTTCTGGCCCTATAGTGTGTGAACATTTGAGCTGTTGTGTGTGTGACTAACCACCACTACACAGAGAATGAGTAAGTGCTAAACTGAGCCACAAAGACCGAAATACTAAGCGCTGGGTTATTTCAATCATTACAGGAAAGAATAACTGGTGCACTCTATTACACACACACACACACACACACGTTATTTAAATTCCCCAAATTGAGGGCGTCAAGGCCACCTAAGGACACACTGCGTACACGGTCTTAGACAAACACACACTGAGCTAAAATGTGCTGAGCTGGCAGCATCACTTCATCTACAGCTATGTGTGTGTCAGCCACACACACACACACACACACACACACACACAAGTTAGAAAGACAAGGTCAAGGCAGGTCAACTGTCCATGTGACAAACGCTACAATACTGTAAGTTTGTGTGAGCGAGTGAGTGAGTGAGTGAGTGAGCGAGTGAGTGAGCGAGTGAGTGAGCGAGTGAGTGAGTGAGCGAGCGAGTGAGTGAGTGAGTGAGTGAGTGAGTGAGTGAGTGATGATAAGCATGGCATTCTCATTGAATTCTCTTCATGCTTCACATTCTCACTACAACTGGAGTTTCTGCAGCTCATGTGATCTCATAAGAACACACAATGAGGCAACATGTATGCACACACACACACACACACAATGAGGCAACATGTATGCACACACACACACACACACACACCTTAGGGATTTAGACATCAGACAACAAATGAAGGCAAAAATATACTAAGAAAACAACAAAAGTAAATATAACATGAGTGAATAATGTGGCGCTAGAGAGAAAAATACAATGAATAGGAAATAGAGAAAGGACCCTAGAGAGCTCTGTGTGTGTGTGTGTGCGTGCATGTAACTGTGTGCGTGCGTGCATTTAACTGTGTGTGTGTGTGTGTGTGTGTGTGTGTGTGTGTGTGTGTGTGAGAGAGAGTGAGAGAGTGTGTGTGTGTGTGAATGTTGCAAAACGGGAGTTTCAGGCCGGCCCAGTTGCCCGGCAGCAGACAGCATTGTCACGGTAAAAGGCCCTTCCTGCCCCTCCCCTCTGAGCAAGCTTTTACCTTATAAGGCAACGCATTCACACTGCCTGTCACCGCGACAACACACACACACACAGTTAAATGCACGCACGCACACAAACACAGTTACATGCACGCACACAAACACACACACACACACACACACACACACACACACACACACACACAGCTCTCTAGGGTCCATTCTCTATTTCCTATTCAATGTATTTTTCTCTCTAGCGCTACATTATTCACTCATTCGTTATATTTACTTTTGTTGTTTTCTTAGTATATTTTTGCCTTCATTTGTTGTCTGATGTCTAAATCCCTAAGGTGTGTGTGTGTGTGCGAAAGGACACACACAGAAAGGACACACACAGAAAGGACATGCATGGAGATTTTTTTTCCAGGTTGACCCCTGTACATCCTTTGAAGTTTTCGACTACATCCATGTCCAATTTGTGTGTGTGTTGTGTGTGTGTGTGTGTGTGTGTGTGTGTGTGTGTGTGTGTGTGTGTGTGTGTGTGTGTGTGTGTTTCTGTGCATAGGTACAGGAATGTGAAACACGACCCATCTTCTCTTCTCCCCCTCAGAGAGAGAAACAGGAAATGACACGACAAGTCGAGCAAAGACATAAAATAAAGCGCAGAAGAAGAAAGTGATTCTGAAACAAGAACTCCAAGCTTTTGACTGTCGGTGAATCTCAATTCAGGGGTTGCAGCCTACGAAGGCTGCATTTGAAGACCGATTGCGTCATAGTGGCGTGCGAAGGCTTGTTCCATTTGCAAGGCTCCTTCATATGCGGCCGAGAAATGCAGCCTTCGTTTCACGGATTTGAAGGCTGCATCAGATGTATCCTTCGCGGCCCAACATATCCCAAGATTCGTTGCGTTTTTTTTCCAGAGATGGCATAAAATTAAAATTAAAATAACAAAACAGCAACGTGTTGCTCCATCTTCTTAACTTTTTCTTCCTCCGTTGACAAGGCTGTTTCCGTTGGCAGCAATCAGGGTTGCTAGGCAGCACAGGAGCGGCGAGTTGTCACGCAAGGTAACGGCTTGTTGCGCAAACCGGAAATGCTCGTAAACGGAGACCTGCGGAGACCGTCTCGTTTAACAACGCTCGTTCGGCTTTCGAATCGGCCTTCACAGGCTATAGCCTTCATAGACCTCGTAGCTTGTGTGTCAACAAGTGTGTGTTTGTCCAAGACAGTGTGTGTGTAGCAATGTGTCCTTAGGTGGCCTTATATTATACAGGGTTCGACATAACGTATAGCCCGATGGCCCGGGGCCAGTAAAATCATATGCAGGGCAAGTTGATTGGCCAGTCACTGTCCCGCCCGGGCCAGTGACTGGCCAATCACAGTTCAGTATATTTTTGTAGACTAGGCCTATATCATGGTTCATTGAAATGCGCGTTGAGAGTCGGAATGAAAGCAGTGTTTATTTAAGACTCAATATAATAAACCTAATATAAAATATATTTTTTAATGAAAGGCCAGTGGACAACCGATGCGTGGGCGTTTTGACAGGTGGCCGGGTGCACTCTCGCTCCGTTGGCAGAGCTGCCTACCGTCCGCATGCGAGTCGACAAATCAATCGACTTGCTTTGCCCCCTTTCTTTCTTCCCACAGCAGAGGTTGAGGTGCAGAAAATGAGCGCTTTTCCTTTATCTGCCACCGTAATGTTACAGTATTTGCATCCAAGCCCCAATGGTAATACAAATGAGAGGCGTTATTTAAACGCTGAGAATGCGTCTCCGGTGATTGTGTCGGTTGTAGACAGAAACGAACGGAGGGACTCGGCTCACTGTACAGTTCCTATCGTCGCGCAGTTTGGCACTGTGTTTTCAGGCTCGAGACATTCAATCAGATCGCGGAAGTCTTTCCCATTGAAATCGCTAACGGGGAGAATATCCCCGGTTATTATTTTAGCCACAAACCACAGTTCTTCTGCGCGGCGGCTCACTCACTCGCTGGCGAGATCACACGGTGAAACGCTGCTGTGATCGGACGAAGGCATTGTGTGTTTCTAGTGATTTAACGTCATAGTCTTAGACGAGCGTTTAACTTATGCTGCATATTTTGCACTGCATTGTTTTTTATCAATAGTTTGAAAAAATGGTCCCACACCGGACTCTTATGTGAAGCTGACACTTCATTGAGAAGTGACACTCCTGCAGCGCGCTCGCATACACGGTGAAATCTCCCATTAAAAAAACGGCATAACCCACTGATTTTCGGATTTCTATTCTATTTTTAAAGTCAACTTGAGCGCAAGTGGAAAACCGGTCATTCGGTCGCCCACATTCACATCCCGAATGCATATAGAGAAAGTAGCCTAATAAAAACAGCCTACCACACCACAAAGAATGAACAGACCTTCATCTCTTATTTTTTTTTAATGTTTGAACATGACTTCTGCAGGTGAACTATTCATTAAACCTCCCAAATTCAAGAATAAAAACAACCATCAAACTACTGGACTTTAAAATACTGGCCCACTCTTTCAACATACTTTCAGTTGTAGGCTTCTAATTCAATATGTTTGCCTGGTTTTATATTGTGTGTATGAGCAATATCAACATTTCATATAATTAACTAAAAGAAAAATAACCAAATCTAAAGGGAATATCTATACTGTTACAGTATAGATATTCCCTTTAGATCTGGTTATTTTTCTTTATTTTTCTAATACAGGTATTATAATTATTGACACTAAATTATGAATAAAAAAAAAGTGTGTGCAGGGCCAGTGAAAATATACAAGGGGCCAGTAAAACTCGGATCCACTGGCCCGGCGGACCAGTAGGAAAAAAAAGTTATGTTGAACCCTGTATTATATATAATTTGTAAACTATTTGACTAAAAATGGAAACACTGCTGATCTAGAAAATGAATTATGAAGACACATAAGTCCCTATACCACTACAGTTAAATCTGTTAATATGTCAGATTGTTTCCCCACAAATCACAAAGTTTAGAATCTGAAGGAGACCAGCAGACAGGCTGCACTAGTGTTAACTGAGCCATGTACTCAAGGTGAAAGTCCAGTCAATACACAAACACTATGCAAGATATATCGCAAGTTCCAACTGCAGAAATCAGGAAGTTTAAATTCTAGAAGTGTAGGGGTGTTACTATAGAAACAGGCCAATCAATCATTAATATAAGAAGAAGAGGAAATGCAAAATAATATCCATGGCAGTGACCGTAAGGTAAAATCAGATCTTAAAGTATTTCTTATGAGATAAGGTTTCAAATCTATATCAGGCAAAACTGTTTCTAGATTTTTTTGAAATATTTCCTGGTTCCAAGGAAAGGAGGAAGGACACACACCTAGCTAAGACCTCACACTCTCACACACACACACACACACACACACACACACACACACACACACACACACACACACACACACAAACGCATAGAGAGAGAGAGACACACACACTTAGCTAAGACCTCACACACACACACACACACACACACACAGATGTCGTAAAGGAACTGAGAGGGTCCAGACCCCGGGAACAGGAGCTGCAAGATGTTTGTTCCTCTTGAGTTTCCGCTTGTTGATGACCCGTGGAAAACACACACACACACACACACACACACCCCCCCCCCCCCCCGACCCCCCAAACCACCCCCCTCGGTGCAGCTCTGTCACACATTCCAGAGCTCACCCTGCCCCTTTTATGGCTTCATGACTCCATGGCCGGACGCTTGCCTGACTGACACACACATTTAAACACACACACACACACACACACACACACACACTAGGGATGTCCATGGGGTTAACCGTTAACCGTTAAGAAGATCTTTAACCGGTTAATGCTAAAGGTTAAACGGTTTAAACAAAACAAAAAAATCATCTTAATTTCTCTCAAATCCAGACTCTTATTTTGATATCGCAATGGCTACCCATCCCCTAAGCCTGTGTGTGTGTAAATGTATGTAAATTTCAGTCACTTATTGCACTTTCGGCTCCTACATTCGCATACTAGACCTCTTCTCACAACATACAAGGTGCCATATGAATGTCAAATTGTAGGCATTTAAATTGGCTACTGGTCCCTGAATAGTTTTTAAATTAATAAACAAAAAAAGGTCAGGAGCCTGCTATAATGCTTCATGTATTTCACTATAAATACATTAAATCTTAACGGTTAACCGGTTAATAACCGTTAATTCTTGTGGTTAACCGGTTAAAGAAAAAATACTAAATGGCCATCGTGAACACACACACATTTAAACACACAAACGCCAAAGCAAAGCAGCATGCAGACAGACATCAATCAAACACTGAGTGACACATCCCAGGGAATTGATAAGATGCGACGAGACTATATTAAAACCATCTCTTAGTTTTTCACCTATAAGAAGAAGGCTTTACGTTTTTATCCTTTTTGCACTGTACCCACACACACACACACACACACACACACACACCTAAACTTGCAAAACACAAAACTGGTTACACGTAGATTCTGAAACCGATGGTTACACGAACGAACCAACACACACACTTCATACATCAACACACTCCCCCCATAACACACCCTAAAACCTTAAGTTGGTTTAATGCAATGATCCGCGTGCCCCAGTTATGCAGACAGAGCTTTACACACACACACACCCCCCCCCTCCCGTCCCCCCTCCTTTTACACGTTCACACCTCGAATGTCTCAAAACTCAAACTGGTTTCTGACTCTGCTTCACTGACAACAATATAGAGACGTTGTTTCACTTAGGATTGTGATGTTAAAGATTAGGTATTTTATATTTAAAAATATATATAAAAAGGTATACACTAGTTTGCCACCACTGTTGTTACCGTAGCTACAATTCAGTTAACAGCTGTTGATCAGGTTCAAACCTCTTTAATAACTCTGAGTAAATGCTCGTGCAGCGTTTGTTTGGGGGGTGTGTGTGTGTGTGTGTGTGTGTGTGTGTGTGTGTGTGTGTGTGTGTGTGTTGCAGTGTTTGGTGTGTATGCAGGACACCACAGCGGACCATATTATACATGGCCTTCTGCTTCAGGGCTGTTACTAAGCAACCAGAGACAACAGAATCTTATTTTTAGAAGGTGTTAAAAACATAAATGCTTTTCAGTCTGTATGTGGTGTGAACGAGGCCAGCACTCTGGAGCTATTCTCATCTCCACACCTCTGATCTCATCCATCAGAACAACTCTGCTTCACATTGTTCAATCATTAGTTGTTTTTTGAAATATACTTTTCAAAGATATATAGATATTCTTTCCAAATTCCCTCAATCTAACATATTCTCATTTTGCAACATAGTGAACTGTACTATTATCTCCACCTCCTTTAAGGGGCTTTCACAGGAACCACATTTGGTTCTGACTATCAGACTTATCCATTTATAACATGTTGTTTATTTTTCAACATGGCTAATGTATCATATGTGTTTTCATAAGATGTTTAAAAGCCTTTTCTAGGGATGGACATTGGAAATGAGCAATAGCTATAATGCTGTACATTGGAAATGTAATGTTCAAGTTCTAAGTGTTAGCATCCGTCCCTATAAAAAAAAAACATGAAAGTGTGAAAAATGTATATTAAAACAAACCGTGCTGCTATGAAGCTACTACATGGTACCAGCCTCCTCCACGTGCACACCCGCCGTGCACTCTCCCTCACGTGCACTCCCTCCTGCACTGTGAGTCAGAGCTACACAGCTACACAGCAGTCTTTGTTAACGGGCTGAACCATCGCTGAATAATCCCTAGAGGCTAGAGGCCGCGTTTGATTGGATCAGACAGGATAGTAGTGCACAGGGCAGAAGACTTCCCTGACCCACTTAATGCTTCACTTTCTACTGCAGCAGCTGCTTGGGATGAAATGTTACTGTCACTTTAACACAGGCTACAATAAGACACACACACACACACACACACACACTACAAAAGACACACACACACACACTACAATAGAGAGACACACACACACACACACACACACACACACTACAATAGAACACACACACACACACTACAATAGAAGATCAAGAGATTTAATAGAAAGGGATAACTGACGCTATTAAGGATAATTCCTATTGCTATGGGATTGCTATGTTGCCCAGGACATTGTTCTGTTGGATCACGTCCTAAATAAAATCAATACTTTTTTTCAATAATAATCTTATTTCCGGTAGAAGTCACCATTAAACAGTATACAGTAGGGCTGATCTGCAGGCGGCACCATACTGTGTTAGACATTAAGGGCACTTTACACGGCACGCAACCACAGGCTTGCACTAGGTAGTAATTTCTTTCTGGTTGCACGTTATATTTACAGAAAGCAAAGCAAACGCAAACGCAGCATGAACCGACAGATTTTGATCCCTTCCGAGAGGTTTTTTGAAACTAAACGTTTTGGTTCCTGTAGACACGAAACTATTCCACTGATTTACCGAGTCCGCTCCATCCCTCACACTGCGCATTTGCGTTTGATATACTTAGGCCCTTCCACCGTCTTTGTATCCCGTGCGCCATTGAACCAACAACAATCAATGGCGGATCACCGAGCTTTTCATGCTCATGGCTTGTGCGTTGCTGATGCATTTGTTACGTGCCACAATCGCTCTACAAGCAATAGGGAAAGATTGTAGCTGTTTTTTAACTAATAAACGTTGTCACTTCCTATATGCAGGTACGGTCTCTTCATAAAAAACACTACAACGTGCAGTTGTTAGGCCTACGTCAGAAAGACATAATGCTCGCTTCACTAAAGATTACTGGCTAAATTCATACATTTCTGCTGGACACACGTGAGTTGACTTATCGAGTAGCTACAGCAGGTACCTCCGAAGCCCACATACAGCAAGTCTGCGTTTCGAGTCAATGCGGTGAATCAGCTTGTCTTTTACATATTGTAACCCAGGCCTTACACAACGCTTTATGAACGTTGTAGTGTGTTAAATATTCGGTACAGTAGTTTTATGCTCAAATGTACGAAAGCTATCACAGTGCGTGTCACGCTGACTATGGCTTGCATGCTTCCATCAGCGATTTCGGCGTTTCCTCTGAAAACTTTGTTAGGTGAGAGTCAGATAAATTGTTGTCTGACGGTTTTTTTTTAAACAAAAACGGAAAAATCACGTTTTCACTGTAAAAGTGCTCCTAAGAGTGACATTCACACAATTCTGTCTGTCTGTACTGACTCACAGCTCTCCTTGGTGTGTTATGTGTGAGGGCTTGCGGTTGTGTGATAGTCTTGTGGTAGTCTTTATATTAAACAGAAAGGAAAGTATTAACTAAAACCAAGATCTTCCTGACTTCTCTGTAATAACAATCTCCAGGAGGACAAGACTAGTCACTGTCTCGAGTCTTCTCCTTTCTCTCTTCTCTCTCTCTCTTCATATACCTCTCTCTCTTTCATCTCTACTCTCTTTCCCTCCTTCTTTCTTCCGTCGCCCTTCACTCCCTCCCTCCTCTACTCTTCATCATTCCAACTCCATTTTTGGCGCTGAATATCAGACAGTAGCAATAACAACATTGCAATGTAATGATTTAAATAAATAATCATTCCCCTCCATCGTACTGTCCTCAGACAACAACCTTCCCAGTGAACAATGTCACTTCTCCTAAAGAGTGTTTCTATACTCCGTCACTAGGAAGCTGAAGTCAGGTAGAACCCGACATAGAAAGAGGGAAAGAATACTCCAGCTTTCTATTCTCATTCCAACCCCTGGGGCCATTCACAGCAGCAGAAGCAGCAGCAGCAGCAGTAGTGGTAGTGTGTTCAAATCATGTGGGTATTCTCAGCTCTATAAACTGCCAGTGAACCTGCAGTAACTAGTGTATCATCCCTCTGTCTGTCTAGAGCTTTACTGTATCTATCTGTATGAGGATCTGAATGACTTCTCTCCTTATATATGTACAACAATAAGAACAAAAAATAACAATAATTGAAATAGGATTTTGTGAATTAAGACGAATTACAATGTGGACAATAAACTCTACATTGTATGGAAGACTGCGGTAATGTTGGAAAGATGTAGGAGCAATAACTCAGAAGCAAAGTATTATTAAAACACAAACGATGCATTTGGACTCTATGGAAAAACATTGACATCTAAGGCAAGACACTCAATATATATATTTTTTTTTTGCTATTTTTCTTCCATATTATGTCCTTTTTCATACTATTTTTTTTTGTATTTCCGGTGGCCCTTACACTCTTCCTTACTTGTTCAATATCATTCCAGAGCTCTTCTTCTTTGTCTTCTAAAACCGTAGAAACAAACGAAAAACTTAAAAAGAAAATCTCCACCCTCCACCCCCTATTATCCCTCCCATGTGTGTCTGTACTCTAGGTTTAAAGTCTCAATGGGACCCGCTCCACTGTCTGTACTATGAGAGAAAAACACATTGAAGTTATGAATTCGCCCCGGGCTGCACCTGCAAAGGCAAAGATATGGATTTAAGAAATATATATAAATCTACAATATAGTTACAATATCACTTCAGAGCTGGACTGCATTATACACACACACTGAAAAACTATTCGGGATTGCAATTGCCAGAAAAAAAACAGCTTAGTCCTAAATATAGCAACAGACACACGCACACACCACACACACACACACACACACACACACACACACGGCAAGAGAGTGTTGTGTGTGAATATCTAGTGAGCAGTCCAGGAGGCACTGTGTGTAAATATTTAATGCAGATGTGAAAGCAGCACCCCAGGCTCCACTGACATGTTACTGCTTCAGGTTTACAGACACAGGGAGAGAGTCTGCACTATTTATAACCTCATGCAAGGTGAAAATACATTTAGCCACTTATTTGTCATGTTTACAAATACATTTTCTGCATATTAACGTGAGGAGAAAAATGAGATCTCAAGGCTGTATCAAACAAGCAGAGTATTTAATCAAAAGACTAGAATATATATATATTTTTTTTTCTT
This sequence comes from Ammodytes dubius, assembly GCA_026122265.1. Lineage (NCBI taxonomy): Eukaryota > Metazoa > Chordata > Actinopteri > Uranoscopiformes > Ammodytidae > Ammodytes > Ammodytes dubius. The sequence continues at coordinate 6,371,582 of CM047508.1, read as the reverse complement.
TTTAACCTTTATTTATACAGGTATATCCCATTGAGACCGAAGACTCTTTTGCAAGGGAGACCTGTTTTCCTTTCCCACATTACCATTCACACACACATTCATACACCGATAGCAGGCCAACTATCGACATTCACGCGAGGCAAGGTGGGTGAAGTGTCTTGCCCAAGGACACAACAACTATGACACAGGTGGCAGGGTGGGGATCGAACCTCCAACCCTTTGATCATCGGCCGACCCGCTCTGCCAACTGAGCCACAGTCGCCCCAAATTTATCATTACATTAACAATTGTAAATGCTTATCGGGCTACTGTAGCATTGAGGAGGTCGCGTTGATAGATTTTTATTCCACTATATTCTATTCCATTGTTGTTTAAATACATCATTTGGAAATGAGGGTCAGCCCTAAAGGATCTCTCCAGTAGAAATAAAGGGAAAATGAAAATGAAATGAAATGTCTGCTGCATTCTGTCTGTCTTGTCTGCTCTTCACCCAGTGCCCCAGTTACAAACCTGTTAAATAAAACAACAAGGAGCTAGCTGACGAAATCAGAGACAACTGCAAGGACCACACACACACACACACAGACGGTCTTTACATATGTTCGGTTTGAAAAACACTAAGCACTTAATACAGATCCCAGCTGTACCAACGTCAGGTAGACGCGTGTAGCTTCCGTGCTAAACCCCTGACCCAGCCTTACATCCCCTCCACATGACTGCTCTCTGTGTGTGTGTGTGTGTGTGTGTGTGTGTGTGTGTGTGTGTGTGTCTGTGTCTGTGTGTGCGTGTGTGTGCGTGTGTGTGTGTGAGCATTTCCCATTTGAAGCAAGAGGCCTTTAGTCTTTGTCACCAGACTAGCACGGCCTGTTTGACAACACACACACACACACACACACACAAGCATAACCTGTCTAGGTGTGGCTATGTGCTATGTATGCAGAGATCCACCAAGCTTTATTCTACAGAACAGCCATTTTAGTAGAAGTTACGCTAAGTTACACCTATTGTTTACTATGGGGGCTGTAAATTACTGATGGCGTTTCTATGACTACAGCTGGTGGATTTGTGTCTGCTCACGTTCTGTGTATGTCAGATCTGACTATAATCTGGTCATGTGAGATGGGGTGTAATCTGGCTGGAATGGTGTGTGTGTGTGTGTGGTGTGTGTGTGTGTGTGTGTGTGTGTGTGTGTGTGTGTGTGTGTGTGTGTGTGTGTGTGTGTGTGTGACAGATGTTGCTGCACAGACACTTGGGCCCCCAGAGGATGACCAGATTGAGGACAATCTCATAGACAGTGAACAATACAAATTCACCACACACAAGAATTCAACCTATGTAATTATCTTCGGGCTGAGTGGTGCTTCCTTGTGACTAATAAACTGTGTACATATTTTTTTTAAACCATATGGTAATTCAATAGGTATGGTCCTCTTTAAAAGGCCCAATAATATGTATTGATTTTACATTAAACTTCACTAAATGACAAAGCCAATGTTATTTATACATTATCGAGTTGTGTACTAACACACAAATGTTTCCATCAAGTTTCAAAAGCATTTAGCTCTAAGAGAATTTCACACTTTAGACCAGAGCATCACCTAAACAGCATGTAACACACACACCAACCAACACACAACCACACACACGCTCAAATAGCCTCTTATAAGACAATGAAAAAAGTGTGTTAATGTTTCAGGGGATGCACATCTATCTATCTATCACTACTAGCCTTTGGTGTCTGAAACAAGCTTTTCTCATAGACACTGTGTGAAATACAGCAACGGTGAGAACATGGCTTTGCTTCTTGGTCTATTTTTGATGAAATTTTTATTGAATATGAAACCGTGTGCTGGCCTGTGTGCATGTGGTGTGTGTGTGTGTTGTCTCTCTCTCTCAGGTGCAGAATAATAGCAGAGCTGCGAAGTGGTGTTTCCAAAAATACACTCCGTAGCCCTGCAAAGCGCGAGTGTCAGGCTCACAGATACAGTTTATATAAATAGTATAAAATCTACTGTATCTGCACTCTCCACCCATGTAGACACAGGGGAGAGAGAGAGAAATTCAAAAACATGTTATGAGAACCAACATTTTCATTTTAGTTCCGTTTATGGTTTCCTAACCTATGCATGCTTGCAAGGAAGGGCCTAAGTCATGCCTGTGTGTGTGTGTGTGTGTGTGTGTGTGTGTGTGTGTGTGTGTGTGTGTGTGTGTGTGTGTGTGTGTGTGTGTGTGTGTGTGTGTGTTTGAAATAAAAAAATAAACTGAACAGTAAGTCTGTGAAAGTGGCAAAAGATCAAATGTGGCTTTACCTTGCCACACAGTTCTTTCTTTAAAATCTTACTGGAATTGGACACAGAATCATGAAATTCCAAATATACCCAGTCCCACCACCCAGCCCTGAGGTGAGGTTACTGTGATCATTCCACTAAACAACAGAGTTTGTTTATGAGGAACTTGCCGAGTGCAAAGCTGAATACAGTTAGGTCTGTTTTAATATGAACATTGTTTAAATCTGTTCCTCAGTTTATTTCCCTGTGCGCTGAAGACACAAACGCACAGACACACACACACACACACACACACACACCACACACAGAACAGGGCAGCACACACAGAAACGGCAGACAACTTTCTCTGCTGAGAAATGTCCCTATCACCTCTAAGCACAAACCACCTGAGTTCCAGTACAACTGACAGACACCAGGAAAAAGAGCCACTCCTCCTTCCTTCATTAAAATGCTTGATAAATGTATTCAGTAATCTATCAAAAAAAGTTCTCACTTTTCTAAAGTGTATTCTATGCTTGATGTATTTAAATCTTGATGTATTTCATGACCCTGTGGAGCACTTTGATGACTGAATCATCGGCCACTCAGTGCAGGAATTGTGTCTGAATTGTGCTACATAAATACACTTGCCTTGTCTATCAGAGAGATATTTTATGACTAAGTGCCAAATGGTTTCAACTCCTATGTCTCCAGTATTCAATGTATTTTTGAAACTCTGCATATCCAGCCGTGTACTTGGGTTAAAAATACAGAGGTCAACGGACATACTAGACGGCTAGCGATTGTTTAACACAATGGTAAATGCATCAAAGGGCTCAGCTAGTTTTATGCCTTTGTTAAGGATACACTTGGAGATTTACTATCATTTTTTAACCATGTGTTCACTGAGTTTTATATTTCTAACAATAATAAACAATAAAAAATAAAATAAAATAAATAAATAAAATAAAATAAAAAATAAATAAAATAAATAAATAAATAAATTATATTTTAATATTTAAAATTCCCAATAAAGTAACTTGGAGAACATTTAGTTTAGTCTGACCTATAAGCCCTAAAAAACCTGGCAACCCACCAAACCTGGCAACCCACCAAGAGGAAATTCTCAGTCCCCATTGTTGCCAATTTCAATTCATCAGTGGGAAATGCCATTTAGTAATCCTCATAACTATGCACAACACAGCCAAGAAGGAAGCTTGTGAACACAGACACAATTAGCGAGCGTGCTAAGGTATGTCAGCCATACACTGAAGCCAGGAATTCATAACTTCAATAGCTTGGTTTCTATCATTTTATGTGCATTTTAAAGTATTATTACATCTGAAAAGGGTGATAAAACTCAAAACAAATCCTCTAATTTGCTAAATGTTTTTTAACGTTTGCTTTTGGTGGTTTTTGACTTTGAAAGAGTTGTGGCGTAGTAGCCATACTTTTTTTAATCCCGCCATGTTACGCTACATTGCCTATAAGGCCATCTTCATACCTACAAGTGGAGTTTATCCACTCCAAACCCATGAAGAAAATGCACAAAATTCTCAATTTCTTTAATATTACTGGCACAAAAGCCACTGCAAAATTTCAAAATGTGTTAATTTTTGATAGAAACTTAGCGAGAGAAATTCAGATGCAATCAGAAGCCCCCCCCCCCACACACACACACACCACACCCTGCCCCCCAAACACACCCCCTTCCTTCCTCACACACAGAGAATGGGAGACAAACAGACCGTAAAGAAATCTCTTTGAAAGAGAAACACCGCCCGACACACAGGCTCTCCAGCCAACGTCAATACCAGCCCTGGGCAACACCTACACTATCAACTCATTTGATAGAGTGTGTGTGCTGCGCGCGTGTGTGTGTGTGTGTGTGTGTGTGTGTGTGTGTGTGTGTACTTTTTATGAGAATCGATTCAAGTTTTAGACCATTTTCACCTTTGTCTCTGCACTGTCAATAAAGCATAAAAATGCCCAAAAAATATCTTTAAAAAAAAAATAAAAAAAAGTTTTAGACCATAATAGTGAGGACATTTGGCCAGTTCTCACTTAGGGACAGGCCTTTAAAGGGCTGTTTGAGGGTTACACAGGTTTAGTTAGTATTAAGGTTTATGTTAGGGTTAGTGTAAGGGCTGGAGTTAGGCATGTATTGTTTATGGCTAGGGTAAGGGGCATTATGTCCATGAATGTCCTCAGAAGTATAGCCGTACAAACGTGGTGGTGTGTGTGTGTGTGTTTTCCCGTACTTTGAACTTGCCCGCTGTACGCGGAACAAAGCAACTAGTTCCAAAGTGCGTTCAATCACAGTTTGAAACATATTTCTGTAAACAAAGATTTGGCGCCATGACATCCACCACATCGCAACCGGCTGGAAACTTTGGCGACACCCCCCCCCCACTCCCCTCCAAGGACACACACACACACACACACAACACACACACACACACACACACACACACACACACACACACACACACACACACACACACACACACACACACACACACACACACACACACACACACACACACACACACTTCTATCTTTGTGAGGACATTCATGCATTCACCAGCCCCTTACCCTAACCATACCCATCTCAACTAAATGCCTAACCCCAGCCCTTCCATTAACCCTAACATAAACCAAATTCCTGAACCTTAAAACCTAGTGTTAACCCTCAAACAGGCCTTTAAAAAGGCCTGTCCCAAAGTGAGAACCGCCTCAAATGTCCTCACTCTTAAGGTCTAAAACTAAAATTGGTTCTCACAAAAAATAGTTGTCACACACAAACAAACACACACACACACACACAAACACACACACACAAAACACACACACAAACACACCACATCTGCAATCCTACAAACCCCCAACTCAGTCTGAAAACACGCCCCGTCCCCCCCTCCCTCTGGCCAGCAGCTATAATGGGCCAAAGGAATGTTCCCCCGCATGCTCCCTCCAGGGTTGCCAGATCTCACATTAGAAACAAGCAACAAAGCCCTTCAAACCTTAAAACCCCAGCCCAATAGGTGCTACCTTATAAACCATTTAGCCATTTGACCATTTCTTCAAACACAGAGCTAGTCAGTTGAAATGATTCGATTTAATTTGTATCAAAAAATACTGCAACCGGCAACATTTCTAAAAGTTTATGTAAATCTTGCGTCAGACATCAAAACCAGTTGCTGAGATACAGCTCATTTAAACATAATCAAATGGGCAGAGATCCAATAAGCAGCAGAAATGTGTAAGCAGCTTTACTTCACAAAGGAACAAGCCCAAAGTCGCTTCTAAAAAGCAGACCTGGCAACACTGGTTTTCTCACCACCGCCAAAGAGGAAGACAGAGGGGTGTGTGTGTGTGTGTGTGTGTGTGTGTGTGTGTGTGTGTGTGTGTGTGTATCTTTCTGTGTGTGTGTATCTTTGTGTGTGTGTGTCTTTGTGTGCGTGTGTGTGTCTTTCTGTGTGTGTTGGGGGGGGGGCACATTCCTCACTGCTCTGTCCACTCTCTGTCTGTCTGCTTGACTGACTTGTTCGTTGTTTAGTTTCCACACACACACACACAGCTGAGGAGGGCTTTCCCACAGCTGACCTGGAATCAGCTGGCACCAGAAGCCCACTGCCTGCCTGTTGGACTGACATCACCTCACACAGGCACAAAATGCCTTGTGTAGTGCGGAGTGCAAAGTTCTAACGTTACAACTGAAAGAACTGGAATGTGCTTCTGGATTCTGGAATTGTGTGAAGTTCAAATACAGCGTGGACTTCTGGGAATTGTAGGAGTTTGCCCCCCTGGATTTTATTCTGGTCAAGCAGGAAGAAATTCATCACAAAGAGGGTTTTTAAATACTGCTGTAGTGCTCCAGATCACTTAAAGATCTCAAAAATTGAGCGCATTTCATTTCTACTATAAGTCGTTTCTCAGTCTTGGACCGAGAGGAGTTGAGATTATATGTCAAGAATAGGGATGTCCATGGTTAACTGGTTAACCGTTAACCGCTAAGAAGATCTTTAACCGGTTAATACTAAAGGTTAAATGGTTAAAAAAAATAATATATATCTTAATTTCTCTGAAATCCGGACTCTTATTTTGATATCGCTAAACCGGATGTAAGAATGCCAACTGTCGGTAAAGAATGAAACGAGTAGTGTTTGTAGGCTACTCTCAACTTTATAATAGGTCCATGTTACGCTCCCAGTCACAACTTATGGTCACAACGCTCCTGTGTCATATGTTTGTATAATTTAATTAACAGCGTGGGCTCCCGCTAGCTTAGCATAGCGCTAGCATTAGCCTTCTTGAGGTGGATGCTGTCCTGCATCTATCACCGTCTCATGAGTGTGTGGAGGAGTGACAGACAGGCAGTGAGTGCCCCTGCACAGACACAGGTCTGCCATGATTGTGTGCCAGGATCAACAGCGAAAATCCGTCATAAACAAAAGTGTAGCCTACTGATAACATCGGAGCTTATCAATATTACGGTCTTTCAAAATTTTGCCCCGTGCTCAGCACTACTTAGCACCCGGTTTCGATAGGCTATCCCCTGAGCCTGTGTGTGTGTGTGTATAAATGTCCCGGCCTTTTCAGTCACTTATTTCACTTTCTGCTCCTACATTCGCATACTACACCTCTTCTCACAACAGACAAGGTGCCGTGTGAATGTCAACATGTAGGCATTTAAATTGGCTACTGGTCCCTGAATTAATATAGAGGTCCTTGGAACAAAAAAAGGTCGGGAGCCCTGCTATAATGCTTCATGTATTTCACTATTTTAGGCTACATTAAATCTTAAAGGTTAACCGGTTAATAACCGTTAATTCTGGTGGTTAACCGGTTAAAGAAAAAATTCTAAATGGCCATCCCTAGTCAAGAACACTACTTACTAATTAATAAGTTCATTCATTGAAACTTAATACTGATTTTAATATGGTTTTATTTGATTTAGAAGTGCTATCATTGCTTACACTACAGGTGTTGGACCTGCATTGGCCTGATCCTGGTGTTGTCAGTTAGTTAGTTACTTATAAAAATGTATCTTTGTTGAATTAATACCCATTTCTAGAGGCATAGCTCATATACAGCTCCGGAAAAAATAAAGAGACCACTCCAAATGTTCAGTCTCTCTCGTTTTACTATTTATATATGTTTGTATGAGTAGAATGAAAATTTTTGTTTTAAAATATAAACTATTGAAAACATTTCTACCAAATTCCAATACCTTTTTTGTCACATTTTCAATAAGTTATGTAGAGATGAAGATATAAGAACAATCCAGACTGCTCTCTTATTTTTTTCCAGAGCTGTATATCTGCTCTACAGCTTTCAACATAGCAGTTTTAAATCAGAATAGTTTATTCCTCTTGTATGTGCCACACCCCAAATCATGTCTGTCCCTGTTACACTGAATCAGCCAATCACACACACACAACCCCAGACAACCAATGAAAACGCTTCTCCTTTTAACTCTCTACAAACACACACACAGAGCATTGTCTATTGTTGTTGCTATCTGCTCGACCTCCCGCAAACATTTTGTCAGCCTCTTTCATTCTTTGAAAATGTTGTTTTTGAAACAGGAAGAAAAACAGTACACTGGCAGCTTATCAGGCAGAGATCTTAGCCAGTTTAAGTGACTGTAGCAGCAGGAGGCATTGTGTTGTGTGTGTGTGTGTGTGTGTGTGTGTGTGTGTGTGTGTGTGTGTGTGTGTGTGTGTGTGTGTGTGTGTGTGTGTGTGTGTGTGTGTCATCAAAGCTTGTAAATGTAGGCAGCAAAATGAACAAACTAACATTGTGCCCAACTGCCCACCTTGGCAGCCATTTAAAAAATCTCTCTGAGTGTCTGTGTAATATCCTCTAACATGTTAAAAAGCAGGACATGTATAAAGTTATGTCACGTTAACTTTGCTCCAATCACTACAGTGCAAAGCAACGGAATGCCACATCTGTCAGCGTATGGAAATGAATCCAGATAAACATCCATCGCTGACCACAAACTGATTCATGAGGAAGCGTTCTAGTAGAACCCCCCCACGCACACACACCTGATAACAGCTAGAGCGCTTTGCATTAGTTCCATGAAAGAGTTATTTCTGACAGGGTTCCACTTCCTTCAGACACGTTTTTAATCAATGAATTCTCAAAACCTTTCCATGACATTTGATTTGATAACTGTTAAGTTTGCTCACTTTACTCACTCAGAAAAACAGTCACACTAGTTTTTAAACAATACTAATTCAAGGAACAATTTCACATAACGTAAGACATGTTTGGGGATTTTTTTTTATAATGAACATCTTTTAAAACACGGGTGAACATTTGTGTAAATTCAAAAATGTTCCCCACTAAACTTCAGTTTTTAATTATTTACTATGTCGAGGCCTGGAAAACTGTTTTACCAAATTTCATCACTTTTTTTTCAAGGAATTTCATGACCAAAGATTTTTTAAAGAGATGTTAATGACGCATAAAAACTTAAATATTGCCAAAGCTGCATATTTATTCAAACAATTCTGTAATAAAAGTAATACAAAAAAATATTGTTTTAATGTAATCAACATGACAATATCTAAAAGTTAAAATGTTACCCTATCTACCTGTAGTGCCGCGCCTTAAATCACACACACACCCAAGACACTTTCATTCAACTATTTTATTTAAAAAAAATCTACAGCTAATTATCTAGAGTTTTGCTTTTTGTATAAAAAAAAACCCCAAATAATTTCTAAACTACATGATCTTGCCAAATAGTTTGAGTCTTTAGTAATGTTAGAATGTCGAATGCTTTTGCTGTCATGTGTACTTTACTGCTTCCCTTGTTAGCTCCCCCTCCCCAGTTGTACTTTCGCCTCACGACATGAGAAATATGTGCCTAACTGTCACACACAGTTACAATGGAAGCTCTGGTGGCGTCAGCGCGTATTTTGACATGTTTCAACGAGTAGCAGTAGCAACCAGTGAACAGTGAGAGAGACTTAATAACATGTTTGTCAGGTCGGGAGCTGTTCCTGCCATACACACTCAGTTGGGTCACACACACACACACACACACGCACACGCAACGCACAACACACACGCGCACACGCACGCAGGTTCTCTGTGTTGGGAAATGTGTTTGGAAATCTACGAATAGGAAAACTGGAAACAAGCTGGAAGGAGAAACCCCTGGATCTGCCAAAAACACAGACTCACACACACACACACACACACACACACACACACACTACACACACTGTACAAGTCTGTTCAGCACTGCACTAAGACTAGAGAAATTAGTCTTATATATATGCAGGAATGGTAAACCTTGTATTTCAGTCAAAGGGTGAAATTAAAGTAATTATCTGACCAGGTGCCAATTGTCTTTTTTCAAAGCTATAGTGTGTAACTTTTTCCTATAAAAGGAATGTCTGTTACATTCAAGTCATTGCCAAACGAGTTGACACAAAGTGGGTTAAGCCTACACTGTAAAGACAAGAATGCCAAAAAAAAACCTTAGCATTTCTGACTGGCTTTTTTCTTGTATTACTCAACATTGTAACTATGCAAAAGTCAGCAGAAGAAGGGGAGTGAAAACTGTGCTTCCAATCAAAAACTTTCCTGTAGTTCACTTGACCTTATGTACTAGGCCCTGACCACACAACACACACACACACAACACACACACACACACACCACACACGGGACCGTCCCATTCCCACACTCATTAAGTCACTTTCCCTCTGATATTCCATAGGGAGGCATGTTCTCAATGCAATAACTGGCACAGTGAGCGTGAATACACAGCAGGAATTTACCCTTGGTGACACACACACACACACACACACACCACTGGTGCAACATGCGCTCACTCTGTTAATTATTGCTAGCTTAGTTTTCCTTTTGAAGAAACTTTGACCATCTCTAAACCAACAGGCACAGAGTCCGCGACACAGTCAACTAACCAGCACGAGTTAAATACTATGTAAAGGTCTTAAACATGCATTTTCAGCATGTTTTAAAGAACAAAATGTCTCATAAATCAGACATTTCTCAACAAAAAAAAGCATTGCTCAAATAACCTTCAGAATTGTGCTGAGAATGATTATGGAAAGTGTAGTTGATGTAAGTGCTATAGAAGTCGAGATTTTAATTCAAAGTGTTGGGAAAAAAAGGAATGTTGAGATAATGGTTGTTAAAGATGGTTGTATACGACACCCACACATCCGCAAACAGACAAGGTTTAGTCAAATAAACACTTAAACAGACATTTTAAACCTTAGTATTTAAAACTAGTATGAAAGAAGACATGTTATGGAAGCAAAACAGCCCAAAAAAAATCTCAAAATTAACCAGTAATTGTGCTTGAAAAAACACTGCTTCCCCCTGCAGTGTCTTGTCTCAACAGTGAAGGAATGGTGAGCCAGGGTTTGATGTTAATCTATTGAAAGAATGTGTGATGTTTTCGGCTACACAACTGCGTGGCCTAATAAAGATGCAGGATTCAAACCCAGGCATGCTGTCCCACCACTAGTAACTATTCCAGGGATGTGGCTAGTTCTGTGCTACTAAGATACACACATGGAAACACACCCTCTTTCTCAATCCTTCCACACTGTTAGGCAATGGGTATTCCAATCATCCTCCTACTTATAATGCCTCTTAACACGCCCTTATAAGGGTTAAGACAAAAACTAACAAGTTCACGTGAGAGGTTTAGTGTTGTTCCAAGTGTCAAAGGTAGTCACGAGAGATAAATGCCATCATATGGGTGGAGTGGACTTTTCACATTTTTAAATATAAATCAAAGGCTTGAATGGGTTTGTATTGTGAGCGGGCAGATGACTAAACGTCGGTCACCTTAGTAAAGTGAACAATAGTGGTTGGTTTTCACTGCTAGCCTGTTCAAGCGGGATTCGAAGTATTGCAAGGTATGTTAGCATCAATCGTAGCTTATCAATGGGTTTTACTTATCGGAAAAACACAATGGTTTTGGTTGTAAGGGTATCAGATAGTGGTGATCAGGGGGCGGATTTAGTCATTTTGGGGCCTAGGACACACACACACACACACACACATCCGTATTTATCTAAGAAAGACCTACAGTATGTGTAACTTAAGCCTTGTTTCAACAAACAAAAACTCTATTCTTAACCATAAATGTATGGGGTGTTATATGGAGGGTTTGATTGGTGTAATATTAGACTATAGAGGAATTTGAGCTACTGTCTCGTTTAGATATCAACACCTAACAAAATAATGACTTTTCCCTACCCCAGACCTGTCAGATGAAAACAGTGCTACTTTAACACAACTGCAGCCTTCTTAACTCGAAACGGTTTCAAAAAAAGTTGCTAACCATGAGATAAATGTCCCAAGCACGACCATTTGGTTATGGAAAAGCTAATAGACTAGTTCAACCTTCCGAAAGAACAAATCATTAGGTTTTCAATGTAACATCAATTTTGAATTGTGGCTACAATGAATCACAGCAGCCTCAGAGTTACATATCTTTACATATCGGCCTTGAACGCACCAGAATCGGTCAGCTTCCTGTCAAGACTCGCCTCGCCTACATTCAGTCATATCGGCCTTAGTCTCGCAAAGCCAGACCAAACTACAGCAAGTAGTATGGTCTGGAAGCACTCCGTTTAGAGCCGTCTATTCGGGGGGAAACTGGGCTGGCCTGTTTTTATTTCTTTAAACCAATCACAATCATCTACGGCGGGGCTAACACCGGGAAGCAGCCAATGGAGGCATAGCGTTGTTTGCCGACGCCAGCGCTTAATAGACGCTGGTGGAAGTGGTCAAGCCAGACTATATCGGCCTAGACAAGACAAGTGGGACACACATACATAGGGCGCCTTGATACCACACCAAACCCTTACAAAAAAACACCATTTTATCTGCTATTTACAGCTCAAAATGCCCACACAAAGCAATCACAGTTAGGATTGTTTTTCTATTTCGTTTTGCAACAATGTGACGCCCTATTTCCGCTCGGGAGTGGGCAAAAAAGTGCCGGGAAAAAAATAGCTATCAGTCAATGCCTAGCCTTCAAAGAGTGAGTGAAAGCAGTAGCTAGTGTGAAGACATAGGACACACACACACGTAATGCTTAATTCACAGCAAAATATACGATTAGGAAGAAGATATGAGCCTTGATATCAGAGTGTGCAGTGAACACAAAGCTTGACATTGAAGAGAGAGATTTTTGGGCAGGAGAAGATTTTTGGGAAGGAGAAAATCGTTGAAATAAAAGTAGGGCCACACACACACACACACACACACACACACACACACACACACACACACACACACACACACACACACACACACACATAGTTAGAATTTAACATGATAGCAAAGTGAGAACGAACATCTTGACATTGAGAGAGAGGTTTTGGGGAGGAGCAGCCTGTGAGAAAATGGTCGGAACAGCCCTGAAAGTGGGGCACTGTCTCGGTTTCTGGGGCAAAGAACACCCATAGGCCCATATGTAACTATGACCTCCACTATCCACCTCTCATCATATCCAATCCCAAATTCCGACTCCTTTCCCCTGCCATTTTTCCCCCCTTTCTCCGCGCCAACACTACCATCGCTACCCCAAGCCTTAGGCGACTACTGAGTCCTAGCCCGTTTCCAGACGCCCAAACTCGGCCTTAGATAGCCGATATTGTAGCCTAAAAAATGTGGTGGTTGGTTCCCTTACCTTCCGTTGCTGTTTCTCCCACGCGGGGTCCAACAGAAGGTCCCTGTCCCACTCGTTCTCTTGCTCCATGTGAACCTGCACGCCAGCCCCGGCCGAGGTTTGGTTATTAGACGCGTGATAATCGACCATGTCAAAGGCTGAAAGGACCCAAATGCGCCACCGAGGTTTCACGCTATCAGGATAGGCGTAAAAAAAACGTACAAAAAATTGGTGGAAAAATAGGCCCCAAATGTAGTGGTTTGGGATGGGGAGATAAATGGAGTTCTTGTTCTTCTACGCTTTCAGCAGTGTGTGTAGATAGACTATGTATTTCTAATTGTGATGAATATCCGGCGTGTGCAGTGAGAAAATCCCCGCTGCTGCTGTGAGAAAGAAAAAGCTTTTTCCCTGTGAACTGTGTCGGCGCTGGGAGGAGGGACCGGCCGCTCCTACAGGCTGCGGGGGCGGGGTTAGGGGGGCGGGAGGGGCGGGGACAAGCTGGAGGCAGAGAGGGGAGGAGGGTCCGGTGGGGACTTTCAAAGTAATGGTGGGCTTTCACTTTTTTTTACTTTTTTTTGTGATTTCATTTTTATTACGTTTTTTTTTTTTTTTTAATAAACAAAAGTGGTCAATTGAAAAAACAGTTTACAGTTGGGGAGGATCCATTGTCTAACTTAATGAAAAAGATACAAAACAAAAATGGCTATTATATGGGCTAGTATTGGATTTTCAAAGCAATGGTGGGCTTTCACTTTTTGGTCAATTAATTTGAGCTAGTTTTCTTTTACAAAAATAGTGGTCATCTATAATAAACAGTTAACAGTAAAAGGGTAAGGATCCATTCCTAACTTAAAGGTGAATTGAGCGTTATAAAGTAATGGTGGGCTTTCACTTTTTTCTTCTTTTTTTTAGTTGTCTACAAAAACGAACAGTCAATAGTAGAGTCCATTTCTAACTTAATGAAAAAGACACAAAAAGGAGTGTATGCTTAAATACACATAAGTCAAGGCCATATTTACAGTATTGGTTCAAATATCCTGCAATACGTTGAGGGAGACAGATTCCCCAAATTTTCAAATAGGATAAAAAATTTCCCCTTCCAAAATTTTGATACAAAATATATAAAGAAAAAAAGACAGGCGTGAGGCGTCAAATTAAAAAACACTTTTCAAATGTAATCATAAATATAAGTAAACTAAAGTGGCCATTTTTATTATTACTGCTTCTAGTTAATGTTACCATCCTTGACGATGTGACACCTATTATTGTAACACTAAACTTTTAATAAGATTTCACTTTAGCTAGAAAGGGGTAAGGGGAAAAATGAAAAAGGGATCAAATCAGCACAAATAGACATTATTTAAAAAAAAAATTAATCAGTATGAATCATTTGAAAAGACAGAAAATATTGGTAGATTTGAAGAAAAAAAATCTAGAGTGGATCCCCTGCAGTTTTGAATTTCATACATTGCCCTTATTTATATCTATCTTTTACTTGTTTTACAATCTTTTTTTTATCATACTTTTTTATTCAACCTTGTGTATTATTTTCCATGTATTACTTATTATATTTATTATTTTGAATGATTAATTTTGAGGCTTTTATATCCATATTTCACCTGATTTGTTCTCCTTCCCTTCCTTCCCTGGAATGGACATTTTATTTTGAAGGCAACCCCGCCTATGTTGCGTTGTGAATCGGCGCATTTCTTTGCAGCTTGCCACACCTGTCTCCAGTAGCAACCATAGGCCCAGACGGCTCATGCATATTCATCTCACATTTGAACGTGACCTGATGAAAACATATAAAAACATTTTTAAGATGAAATATTAGAAACTTAAAACAATAAAACACATTAAAAACAACATTTTCCTCAAATAAAATACACTATACATGTTCTGTGTTTTAATTGATTAGCCACAAACAATAAAGAAAACTAAGTTAACAAGACAGGAAGCCCCAGTCATAAAGTTTCAAATTGTATAAATTTATGATCCATTTTATTTTAAAGGACATACCAACTATACTGTACACTTAACACCACAACAAACAATTCTGAAAACGTAATATTTGTTGTTTATGGTATATTTTTTTAGAATGAGCCTTTCATATCTTCATAGGAGCTGGGCACCCGTATACACTGAGGCCGCCATGTTGCACCGCCATGTTTCTACAGTAGCTTAGAATGGACAAACTTAACGCATTTTTTTTGGGCGTCCTGGGGAAATGCACCTGTTTGAAGACCAAGAAGAAGATAGCTACTATAGAATAAATAACCAAATACATCTTCACCTCATCACTTGATATTGTGGAAAGACTTGAGGCAGTGGTGGATGATGCCATCTTTAGTAACTAGCTTCTTGTCCTTGAAGGCCACCGTAGCTTCTGTAAATTCTCCCAAAAGGACGCGGTTAGCAAGGGAGCGTTGCAATCTAGAATCTCACCACTAGATGACACTAAAACACTCCAATAATACACAGTAGCACCTTTATTTGATTCATATCTTGCCCGTGTCCATAAAAATCTCATAATCCAAAGTGTTAGAGAGCCATTGACCCACGGGACGGACTCTCATAAAATATAAACGGTTGAGTTGTTACTATCATCCATTACCCGGCCGGGCCCGTCCTGGCCGAGACACCTACACAACTAGGTCACGCTCAGGCTGTCAGGGCGAGTTAGCATCAACACCACCGCGGCCCGCTGAAGTGTGTGTGTGTGTGTGTGTGTGTGTGTGTGTGTGTGTGTGTGTGTGTGTGTGTGTGTGTGTGTGTGTGTGTGTGTGTGTGTGGCCCACTGAAGCAAACAGACCATGAGATGTGCCATAGTGAAGATAGCAGCTCTCTGATTGGACAATACAGATATGATTCATAATAACAGTCTGAGTGTGGGAACATTAGCACGAACAGGCCACCTAGAATATCAATGTTTCTTGTTATAGTTCTTATGAATTAATATTAACATGCAAACAGAGGAAAGGTGTTGTGCACTCAAAGGGGCAGTGTGTAAAATCTGCATTTCTCAGAACAATACAAATGTGATATGGTTCAAATTTGAGTCTCAAATCTTAAAAGTTTTGTGTTCAAATGTGGAACAAAGTTTGAAGTTGTTGTGTCTCCATCTGTAATTTTCGACCACATTTTACAAACCAAATAAATGTATTCAACATTAAAACGAAAAAGTTAGTAGTGAAGCTAGTAGTGAAGCTAGCAGCTCTGTGATGATTCAGAATAACAGTCTGTGTGTGGAACAGGCCACAGAGAAAAAACATTTTCTGTTTTTTAAAGCATATTTCTTTTGCAGACATTTGCAGAGCCTGTATACAAAAAAAATCAAGTTATCAGGATCCATTGAGTAATTAAAAATGAGAGATAATATTAAAGGTGCTACAAGGAACTTTTAAATATGTATTTTTCCTCTGATGATCATGAATTACATCTAACAGCAAACGAGACCATCAGTGCAAATAATGCTATTGTTATATTTTTTTTCTCAATGCCTTTGTCAAGGGGAACACTCACCCAGGAACAACAGCTGGTGTAGTAAAAACACTACCGCTCTTGTCCAAAGGGGGCGCAAGAATGAACATTAACTGAAAGTTTCTCGGAGCACCTTTGACATTTTAATATTTAGATACACAGTGCCAAAACACATAGCCTACATATGATAGGTAGGGTAACATTAAGTGGGGAGATTGACGACTTACATGAACCAATCAGGGGCTGTCTTCCACTGAAAGAGATTTGAGAAAGTCCAAATTGACATACGGTGAAGGAAATTAATGTGAATCCTGTTCAAGATTAGGCAGGTCTACAGCAACACTGTTTGTTATTTGAAACTTAACTTGGTGTGGTAGCTGTGTGTAAGATTTTCTTGGGGTTGCCATGGTTTTGATTTTCAAGTATTTTAAAACTTCTCTCGCCCGAACAGGGACTTGAACCCTGGACCCTCAGATTAAAAGTCTGATGCTCTACCGACTGAGCTATCCGGGCTCTGAAAGAAGCATTACACATGTTCAAAATTTAAAAAAATAAAAAATATCAGATGTTAAAGTCCTTTGTAGATATAAAAGTCTAATTCTAAGGTAATAGAATAATTAACAACGTTTGTTTCATAGAGATTATACAGTAATTTAAACCTGCTTGTATGCATTTGATTCCATTTCTACCAAGTCTGGAAAATGACAATAAATTCTACACACTGCACCTTTAATGACACATTTGCTATTGACATGACATTAATAATATGATGAATGATTGTAGTATCTGCAGCACAGTTTGGCAGGTTCTTTATCAAACCTATGGAACATAAATAGAACATCTTTATTGTCATTGTAACAAGAACAATGAAATTAAGTGCAGTCCTTGCTCAGTGCAAAAACATCACATTGAGGTAGTACGTATGCATGAATAAATAAATTTAAATTTAATTAAAACTATAAAAATAGTCAACTATAGGCATAAAGTGTGTTCTATCGAAGGTAGCTGGCACAGACACTGATAGTATCACTGGGCAAAGCAACGAATACAGGCACTTTTATCAGTGGTTAACATGCTCAATCACCATTGTTTTAACTCACTATTTGATATATAGCTAATATATATGTACTTAAAGGTGCTTCGAGGAACATTCAGTTTGTGTTCATTCCAGCGCCCCCTTTGGACAAAAGTGGTAGTGTTTTTTAGCTGTAGTTCCTGGGTGAGCGTAACCACAACAAAGGCTTTAAGAAAAACTATACAAAAACAGCACTCTTAGCACTGGTGGTCTCGTTTGCTGTTACATATCATTTATGATCATCAGAGGAAAAAATTTTCATGTAGTCTTGCCCCACAAACAATGGTGTTTTTGTCATGTCTCGCACTGTTTTGTCATGTACCGCATCAAAAAAAAAAAAAAAAACTGTCAACCCTGTAATAGATGCTTTCAGCTTTGAATTATTTACAACAACAAAAAATTCCCTGCACAATATCATCTTTAAAAAAAAAAAAAGTAAAAAAAAAAAAAAACTTCTCTCGCCCGAACAGGGACTTGAACCCTGGACCCTCAGATTAAAAGTCTGCTGCTCTACCGACTCCGCTATGCCGGGTGGGGGGGGGGGGGGGGGGGAGATGGCGGACCAATCACTTCTCGCCATCTCCTAGATGCATTTTTATTTTTTTCACGATCTTCAACCAATCGCCGTGCCCCATGTCCTCGATTCAGTTCCCCTCGTGACTTCTTCGACCAATAGCGGGGCCGCATCTGCCTGCCGCTTACGCTCTGTCTGTCACTATGTTTACAACTTCTCTACCGGCGCCTGGGACAAAAGCTGTTGACAGAACTCCGCTAAGGTAAAGTCGCCGTTATCATTGTGTTTATTTTAAACTTGCTAAGTTAGTTGAATACAAATACATTGCCGTTGTGTTACAGTGTTATACATGTCGCTGGGTCAAACGCTATACTATCTATGGGTCATACCGATACACTGCTGCGGCTCTACGCATCTAATCCTCTTTTCAAACGCCCGTTCACGGTGTTAAACATTTTAGCCGATTGAATTTATAATGTAGGTAGCGGCGGTAGCCTGTTAAGTGCTTTTCTTCCACACCCAGATATCTGGCTTTCCTAAATGAAAACAGCTTAATCAGTAACGTAACGGTATGATTATTTTAGCATGATATTGAGACAGTTCTTTTTTCCGCTCAAAAAGAGGACAATGATTTAACGGTTTAGTGATGTTAGGTAGGCTATAGCTTAATAATTACGAGAGTAGGTCTGCCTTCGTTTTGCCAATCAATAGCAGAACTTATGCAGACCTACTATCGTAATGATTAAGCTGTTTTCATTTAAGAAAGCCAGATATCTCGATAAATTATGAATGAAATAGGGTAAGTCATTGTCACTTCTTTTTACTGCGTGAACGGGCGCTTAAAAGAGGATAATGACTATGCACAGCGCGCACTACTGTGGCGGTATATCACACTGTTAAGGCAATCTGTATCCACCAGTAGTAGCCTTAGCGTAAATAACATGTAGTAGGCTACCTGTATGAACAGACATTCACCTTAAAGTGAGGAAGAAAAGCCCTTATCAGGCTACCGCTACCTACATTATAAATTCAATCGGCTAAGAAGTAATGGTCACTTTATTTTAACACCGTGAACGGGCGTTTGAAAAGAGGATTAGATGCGCCGCAGCACTGTATCGGTATGCCCCATAGATAGTAGGCTATAGCGTTTGACCCAGCGACATGTATAACACTGTAACACAACGGCAATGTATTAGTATTCAACTAAAAATAACCTAGCGTAAATAACCTGTTTTAACAACTTAGCCAGTTTAAAATAAACACAATGATAACGGCGACTTTACCTTAGCGGAGTCCTGTCATCAGCTTTGTCCCGGGGGCCGGTGAGAGACGTTATATGGCAGTGACAGAGCGTAAGCGGCAGGCAGATGCGGCCCCGCTATTGGTCGGACAAGTCACGAGGGGAACTGAATCGAGGACATGGGGCACGATGATTGGTTGAAGATCGTGAAAAAAATAAAAACGCATCTAGGAGATAGCGAGACGTGATTGGTCCGCCATCTAGGAGATGACGAGACGTGATTGGTCCGCCATCTAGGAGATGACGAGACGTGATTGGTCCGCCATCTCCAGTCGATCTCCCCCCCCCCCAGTCCCAACAGCCAATAAGAACAGAGGATCGTTTTTTTTTTTTTTTTTTTTTTTTTTTTTAGAATCGGAGCCTCGCTCTGATTGGTCAAAGTGTACCACTCATGTTAATTTTGACCAATCAGAAATCAAATACCCAGGGGGCGCCATTAGCTTAGTTGGTAGGGCGTCCCCCCCATGGGCCTCGGCCAGCAGCGGACCGGGGTTCGATTCCAGCCGAGGTCGTTCTCTGCATGTCACTCCCCTCTCTGCCCCATTTCAACTCTGTCTCTACACTATCAGTAAAGCATAAAAATGCCAAAAAAATCTTAAAAATAAATAAAAAATAAAA
This sequence comes from Ammodytes dubius, assembly GCA_026122265.1. Lineage (NCBI taxonomy): Eukaryota > Metazoa > Chordata > Actinopteri > Uranoscopiformes > Ammodytidae > Ammodytes > Ammodytes dubius. The sequence continues at coordinate 6,351,647 of CM047508.1, read as the reverse complement.
TAATCACATACCCCAGCTTTAAAGGTGCTGTAAGCGGAATGGTTATTTTAGCTAACTTCCTGTCAGTTACTGCAGTTAGCAGTCCCCTCGCTCGTCCCTACGTCACCACATTAATGCATTGCGGTCCTCAAGTAGCGAGTTATCTCCATAAGTGTGATAAAACATGATAAAAACCATCAAAACAGACATTGTGAAGGATTTTTACCTGCTCCGCCATTGTAGGAGTATACCCATTCACCCATCTGTTGCTCTGGCGTGCACCGGCAGTGAGACCATGGAGTGTATATAGTATTTATGAGTGAGACGGGTGTCGGTTTGAAGCGTTCTCTCTTCTGATTGGATAAAAATTTCGGGATACTACAATAAGTTTATTTGCAGATAACATGCAAAGCAGCTGACTGAGAGATCGGTTTTATGAAACGCGCACATTATGTAAGTGATCACTGTATGAATAAAGAGCGATTTAACACTTATATTAACATAAATACACCGCTTACTTCACCTTTAATGTAGAAAAGTGTTCTATGAAGAATGTGTCACTGGTTTGGTGACACTTAAGCAAAGGTGATGGAGTGGAGGTAGAAGTGTAAGTTGGTAAAAATTACACAAAAATAGATAAATAAAATCAAATAAGTTTACTTTTTTCAGTGTATGAGGTGTCATTTAGGCCATATGTCAAGAATGCATGCACATTTTTCACACATACACTTAAAAAGCATGCATGTGGTGTGTGTGTGTGTGTGTGTGTGTGTGCGCAGGCACAAGCTGTACGGTTGTGTGTGTGTGTGAGAAATTGTGGTGTGTGTGTGAAGCATTCTTGATATTTGGCCTAAATGGCACCCTTCACTTTCACATTGATTTGCTTACTGTAGCTAGATTAAATTGAAGGCCTGTCGTGTATGATGAGACTCCCTAATGTTTCCTTCTGACCTGTTGAAAGTGCTCCTAGGAACTTTCAGCTTTCGTGAATCCTTGCGTCCCCTTTGGACAAAAACGGTAGAGTTTTTACTCGACTGTTTCAGAAATAAAGTACCTTTAAGCTTAAATGTACATTTACAAGCGTGCAACTGTTTCTGTTCAAATTATTGTCAAATGTTTTGTACTTCTGCATGTTTACTTTTGTCCTGTGTTAAGGGGTATCATTTGGTCCCCTCTGTTTATCTTTAATTGTATTCAATTCCACACCATGTGCCCTTTTAATGCCAGCCAGGTCAGGAGTAATAAACGTACATATAGATGATGTAACCATCTCCATAGGCCGAGTTAGAGGATATACGTCTTCTGGCTTGTAGTTTATTCTTAAGAGTTTTGACCCCAGACCGCGGGGGATTTTCTGACCTTCTGTTCTTAGCTGATGTCTGGTATGTGTAAATATCCGTCTCCCCGCATCGTTCTTTACAGACAGAGCAGTCAAGAGATCCAAATACCACAGCTTAAGTGTGAGTGTGCTTGTGTGTGTGTGTGTGTGGTGTGAGAGAGAGTGTGTGTTTGTGTGTCTGTGAGTGGGGGTGGGTGGGTAAGCCCAATTGAGAAAAACTCTAAATCCATTGCAGGAAATTTGGATAAAGCCTAGAGTTGTGTATATCATAACATATTTTTATATACACATTTATAATATTATTTTATTTTTTGAATTTTGAACATCTGTCTTGACCCTGCAAGAGCCCGGATAGCTCAGTCGGTAGAGCATCAGACTTTTAATCTGAGGGTCCAGGGTTCAAGTCCCTGTTCGGGCGAGAGAAGTTTTAAAATGCTTGAAAACCAAAAACATGGCAACCACAAGAAAATCTTACACACAGCTGCTACTCCAGTTAAAATGCTAACCACATACTGTAAAGTACTGTTCAGTGAAGCTTATAATATAAGCCTGATAGTTTCACTTCTGTTTATCTACACCACATCAGGCCTCTCTCCAATCTCCATGGTGAGGCGCCCACCATTAAATGACCGGGCCAATAAGGGCCTGCGTTCTGACCTAACATTCGTCCCTTATAGTGAAAGGCAGCCCATGATTGTTCATACATTTTTGGGTTTTCGAAAATCTTCCTCTCCACATTTTCAATTTAGAACTATTTTATATTTATTTTTAGCAGCTATCAGTTGCTATATATTTCATTTTGCATTATGGGACAATATTGTCCTACCAATATATAATACTGTACATGTTAATTAGAAATGGAAGTGCAAATGCTGGTCCATTTATTGGAGGATTGCTGTTAAAAACAACTTTAACCTAAAAGCTAAGCATCATCATGCCTGGGCCACATATTCTGCGTGGCTGAGCTCATGGACCTGAGGATAAATGCGGCTGGGCCCAGAGCTCTGTGGCTCCCCCAGAAGAAATCTTAAGAAACAACCTCTATTTTTGTGCTTTTTTGTTTTGTTTTGTTTTTCTGGCCCCTCATGCACATTTTAAAATAATTTTAATTATTTTTTCTCATCTGGCTTAATCGTTTAAAAATGTGTAGCCTTAAGAATTTAATTCAAATCTATTTAAGGTGGTGTATCAGTCATGAAATCATTTCCCACAAACACCAGAAAAAATATTCAAAATGTTAAAAAAAAGAAATGACAAAAAAAGAAAGAAAAAAATAAGGCTTCTCCACTAGGAGGTGCTGCAGCCCTTCTTCCCGAGGGCATAGGATGGATTATTGGGGGGAATTGCAACCCCTACAATAATCATTCAATAAAAATGAATGTGAAACAGCCTATTTGGGCTTACATGTTCCTGGACCTTTTATGCTCAAACATCTTGGGGGCGAAATACTAATATTGTATGTGTGAACATACCTTTAAATAAACCAGTGGCTTTCTGTGTCTTCAGAAACCTGGGAGATCATGAGTAATGTTACAATGTCTGTTCATTTCAACATCAGCCGTTTGTCTTTATGAATGTTGAGGTTTTGGTTTTAAGTAGCCTGTTCTTAGTTTGTAGTAAACTTTCTAAAAACCCTTGCCTTTAATTTTGGGCTAATCTAATGTGTAGGGTACATACTTCGGAATAATGTCACATGGTTGAATGAGATTAAGATGACGAATCTTTATATCAAGTCCGTCCACAATTTCAACTCCATCACCCGTACGGAGGACATGAGACTGGATGTATCTGCTAATTGAGGACATATTGGTCGCGTGTATTTAAAAATTGTCCGCCCGAACAGGGACTTGAACCCTGGACCCTCAGATTAAAAGTCTGATGCTCTACCGACTGAGCTATCCGGGCTCTGAGAGACATCAGATGCAGATGTTCAAAATAACTTTATTGACAAAATGGCTACGTACAGCCTTAAACCTAACCCCAACCCTGTAGCCTATATTATTGTGCACATAACAAAAATGTAGTTACAAATAAATGTAAAAGTAAACGAAACGGAAATAATACACAGAATGAACGCTAGGGGGAAATTATTAGTCTATGTAAAAACACTAAACATTTACCCACGCAGTTTTTGAGATTTTTGATTCGAGTAAATGAAAGCCTATTGTTTGGACTCCCTGTTAAAGGCAATATAACAAGGATTCTTTCCTGTTAATTTACATGTGCAGATATGGAATTTCACCATTTTAAAGCTCTTGGAGTAGACTAGACATTACCTATCTTACCTCATATGTTTGAATCCCTTGACAACATATTTGCCATCCTGCCGGAATCCTTACACTATTTCCCCTTTATGTTGCCTGGTACGTTGACAAAAAGGATAATTTTGTAACCATGGACTGTTTGTATCGCCAAAAGCAACTAAACAGCAATCTAGACTTTTTTAGATTATGCAACATTGCCATCTAGTGGCGGTGTGGCAAAGTTACACGTGTGCGTCGCCCTACGTCACACAATAATAAGGAAGTAGCGGTCACACAAACAAACAGCACACGACTACTAGCGATGTGTCTTTTGTTCACTATAGTCTCGTATTAAACGATATAAATGTTATAATGTCTTAGCGTGAGACTTGAACAATACATCTGCGTGATAATAGCCGCCATTAAAGGCTCAGTTCGTTCAAAGTAGATCAGTAGTTGACGTCGCTGTCTATTTATCATTTGAGGTGTGTGCATGTGGTTTCTATGGAGAGATACTCAGTGCAGAAAGTCATCGGTGAAGGCTCCTTCGGTCGCGCTTTGCTTGTCTGCTGTAAAAACAGCCATGAGAAATATGTTGTCAAGGAGATCCAGCTGCCAAAGGTAAGTGCAAACAGAGATAGTGATGTAGGCTAGGCTACTGTTACACTCTAGAATTATTCTCACCTGAAACCTATGGGGTAACTGGACCTGGCCCCAATGCAGTATGTCTGTCTGTGAAAAACAAAACAAAAAAACACAATCCTATGAATAAGAGAAAGAGAGATTTTTGTATTTTATATTCACATAGTTTAGTGATGGATATACAGATATGAGAACAATATGTGTTCATCTCCTGGGTCTACAATATCCTACCATACATGCTAGGTGGGGTCAAGGGTTGTCATAAAAAAATGTATAGCCAAAAATTGTGTTAATTTTTTTTGTATTTGAACCACTTAGTAGGCCTACATTAAAATGCTGCATCCTATATTTGAATTCGGGCTGTAGTCTATATGTAGGCTATAGATATGTATTTTTGTTTTGTTTTTTTTGCACCATAATGGTAATAAACCCAGTAGGCTTTTGCCCACAAAGAGATACAAAGGCTGTTTTCATGATAGTGAATGCAATTTATGCTTTTAATTTGCATTTGTACAGAAACAGTCCAAATTGGAGAATTCGAGGAGAGAAGCTGTCCTGCTGTCCAAAATGAAACATCCTAATATAGTGGCCTTCAGGAGAGGCCTTCGAAGGTACAACACACACACACACTCTCATTCACACACACACACACACACACACACACACACACACACACACACACACACACACACACACACACACACACACACACACACACCACACACACACACACACACACACACATAATCCATATCCTTGTATTTCTCAGCGACTCCCTGCTGTGTATTGTGATGGAGTTCTGCAGTGGAGGAGATCTGCTCCAGAGGATCAAACAGCAGCAAACCAAACAGTTCTGTGTGGATGACGTACGTTTTGCAAACTCAAGTTATTCTTACTGTTTCCTGCAGAGTACTAAGATATTCTACTGAAGAGAACGTATAATGACTTTGATTAAATTTTACTTATGTACAAGAAACAGTACCTGTCTAAAAATCTACTCTAGTAAAAGTAAAAACGTTTTTATTTAAAAATTATGTTTTTTTACATAGTGACGGATATGATGTATAATGTAGCGCAGTACAATAATTCAACAAAAAAACATACATAAGTAATAGTAAAACACAGATTTTAAAACTTTACGCTACACAAAAAAACTACTCTATGAAAGTTATTGTATAATCCTGGTTTGATGTAACTGTTTTGTTCCCTTTTTTAAATGTAGCTTCATTTCTCTCCAGATCTTGAGGTGGTTTGCTCAGATGTGTTCTGCAGCTCAACACATCCATGACAAACGGGTTCTGCACAGAGACCTCAAGTCCAAGGTACAGAAGTCTGTACACAGTATAGTTTCTACATGTTAAAGGCCCCCGGCAACCCAAATTCACTAAATCCTTGTAAAAAATGGATTGGATTTATATAGCGCTTTTCTAGGCACTCAAAGCGCCTTTTTATTTTATTTTATTTATTTAACCTTTATTTCACCAGGAAGGTCCCATTGAGTTACAGTAACTCTTCTCACAGGGAGTCCTGGCCAAGACAGGCAGCAGAAAAGAAGTTGCAGAATTTGCACAAGGCCACACACACATACAAACACAAAGTACACCACAATTGACACTATAATGCTAAAATTACACTTCATAACAGGCTATATAGAAACAAGCTAATACATACAGCTTTTAAAAAAAAATCAAATTAATTAAAAAATTAAAAATTGAAAACAAATTAAAAACTTTATAGGGTCATACCGGTGGCGGAAGCGTGACTATGTTATTTGGGGGGTAAACTGAATGCTATTTGAAATGTCTGTCACCAATGCATGACATCATACTGGTTGGCTGCTCTTATTTTGCTTTGTGTTGTTTTTAAAGACCTGCTCTAGTATTTGATCATACAGTCATCACTTGTCCTTCATGTTGTTTCTTCACCCAGAACATTTTCCTGACAGACAGTGGGACAGTGAAACTCGGGACTTTGGCTCGGCGTGTGTTCTCAACAGGTACGGCAAGAGAAAGGCACCAATTTTATTTATAAGTTTGCCCTTTTTTTATGTCAATGCTTTTGGGCTTCGTTTGCTGCTACATTTTAAAGCCTTGGTGTGTAACTTCTGACTTTTGTGGAGCTGATAGGCTTAATCCACTTTGTGTCAACTCGTTTGGTGACAGCTTGAATTTAACAGACATGTGTTTATATGAAAAAGTTACGCACTATAGCTTTAAATGGGCTATATAAATACATTTTAACTTTTGTATTGCAGCTCGAAGGCCTACGCTCACACCTATGTGGGGACGCCGTATTACGTCGCTCCAGAAATCTGGGACAACAATCCATACAACAACAAGAGGTATGTTACCATCATGAGATAATGTCCATTATGAATAAAAAAAATACTGTTATGTGCATTTTTAACATGTTTTTAAGAACAAAATGTATCATAAATCAGACAGTTAACAACATATGAACAAATGCTTCTGTGATAACCTTCAGAATAGTGCTAAGAATGATCAAGTGTGCTTTGGAAGGTGACATTTTTGGTTCAGACTTCAGAGTATTGAAAAAAATTAATGTTGAGATAATGGCCGTTAAAGATGAGACAAAACAGACCAGGTTCAGTCAAATGGACCTTTTGATTTATACTAGTATGAAAGAAGACATGTTATGGAAGCAAAACAGACAGAAATCTAACCACAGTCGCTTGTGAAACACTGCTTTCAATGAGACAGTCTTGGATGTCACAGTGTCAATAAATAAATGCACCAACGGTTTTTCAAACCAGCCAGTGTTCTAGAATGATGATGTAACTAAGCGTGTTCTAACCCGTTCTGTATATCTCTGTGACTGTTTGCCAATACATGACGAATGTCTAGTTTGAATGAATAACCGCTGTGTTGTCGTGTGCTGTGTGTGGTTGTGTTGTGTGCGTGTGCGGTGTTTGCGTGTTGTGTGTGTGTGTGTATTCTGCAGTGATGTGTGGTCGCTAGGCTGCGTCCTCTACGAGCTCTGCACCCTGAGACACCCGGTAATATACCCACACACACAACACACACACACACACACACACACACACACACACACACACAACACACCACTGCCACAACACACACACACACAAAACACATCACACACACACACACACACACACACACACACACACACACTACAAGTTGACTGGCCTCTTTCCAATATGTGAATGAATCCTGTATACAACAAACAAAGCATTGTTTAGAACGATGCTGCCATGTCTCACTGCGATGGGTTATCTGCTTCTATTTATTTGTGGCTCACATGATTCAGTTTATTGAATGAAAACAAATATCTGACGTTGTTGTGAATTGGTCCTTAATACCATCAGCTTCGTTCTGATTGGATCCTTAATACATCAGCTCTGTCTGATTGTCCTTAAATACCACGCTCTGTTCTGATTGGTCCTTAAATACCTCAGCTCTTTCTGTTTGGGATACCCTTAAATACCATCAGACGTTTTCTGATTGGTCCCTTAAATACCATCAGCTCTTTTCTGATTGGTCCCTTAAATACCATCAGCTCTTTTGGTCCAAAACTTGTTTCTTTCAACTTACAAACATTTCTAAAATTAGCTAAGTTTTCTTGTCAAACTTTGACTTAATTCTCAAAATATTCGTAGATTTTTATTTTTTTTCGATAATATTACGACTGTTATTATACTATTATGACTATGTTTTTTTTCATGATTTTATTTATTTATTTTTCCCTAGTCCCTTGCCCTAATACTCTGTCCTACTTAAAGAATATACTTTAATATTATAGCCTACTTTTTAAATTGTTGGGATTTTTCTTACTATAGAACACAAACCACAACTGAAAAAGCGAACACACAAACAAAAGACAAAACAATATTATACTTTTTTTTTATTACTATCATTATTATAACTTGTCCCGTAGACCCCCTCACTCTTCTCACAACACACACACACACACACACACACACACACACACACACACACACACACACAAAACACACACACACACACACACACACACACCCCACCACACACCCTCACCCTCACTCTTCTCTCTGTTCCAGTTCCAGGCGTCCAGTTGGAAGTCCCTGATACTAAAGGTGTGTCGCGGGTCGTTTGCCCCCCTCCCCTCCCACCTGCCCTACGAGCTCCAGTATCTAGTGAAGCAGATGTTTAAGACCAACCCTAAAGACCGCCCCTCACTAAGCACTATCCTCAGCTCACACAGGGTCTCAAGGCTGCTAAGAACACACCTGCCCACACAGGTAAACACACCTTAAAGGTTCAGTAAGCGGAATGTCAGTTTAGCTAACTTCCTGTCAGTTACTCAGTTAGCAGTCCCCTCCCTCGTCCCCACGTCACCACATTAATGCACTGTGGTCTTCAAGCAGCGAGTTATCTAGCATCATCTCAGATCCGTAAGTGTGATAAAACATGATAAAAAAAACATCAAAACAGACATTGGAAGGATTTTTACCTGCTCCGCCATTGTAGGCCATACACATTCACCCATCTGTCGCTCTGCACATGCACCGGCAGTGAGACGGGTGCCGGTTTGTAGCGTTCTCTCTTCTGATTGGTTATCAGAAGTGGGATCAGCGAAAAGTTTATTTGCCGATTACATGCAGAGCGGGTGACTGAGAGATCGGCTTTATGAAACGCGCACATTATGTAAGTGATCACTGTATTAATAAAGTTTGTAAACGCTGCCTTACTGAGAAATACAGAGAGAGTGTTGTGAGCTGATCGGCTTAATCAACTTTGTGTCAACTCATAATTAATTAACAGTATATAAAAACTTTCACACTATAGCTTAGAGTTGAATTTTGTATTACTCCTATGATGATACTTCCTTCTATATTGATACCCCCAATAATGAATGATTTTTTTTCCAAAATTGTCTCATGTCTTCTCATCCATCATAAGGACATATAGTCCCAGGGCATGTTGTTCCTGGTGAGAATTTAAACTCTTGGCCCCCGTCCCAGCTGTTCTGACCCTGTGTGGAATGTGCCCTGTGCCCTGGTCTGTTGCTTCAGATGGCTCGTGTTATGTGTTAGATTTTTACTGCATAAGATGAACTTCGGTGTGATCTCTCACATTAAAGATGATGCTTCAGGGCCCGGGGATCTGTAGCTCCACTCAGGAAACAAACCACTAATCAAAGGCCTTCATTATGTTAGAAAGACCCGGATGTCCTACTACATCCAGCCGAGATTTTTAGTGTTGAAAACAGCATGCTATCTGGGCGATTCTGACCCACAATCCAGTGCGCACCAGAAGTGAAATCACATTGACGGAGCCTCCATTATGAAATGTGGATGCGACGGATATAAAAGCAAGAGGCAAGATCAAGGCGCAATGTTATGATGAATAATAATCAAGTAAAGGTATGTCCCAAGTGTACCATACTGCATCCTAACTAGATTCTGTTTATGGTCAGATCTAGTATGTAGAATAGAGAAAAGAGAGAGTATGTGATTTGGAACGCAGGGTGCATGTAAATGATTGTCTGGTCTGGTGTGTTGAAATTGCTTTGCCTCTTGGTATAATAAAGTTATTTGAATGTTCCTCAGGCGCTGGAGAGAGAGGAATATGGTCGATGGGTCAGAGAAGACGGACAGAAAATGGCTGAACTTCTAGCAGAGAAAAGTTTAATTAAAACATCTACTTTAGAAGGTAAAGTCCAACAAGAGGTTACCTATGTAAACCATGGTTACACTGCTGAGATCCTGTGAGAAACACATACCACATTTTGTTTGTTGTTTTTAGTTTATATTAAAGTATCCCATATATATTTTTAATTATCTAGTTTGTTCTAACCCTAACCCGAATAAACATCGAATTTACGTTAAATACAAGACAGTTAATTGTCGTCATTGAAACAGATAAATGCGCACTGCTGAATTGTTGAGAAGACAATAGCCAGCAGCACTGTCTGATAAGGAAATAGCTGATGTAAACGTTAAATCATTTAGCTGTGGCTCACACTCTTATATGAGAAGGAACACTTTGAATCAAGCTGGTGCAAGGGTTTGAGTTGTATAACTCGCTTTATTATAGAGGTGATGCTAAAGTGTGAAATGATATAAAGTCTTTGCAGAAGTGAGAAGCATGTGTATAGGTCGAGATAACAAGTACAAAAGGCTATGCAAAGTCAGTAATTAAGCTATACACTATAATATGATTTAAGAATTTTAATAGCTTAGTTTTATATAGCGCCTTTCAAGAAACCCATGGATGCTTTACAAAGTACAGGGGAATGAAGAAGGTGATAACACAAGCAAACACGCCAATATTACACACTGTACCTTTAATTTCTTTCCGTCAGGTGTGGAGTTCTCGGAGTCCCCTAGTGAAAGCAGAGAGGCCGGTCCTAGGAAGCAGTGGTCCGCTGAGCCATCGGACACTGTGCTACAGATGTTAGCTAATGCTAGCATCGTGACATCTGACAGTATGATGTCATTGTCTACCCACCAGACACTAGCAGGGTCTACTCATGGAGGTAAGGGGGCAACATCTCAAGAATGCATTGAGGGATTTTACCATCAAATTTAGCACACACTCTTTTGTTTCTGTGTTTACTTTTTCAGTTGTGTGTGTGTGTGTGTGTGTGTTCTCTAATTTACACTTTTAATCGAGAATAAACTGACAACATTTTGAGGTCAAAATCCAAGTTCAACTGTGACGTTGAATCTTATGAGCACAACAACAGAAAACAGAAAAGTCTTCCAGATTTTATTTTATCAGTAAAAGCAGTAGTAACTATGGCCTGCTGTTTCCCTGCACTGTGCCAGAGGCTGTGGAGGACGTGAGACAGAGAGACGCTGGGACACAGACCCTCCTGAGAAGCTCCTCAGTCTGCTGGAGAAGGTCCAGCTGAGCCGAGCCTTCAGCACCTTCATCATCAGCAGAGGAGGTCTGAGCACATCTCACTACATCTCATGTAAACACACATACTGTACATATAACCATACATGGAATACAACAAAACATATAGATAACAGTAACAGTGTAGTAGTTAATATCTGCTGCTTTCATTTATACACCATACTGTACATAAAACACTTAATGTTGTGTACATAGTGTCGAGAAATTTAGTGCTGGAAAAACATGTTGCGGCCTTGCTGTATCATGAGAGATCCATTGTATGTAGTTTTCAATTCACCATCTCATGTAAACACTAGTGATGTCAGTTTAACGCGTAATTAACGGCGTTAACGCAAACCCATTTTAACGACGTTCATTTTTTTAATCGCGCAATTAACGCTCTTTATGGTCTAGCAAACGTTGTGGTTTTTACTCATGCTGTTGTGATATAGTGAGCAGAAATTTAGTGCTGGAAAAACAATGTTTCGGCCTGCTGTGTCATTGTAGTAGAACACATTGTAGTGTATGTTTTCAATTCACCCTTGATAAGAATATGTGCGTGTAGAGGATGATGGTATCTTGGTATAAAATGTAAATTTAAATGCTGGGGGTGCTAGTGGTGTAGTGGTTAGAGTCTCCCCCCATAGAGGCTCAGTCCTCTTCACAGCAGACCCGGGTTAGAATCCAGCCGGTCGTTCTCTGCAGTCATTCCCCTCTCTGCCCCATTTCATCTCTGTCTCTCCAAAATTGTCTTATAAAGCTGAAAAACGCCAAGAAATAATATTTGAAGATGTTTATGTTTAAATGTTTATGTATTAATGGTTATTAAAGAATTAATTCATTTCTCTGGTGCTTGTCCCTTCCATTCTCCAGGTGCTTCCCCCTGACGGGCCCCTTATCTGGGCTGCAGAACGACCACACAGACGGTCCAGAGCTGGAGGTTTCTACAGACCAGGAACGACTGCAGCCTCGCTCTGATGACGAGGACACGTGAGTAACACTGAGTTCAGAGTTAATAGGCGAAATGTGTTTGTTTATTTGACTAAACCTTGTCTTGTTTGTGTCCGTGTTTTTCTCCTATACCACCACTTTAACAGACATTATCTCAACATTTATTTCTTCAATAGTCTGAACCAGAAATCTCCAAAATAAATATATATGCTATTTGTAAAAAAAATAATAAAAAAAAAATTAAAAATAAAATAACTGCTTTTTAACTCCCTGTACAAAACCTGACCCTCTATTATGCAAACCAAGTTAAAATGGCGTTGCAGCAGTTTTGCATGTCTTTCCCTCTCTTAACCCCATTTCACCTCTCTCTCTCTCCAAATATGTCTAATAAAGAAAAAATGCCAAAAAATCTTTAAATTTAAAACAAATAAAAATATGTTTTTCTCTTCACAGAGACTTTGAGGAGGATTCTCCCTCTGACTGGTTTGATGAAGTTGAGAAATGTTTTCAGACTCTTGAGTGACAACCATTCCAGGACGGTTGATGTTGATGTTTACATTTCGATCCGGACACTAACTGTTTGCACACGCCACAGTCATTTCACTGCTGTTCATATGAGACTACGTTTTTTTAAGTTTTTCCACTGTTTTTGAAGAAACATTGCTGCAACAAAACACTAACATTTGTATTGAAAACTGTTTGAGTTAGCCATTAAATAAAGGTTTTTTGAGATTTGTGTGTATTTGTGTGTGTGGCCTGTGTCTCATGGAACTCATGTAAACAAGGGGGTCCCACCATAGCCTAACACAGCCCGCTGTCTCAGGTCATTATACGATGCACACACCTCATTCCAACACCATCAGCCAACTCCGTCCAGGGGCTGTACAGAGCTTGACTCGCCGCCCCCTCCGTTGGAATCCCTCCCAACGAATCGCAATAGACAAATTTTACCAATCAAAACAGCCTAAATAAAAACAAACCATTTTCCCATTGCTTTTAACCGTTTGTACTGTTTTGTTTATTTAGCAATAGTTATTAGCTTTTGTGAAGTCCACCTTTGAGCGCCCCCACTCGCAAAAAAGACCAAAAACTGACTATTATTTTGAAGTGATTCCTTAATGCTTAACAACATGACACTTTGCAAGACATAAGAATGTGTAAAAAAATATACCTACGACAAACATTTTGGTCATTGGACGAGACACTCAACCCCAAATTGCTTCCAAACAGAGCAGCTGTCTGTTGATGGTGCCCTGGATCATGACTCCCATTCGAATTTGTGGGAATGTGAGAGGGGAAAAGAAATACTAATTTTAAATATAAAGCTTGGGTTAAAGTGCTTAAACATTCCTTTATAATATAAGGTCCGTTTGTGGCATTTTTTGATTCAGCAAAGCAGGAAATATATTAGACTTGTGAAGTCACACCTTTGTCTGCGCACACACACACACACACACACACACACCAGTTTCAGCACCTTTTGAAGTCGACTTCCTCTGAATCATTAAAACTAGACTAAACTGTGGAAGACAATAAAGAAATAAATGAAAAGAAAAGAAATCTCTAGACTAAACACGTTTGGTCATTGGCAGAGACACTAACAAACTCTGGCTGTTATTTTTAATTTGCTGTTATCACAAAAAACATGACAGTGCTAGTATTTTGATTGTGTGCCACTAGGGGGAGGTGACATCACAGTTCAACCTTTTGTGTTGGAGGGAGAAAAGATAAATACTAGTTTTTTTTTTTTTTTTTTTAACCTTTATTTATACAGGTATATCCATTGAGACCGAAGACTCTTTTGCAAGGGAGACCTGTTTACCTTTCCCACGTTACCATTCACACACACACATTTACACCGATAGCAGGCTAACTATCGACATTCACATGAGGCAAGGTGGGTGAAGTGTCTTGCCCAAGGACACAACAACTATGACACAGGTGGCAGGGCGGGGATCGAACCTCCAACCCTTTGATCATCAGCCGACCCGCTCTACCAACTGAGCCACAGTCGCCCCAATTTAAATTGAAGCTGGGGTGGACTTGTCTATTTTGCTTCCATAACATTTCTTTTTTCATACCAGTATAACTACATGGTCCATTTAGTGTAATGTACATTTTGTTGTTTATTTTTAATATATTATCAATAATCTGAAGCAAAAGCTACTTAGGGCTCCTTTGTTTACATACCAGTTTACAAAGCCTGGGCTGTGTATTAACTGATTTAGAAAAATAGTGATTTTGACAACAAGAATGGTTGAATTCCACCTTTAACACAAAATACAATTACACACACACACTCACACAACACAAAGCTCTCCCAAGCCTAACTACTCCGACACCCACTTCATACAAGGGAATAAGTATAGAGACCGTTGCTATCTTTGTTTTGCCAAATGAAAACCTTGACATAATACTACAATGAAAATACAAACTAGACCAGCCTCGCCCAAGACACTTTAGCTGTCAAAGTCCCTCCCATTGTCTGACAGTGAGACCAAGACCCTGCTTGTGACTGTCTGCTGTATGGGAGATATCTGCCCACTTGTGTTATATTAAGGAAACCCAGCACTGCAGTATGCCCCTTATCTTACACATGACCCCCCCTTAAGAACATAACCCCCCTCACCCAACACAACACACACACACACACACACACACACACACTCACACACAACACACACACACGGTCGTTTATCCCTTATATGTTTCCCCTTGTACCTCCAAAGATCCCAGTTTAGCAACAGAGCAGATAAAGAGTTCTAGGCCTTCCACCAGCAGCATACTGTGTGTCCTGCTGATACAGGGTCTCATACAGAGATAGTACTATAGTCTCACATCACTGTCAATGAGGAACTGAATAATCTCTATACAGCTCAGACACATTATGTAAACTGACAAGTGTGCCATACTACTACAAGTACTGTTCATTTCTTTAAAAAAAAAATATATACAGCTCTGAGAAAAAAATAAGAGACCACTGCAAATGTTCAGTGTCTCTCATTTGACTATTTATAGGCATATGTTTGAGTCGAAGGAACATTTTGGTTTTATTCTATAAACTACTGAAAACATTTCTACCAAATTCAAATACATTCATGTGTCATTAAGAGCATTTTCAATAAGTTATGTAGAGATGAAGATTTAAGAAAAATCCAAACTGGTCTCTTAATTTTTTCTGGACCTGTATATTTAAGGAAACTCTTTAGGCTTTTTCAAAGCTTTATTGATAGTGCAGCAGAGAGACAGAGATGAAATGGGGCAGAGAGGGGGAAATTTGAGCCTCTTAACTCTCTTGTTGGTCTACTTTAATTGACATACGTATCTCATCACAGGATATAATAATCAATCGAGCATCTCACACTATCTTACAGTCTAATAATACAACAAAGGAAGATATGGTTTATTGCAAGTCAATAAACATTCGTGCAGGTGTTACGGTTATTTTGTCCCCCCCCCATTTAACTACTGGGTCAAAGGTTCCAGAATAGAATAGAGAGTCCCTGACGGAAGACTTTTAATGGAGTTGTTCTTGACATAATATACAGACCAGAGACACACAGGGAGATGAACCGGGGACAGGAAGGATGTGGAGTCTTGTCTGTTGTATCTCAATGGCTAAAAATGGGCCAGAAAAAAAGGGGGAAAAAATGATTTGAATGAATAGTTTGTGTGTCCAGCACTTAGAGTTACGAGGGTTATGGGGTCAACGTTACATTTCACATTTTATTGCTTAGACAGTTTGCTGAGAGGTTGAGTTAACACCGTTGCCATTCATTGGTTTCACTCATTTTCAAAACAGTTAAAGCCCCTGTATTGTAAATCCAAATCCACACAATTCTTCCATGTCATTTGGGGAGTTAGTTCCATGATAGTAAAGCATCTGAAAAGAGTTATAGGCTTATTTATCAATCCAAATGAAAGATATTGTCATTTAAGTTTGATAAACTTTTACAAAAAAAAACAGCACTAAGTATGCTCTGGTTCTTCTTACAAGTGTTTTTTTTAACCAATCAAGAGCATATTGAGACACCAAACCTTTTTATCATATGCATTTTTTAACACTATATCAGACCAGGTTGACAGAGGCTTTAATACCATTTCTAAGGTGACTGGGCTGTGATGTGTGTTTTAGTTGTAAACACTGCGTGGCCCTTGTGTCACTGTGGAGCGCTGCGTGCGAGCAAAGCAGCGCGCTTCTCTTTCCTCCGACATGTCATTTGAAAAGGTGCTACATCCTGTATTGTTCTACTGGCTACTCACAGCCACTGATAGGAGTGTGTGTGTGTGTGTGTGTGTGTGTGTGTGTGTGTGTGTGTGGGTGGGTGGGTGGGTGGGTGGTGTGTGTGTGTATGTGTGTGTGTGTGTGTGTGTGTCTCAGTTCATTGATTTCACTCCCGCTCATCCTGCTGACCTGATAGCAAACTTCCTCTCTTATCAAAACATGCACAAAAGGATTCACAATATATTCTATTTTATTACTGTTTCTTTCTTTTTTCATCCCTTTTTTGTCTTGTGTTTTCCCTCTTTATATTATACTATGCTGGTGAAAACATTTTATAAAATGGAAATAATTCAATATTAGGTATCAATGTCACAAATGCTTTTAATAAAGAATATTTAAACAGAAAACGTTCACAAAGCGTCTTTTAATTTAGTCTTTTGGGGAAATATTGTCTGTAAGCAAAAGGCAACTCTTTTAGGCAACCCTAACATGAACCTACTTCATACCTGAACCTTAAAACCTATAGTGTTGACCCTCAAACAGCTCCTTTAAAGGCCTGTCCCAAAGTGAAAACCGGACAAAATGTCCTTATGTCCCCACTCTTAAGATCTAAAATGTAATTAGGAGAAGTTATGTAAAGCAGAGGTGAGCATCAATGTCTGTTGCCTATTTTTTAAAAGTTGGTTTATGTCTGTGCACACAACAACCCTCAGCTTCTGTCGACACCAGCCATGAAATATCGACTCCTGTAATCTTGCTACAATCTCGCTGGCCTTTTGTAACTCAGTCACACACACACACACACACACACACACACACACACACACACACACAACACACCACACACACACACACACACACACACACACACACACACACACACACACACACACACACACACACACACACACACACACACACACACACACACACACACACAACACAGACAGTCCCTGTTTTCAGGAAGAGCAAAGCAGATGCAAGTTGACCCAGTGAACTCAATGCTTAGAAAGGCATTTTCTACTAAAACTATTTCAGTTTTCTTGTTCAAAGCAAATGAAGGGATCCGTACTGTTTTATTTTAAAGCTATAGTGCGTAACCCTTTTATATCAAGCCATCGTCAAACGAGTTGACACAAAGAAGTTGATGAAGCCTATCAGCTCCACCAGACTCTCTCTGTATTTCTCAGTATGGCAGCGTTTACAAACTGGTGTCGCCCCCCCCGACACTGGAGCAGGAACTCAGAAAAATCCCCAAGAAGTGCCCATGTATGTACACTACCACTATGGTCCAAAGGGGGCGCTACAATGAACAAGAACTGGAATTTACTAGAAGCAACAAGCTTTAAAACAGTCTGTCATAAGTCTTGTCTGCTCTTCGTATATTATTGGCTCTAAGGAAGGATGGGACGGGGACAGGCCAGCGACCTAGACTAACCCAGCAGGAGTCAGCGAGCGTGGGCGCCCCAAACAATGGCAGCGTTTAAAATCCGATAATGGCGGCAAGAAGCTCAACTAGACCTCATCTAGGATCCAAATATAACTGTTTCTACTTTGAGCTGCAATGATGAATTGTGGAGCTACTTGAAAAACCCAGACACACACAGACACACAGACACACACACACACAGACACACAGACACACAGACACAGACACAGACACAGACACAGACACACACACAGATACAGACACACACACACAGACAGACAGACAGACACACCACACACACACACACACACACACACACACACACACACACACACACACACACACACTACAACTTACAAACACACAACACACCACACACACACACACACACACACACACACACACACACACACACCCCCACACACACACAACACACACCCCCCCCCCCCCCCCCCCCCCCCCACACACACACACACACTCTTTCTATTGTCCGACACAGAGCACAAAAACACTGTCAGTAGACAATGGAGGGTCACTGCCGAGGCCTCAGAATAATCATAACAATGACAGGTCCCTTATTTATATGTGTTAAGAGACTCCCCACTGCAGCCTGAGTGCTTTGTTCTTAACAGGAAGAGAGCTGCTCCCTCTGTATATAAACAGACTTCTCTTTAGAGTGAGTCACGGTAGCACATTTCATTGTTTTCTTTCACCGTGCGGTTGATACCAGTTAGTAGCTATTAAAGGCACAGTGCGTAAAAAAAGGGATTTTCTTTTAGAACAGACAGAAATTAGAGATGGAATATATTGTTATATAGATGTATAACTGCTTGAAAGTAAAAGTTGTATCTTTAGAATGAGCCTTTTATATCTACATAGGTGCTATAGGTTGCACCACCGCATTTCTACAGTAGCACAGAATGGACAAACTTAACGGCCTCACGCGTTTTTATATATAGTGGGCGTCCTGGGGAAATGCACCTATTGGAAGACCAAGAAGAAGTACTATAGAATAAATAACGAAATACATCTTCACCTCATCACTTGATATTGTGGAAAGACTTGAGGCATGGGGATGAAGCCATCTTTAGTAACTAGCCTCTTGTCCTTCTGTAAATTCTCCTAACGGGAGGGGTTAGCGAGGGAGCGTTGAAATCTAGATTTTCTAGATCTAGAGCTCTTGCGCCAGTGTCAATGGGGCGACACCAGTTATTAAACGCTGCCATACTGAGAAATACAGAGAGAGTTTTGTGGAGCTGATAGGCTCAATCAACTTTGTGTCAACTTGTTTCGCAATGGCTTGAATGTAACCGACATTCATTTATATGGAAAAGTTACGCACTATAGCTTTAAAGGGGAATTGGACCACAATAAGCAAAGCTACCAACTCAGTTGAACTATGTGCTGGAATCCATCTAAGCACATGGAAAGATTAGCGACGCCCGGTACGCGCTAACACTACTGAACAGTTTCATAAACAAATGTCCTTAGCACACACACACACAACACACACACACACACACACACACACACACACACACACACACACACACACACACACACACACACACACAACACACACACACACACCACACACACACGCACACACACACACACACACACACACACACACACACACACACACACACACACACACACACACACACACACACACACACACACACACACACACACACACACACACACACACAACACACACACACACACAAAGCTAACCCTAACAGGTCAGCCTTTAGGTCGGCATGTTCCTGAGAGGAATTCCAAAGACACTCCCAGACCACACAATACTTTCACTGTCTCCTTACACCACGGAGAATCACCACTAATTGATGTGCTTGTCTAGTCAAGACAATCTTTGTTCGAAAGACAGAAAGATTTAGGCAAGACACTGGAGGCAAAAACATTGTTTTTTCTATAACATGTCTTCTTTCATACTAGTACAAATGAAAGGTCCAACATGTACAATTAGGTTTTGATTTGACTAAACATTGTCTGTTTGTGTCTGTATATTTCTCTCTTTTCAAAATGAAAAAAAGATTTGAACTCTGACGTTATGCAACATCTAGATTTTTGTTTGTTTGAAAAATGCAACTGTACATCATTATTTAGACATGGCAACATTTGTATAGTTATTCAAATGATAAAAAATACAGATGTCTAGCATTAATCAATATATATGTTTGACCCACTAAATTTGTTTTATAAAATTGACATTTATTTCCCCAAAAAATTCATTGCAAGTTCCTTAGTGAACCTTAAAGATGTTACGATCAAACACAGACTGCTCTCAAGTGACAACACATTATTGACCCCTAAACCTCAGTTTTGCCCTGTAGTTATCAGCTCTGCTCCAGGACAACACATACACCACAACACACCCACACCACACACACACACACACACACACACACACACACCACAACACACACACACACACACCACCACACACCACACACAACACACACACACACACACACACACAACAACACACACACACACACACACACACACACACACACACACACACACACACACACACACACACACACACACACACACACACACACACACACACACACACACACACACACACCACACACACACACACACACCACACACACACCACACACACTCGCTCAATTAGCTCCGTCATGTCACACACAGATAAGACCAATAAGGTATTCCTGGACACCATCAAACAAGAGGGTCAAGACAAATCCATATGTTATGGCTATAGGACAAACAGCTTGTTCTTTAAACCCTACATGATGTTCCTGAAGATAACAACTACTGTGTGTGAACAGTGTACCTACTGTATGTGCTCATGAACCAGCTCTGTCAAGTCACTGACAGTATTGAACTAACTATTTACAAAAGGGCACTTTTTTTTATAAAGAAGCATCGTTTAGATTTTTTTGAAAGTCAATCAAACCTCATATATTGATTGTGCTTTTTCAGTTGATTTACTAACACATTGAAGGTGGAGTCAGCGATTCTGGAGTGAATATCTCCTCATGATCCAATACCTGGGTGTACTGTGTGTGCGCTGAATACACAGCCTAGGCTCTGTAAACGGACATGTTACTAGCTACGGTGGGCCCCTTTGTTTACACACCAGTTTATAGAATATAGCCCAACATCACAATTGACAATTTGTATCAGGTGGCTTGAAAAATATATAATAAAGTATGTGTGATCTAATTGGTCAAAAGACACACACACACACAACACACACCACACACACACACACACACACACACACACACACACACACACACACACACACACACACACACACACACACACACACACACACACACACCACACACAAGTAAAGTATGGCAGGCCATATAGCTTATATACCCAACAGGCTCTAGAAACGGCTGCAACACACACAAAGATCCAGTCATGTGATTCTTGGTAGCAGCACGGTTAGTATTTACATTTCCTCTGGTTTACAGCAGCACATCCACAGCACACACACACACACACAACACACACACACACAACACACCACACACACACACGCACACACACACACACACACACACACACACACGCAACACACACAACCACACACACACACACAAACACACACACACACACACACACACACACACACACACACACACACACACACACACACACACACACACACACACACACACACACACACACACACACATCCACGCCACACAAGTTCAAACTAGATAAAACGATCGATGAGAAGTTAATGGTTAATCTTTTTATCGGTCACAACATTTGGACTTTTTCCACACCTACGTCACACTGTCTGCATCACTGGAAATGTCTCACCCACTGAAAAATAAATCGACAAAAGCAGTG
>CM047508.1:6317606-6322606 GCA_026122265.1 Ammodytes dubius | reverse complement strand
TCAAACAGTGGAGGGTTAGGGTTAGGGTTGCTTATCAAACAGGGTTAGGGTTAGGGTTAGGGTTAGGGTTAGGGTTAGGTTAGGGTTAGGGTTAGCGTTGGGTTAGGGTTGGGTTAGGGTTAGGGTTAGGGTTAGGGTTAGGGTTAGGGTTAGGGTTAGGGTTAGGGTTAGGGTTAGGGTTAGGGTTAGGGTTAAGGTTAGGGTTAGGGTTAGGGTTAAGGTTGCTTATCAAACAGGGTTAGGGTTAGGGTTAGGGTTAGGGTTAGGGTTAGGGTTAGGGTTAGGGTTGTTTATCAAGAAGGGTTAGGGTTAGGGTTAGGGTTGGGGTTAGGGTTAGGGTGGGGTTAGGGTTTGGGTTAAAAGGTTCCTTGGTTGGAATACTGTTGCACAGGCCTATTGATCTAAAAACTGGAGAGTATTGGTGGTGCGGTTGAAAAGCTCTGCCCCTTCACCCGGGAGACCAGGGTTCGATTCCCAGGCAGGGTGTCTCTGCAGTGGACAGAAGAAGAGGGTGCTGCTGACCAGGGTTGAATAAAAAGTTAAAACAACTTGAATAATGATTTAAAAATGCTAAGAGTATTTAGTAAATTAAAATAATTAAAGATTAAGAATTAGAAAATTAAAATAATAAAAAAGTTAAAAATTTAAAAAAAAATAATAAATAATAGGAAGGGAAAAAAAAAAAAAAAAAAAAAAAAAAAAAAAAAAAAAAAAAAAAAAAAAATTGAACAGCTAAAATAGTGGGAATTAAAATAATTAAAAAAAAATTAGCATAATTAGAATAAAATTAGAAAAATTGAGAAAATTCTCAAAAAAAAGGGGGGGGAGGTTGGGAAAATAAAAACCAAGCATGTTGGGAGCGGGGCGGGGGCTCTGGTCAGCAGCGTGGATGGTCCAGGGTGGGAAGAAGTGGGGGAATGGATTTTGTTGCAGAGGATGATTATTTATCGTTGAGGCCTTTTGGTATTGTGGTGTCCAGTTTATGAATCCATATTTTTTCCGCCCTCTTCCTCTGTCCGGTGGTCCAACGGTTGTTAGATTCAGTTCCGGAAATGATGAGGTTTGTGACGGGGTGTTGTTTGAAATGAGTGACCAATGGGGTGGTGAGCTTACCTTCCCCGATATTGTACAGGTGTTGTTTGAGCCGGGTGAGGATGGTGTGTTTTAGTTTCTCCGATGTAGTGTTTATTGCAGATGGTACAGGAAATGATATAGACTACGTTGCTGGTGTTGAGGGTGAAAGAACCAAGGGTGGGGTATTGTTGTTGACTGTGTGGGTTGATAATGAATTTTCTATTTTTGTACAGGGTGCTGTGCTGTGTGGTGTCGGGGGGTCTATGGTCATTGTATTTGGAGCGGATGAGGATGTTCTGGAGGCTGGGGTTCTTTCTATAGGCAGAGATGGTGTTGTGGTTCGTGAAGGCCGGGTGTTGTGCGAGTGTCTGATTGTAATTTTGTTTGACTGTGTGGTGTAGACGGGTTATTATGTGGGAGAAGGTGGAGACAAAGGGGAGGATGCGTATGGGCTCTGAAGGGGTAGAGACAGCTGGTTGTGGTGGTAAGTGTGAAGTGGGGTCGGAGCGGTCCCCAACCAAAGAGGGGGGGAGGTGGTTAGGATTAGGGGTAGGTTGGGGGGCAGGATACAAACCCGGTTTAGGGTATGGGGCAGGAAGGTTAGGGTTAGGGGTGGGGTGGGGGGGAGGATACAGACCCGGTTTAGGGTAGGGGGAGGGAAGGTTAGGGTTAGGATGAGGGGTGGGGTGGGGGGCAGGATGCAGACCCGGATTAGGGTAGGGGGAGGGGAGGTTGGGCTTAGGGTGAGGGGTGGGGTGGGGGGCAGGATACAGACCCGGTTTAGGGTAGGGGGGGATGAGGTTGGGGTCAGGGTCCAGGGGTTTGGGTGGGGATCGCTCCGAGCTGGTGACCTGAGGCTGAGTAGGGTATGTGGGGGAGCGAGTGGGAGCGAGGGCGGCCAAGGTGGTGTTTTTGATGGTCCGGAGAAAGCGTTTGCTGTAGTGTCTGGTGCGGAGGGAATTGAAAAGTATTTGGATGGATTGGTCCAGGTCTGACTGTAGGGATGAAATGCGGTGAAAGCGGATGATTTGAGATTTTATTATACCTTTGAATGTGTGTTTTGGGTGATAACTGTTTTTGTGGAGGAGTGCGTGTGTGTCTGTTTGTTTGAAAAATATTTTAGTTAGCAGATGGGTGTGGGTGGTGTCTGATGGTTGGAAAAATACTGTGGTGTCGAGGAAATTTACTTGTACCGGATCTATGATGTATTTTACTGTGATTGAGGGATGGTGGTGGTTGAGGGTGTTGATGAATGGTTGAAAGAGGGAGATATGGTGAGTCCAGATTCCAAAGATGTCGTCCAAGTAGCGGAGGTAGAGCAGGGGTTTATGGGTGCACTTGGCCAGTGCCTCTCGTTCCCACTCGCTCATATATATATTGGCATAGGATGGGGCGAAGCGTTGGCCCATGGCTGTTCCGTGGATTTGGAGGTAGTGTTTGTTGTTGAAGAGGAAGTCATTATTGTTGAGACAGGTGGTTATTAATTGAATAAGTTCCGGGTCCGGTCTGTTATGGTCTGGATATTTTTTGAAAATGGCACTTATGGCTTGGAGTCCGGTGGGGGTGTCTATGTTGGTGTAAAGGCTGTCGATGTCTATAGTGAATAAGTATGATGTGGTGGGAACAGCCATGGGTCGGATGATATTAATAAAATGGTAGGTGTCCTTGATGTAGCTGGGATGTTTGGTGGAGAGGGGCCCGAGGAAGTGTTCGATGTATTTGGAAATGTGATATGAAGAGCTGCTGCAGTCTGACACAATGGGTCTGCCGGGAGGAACTTCATAGGGAATGGTCCAGGTGTGTGGGTCCTTATGAATTTTGGGGAGGAGGTAGAAGTGTCTGTCACGGGGGTTGTCCGGTCCAAAGAGAAAATCTTTTTGTTTAGAGGTGATGATTTTTTTATTGTAGAGTGAGAGGATGATGGTCCGGAGTGTTGTCTGGGTTTCATTTTGTATGCTATTTGGGATGGGTCGGTAGTGTAGGGTGTTGGATAACTGTCGCTTTGCTTCAATAAGATATGACTGTCTGTCCATGATGATGATTTTTGAGCCTTTGTCTGCCGGTTTTATTATAATGTTTGGGTTGTTGGTGAGTTGTGATAGGGCCCTGCGCTCGGCCTCCGGCAGATTGTCGGGGACATCTGCCGGGGGCCGGTATGTGCGCAGGGCCCGTAGGTTTTGTTTAATTAAGTCTGTGGTGGTGGTGTCTAGAGTGCCGGTGAGTGGTTCCCAGTTAGAGCTGTAGGTGAATAGTGATTTTGTACGTGTGGTGGGTCTGGAGTGAAAGTGGTCGGTGATTTTAAGTCTTCTGTGGTAGTGATGCAGGTCCCTATGAAGTTCCTCCCAGTCAAAGGTGGATGGACGGGGGATGTATGAAAGGCCCCTCTCCAGGAGGGCGGATTGGGCTGGGGATGGGGTGAAAAGTTTGGAGAGGTTGAGAATGTTGGATGTGGAATTCAGCCCCAGGTCAGCGTTGGGGTCGGTGTGGGTTGGGGGTTGTGTGGTGGTAGCCGGGTTGGGTTTGGGCGGAGTTATAAATTTAAAAGTGCGCACCAGTTATTGAAGATTGATTTGGCTGTGGTGGGTTCCCAGTGTATGTTATCGGGTTCAGTGGTGAATATGTCATGGGGTATTTCTGTGAGAACTGGGATGTGTGTGGCTGCTGTGTTGTTTATTATTTTAAGATTGTATTGTTGGTTGGGGGTGAGGTTGGGGGAGAAATTCATGATGGGGAAGTAAATGTCAGCATTGGGGAAGGCAAGCTCAGCCTGTTTGAAGAGGGCCCTGAGTTGTTTGCAGGACGTCTGCCTGGGGTCCTGGTCCCGGTTGTTGATGCCGACGGAGAGGACGACCACCTTTGTTGTGGGGTTTGGGGTGGATTTTTTGAGGAGTTCGGTGAAGTGATAGAAGTTTGCGCCGGGGTAACTGTCTAGTTGTATGTCTGGGTTGGTGTGTGGGGGGATTCTACTGATATTACTGTCTCCTAGCACCAGGACTGGTCTTCTGCCTTTAAAAGACCAGTCCTGGAGCTTGCGGTTGGGGCGTGAAATGTGGCGAGTGGGTTTGTAATGGCCAGGTAGGGTTTGGGTGAAAAAGTGTTGACGATGTGGGGGTGAGGGGGTAGGGGGGAGTCCTGGGGTTGCAGGGGAGCTGGCTCCCAGAGCGGCAGGGCTCGGCGACGCGACCCCAGAGGGGCCCGGCGAGGAGGCGTCAGAGGGGGCTTGAGTGGTGGCAAGTTTAGCCTTTGGAGTCCCAATCATCATGGCTGTTGGTTGCCCTCCACGCCGGTCCTCCGGGGTGCGCCGCTCTGCCGCGCCACTCCGGTCGCCAGCGCCACCTGCAGGTGTGGGAGAGAGGGAGGAAATGGAGTCATTGCAGTGAACAGAGATGTTGGAATTGCTGAGGGTGGTGAGTGAGATGGAGTGGAGGTCTAGGGAAGTGGTGTCTCTTTCAGAGGGGGTGTGGACTTGGGCTGTGGCTTTGATGGTTCCCTGGGTCGGTTTGGGGTTGGTGCAGGGGAGTGAGGTGGTTGTAATTACTTGAGACTGGGCTGAAGGTGGTGTTAGTGGGCTGATGACGGAGGATAATTGGGGTTTGGGGTGGATGGTCACCTGGGTGGCTGGTTTGGGCCCCCAGGTGACTCGTTTCACCCTCTGTTGTAAGGGGGAGGGGAGGATGGGGGTAGCTGGGTTGGGGGCCGGTTTGGGTTGCTTGGAGTGGGGAGGGGTGAGGATGGAGATGGGGCTTCGTAGAGTCATCCTTGGTTGAGGAGACTTCTGGGTAGGGGATGTTTTATGAAATAATTGGCTAAAGGATTTGCGTGTTGGTTGGGTTGGGGTGCTGGCTAGGAGGGGAGGGGGTGAGAGGGGGCTGTTTGTGGTTGGCGGTGGTCTGGCTGCTGACTGGGACCTGTAAGTGGGGTGTGTG
>CM047508.1:6170106-6310106 GCA_026122265.1 Ammodytes dubius | reverse complement strand
GCATTCTAAGTGTGATTTCCTGTGTGTGTGTGTGTGTGTGTGTGTGTGTCTGTGGCCTGTGTGTGTGTGTGTGTGTGTGTGTGTGTGTGTGTGTTTATGTGTCTGTGTCAAGCACTTTGAGTGGCCTTGTGTCTGAATTGTGCTATATAAATACACTTGCCTTGCCTTGCCTTGTGGCCTGACCCACATCATGTCAGCAGCTGTGCACACCTGGTGCTAACGGCTGTACATGATAGAGACAAACTGCCTGGAACGTTCCCACAGGTTTACATAATGATTAATCAACGATGCCGTCCTTGTTGAATACTCTCAAGGACATTTTTTATCACCTAAATCATTGCGTTTTACATATATCTATTTAATTGATATATTAATCATCTTTTTTATGATATAATATGATATAATATAATAATTATTTCTTCATTTAGGACTCTCTCACGTAGTTCCATAGCTATATAAAGAAAGTTAGGAAATACATAAAAAATAAAAACAAAAATACAATATACTTAAATTGTACATTTTCAGTTGTACAGTTTCCTGTATTTTGCAAATATTTTACATTATGTCCTTTTCTATTGCACATTTGGTTTTGCCTCATTATTTATAATTGATACTGTTCTATTGATACTTACAGTAGTTTTCACTTTTGGTCCAATATGTTATTTTCAAGTTCAACATTTAAAGGTGCACTATGTAACTTTGCGTGTGTCAGAGAAGTGAACATTTTCTAAGATATATTCTCATAAGTGAATAAACAAACTTTCCTCACAGAAAAATGTGATCCCTGGAATGCTGTTTGAAGTGAGAAAGCTTCCTGAAAACTTACTGTTTCACTGTTGTTGTTGTTGTTGTTGTTGTTGTTGTTGTTGTTTACAGCAGCAGGGCCCACAGTTTGGTTTACAAACATATTCTAGACTTATGTTTAGTTCAGGGTACTTTATTCTATCCTTATTGTACTTATTGCACCGTGGGTCCATGACAGAGGTATTTTGAAAGCCTCTGTCTGGCACATACTTCAGAAATTGCCCGTAAGGTTGACTTGACCTCACTTTGTGGTAGTTTGTGATTCTCAGTAAAGCTGGTTTCAAAGTCACACCACTTCTTCTGTGCCAAATACTAAAAGCTTTGTTTGTTTTGACAAAAGCACGGGTCTGACCCCAGTCCTTGGCTCACTCACATGGCCCTTAGAACTTAGAGTTATAGAGGTGTGTGTGTGTGTGTGTGTGTGTGTGTGTGTGTGTGTGTGTGTGTGTGTGTGTGTGTGTGTGTGTGTGTGTGTGTGTGTGTGTGTGTGTGTGTGAATAAAGTGTGTGTGAGTGACCTTCGGGCTATGTCAATAAAGTTAAATCACCATATGCTTTGTGTTACTCACTCCCATACTGTGCTGAGTGCTCACTGAAGGAACTTATCACTTGATAATTGGTTCACAGCTTGAAGAGTGTTTCACAGATGTTTTTCTTTTAAAGGTAAACAGGACGTACGGCTTCAGTTAAAGGTGCAGGCAGCGATTCTGGAGAAAATATTTGTTGGTAAAATCACTTTGTCAAAATCAGTGAATATCTCCTCACGATCCTCTACCTGTCTCTACTGTGTGTGTGTGTGTGTGTGTGTGTGTGTGTGTGTGTGTGTGTGTGTGTGTGTGTGTGTGTGTGTGTGTGTGTGTGTGTGTGTGTGTGTGTGTGTGTGTGTGTGTGTGTGTGTGTTTGATGCAAATTAGGTGTTAATACACAGCCTAGGCTCTGGAAACTGTTATTTTGCTAGCTACGGTGGGCCCCCTTTGTTTACATACCAGTTTACAGAGCCTAGGCTGTGTTATCACCGGATTTTTTCTCAACGCACACAGTACAGACAGGTAGCAGAAACAGATTTTGACAACAAGCGTTCTCAATAATCACTGACTCCATCTTTGAAATAAATGTGTTTAAAAAAAATACAAATAAGGGTTTGAGCTATTATTCTTTTAAGTAGCCTATCCCACTGTATCACTTATACAGTAATACTCTGGTGCAGAGGGCCAGGCATGACAGCTACAATGTTCAAAACACCATGTTCTTGTGGAAGAGGAAAACATACAACTCCAGAAAAAAAAGACCAGTCTGGATTTTTCTTAAATCTTCATCTCTACACAACTTATTAAAAATGCTCTTAATGACAAAGAATGTATTGGAATTTGTTTGAAATGTTGTCGGTAGTTTATAGAATAAAACCAAAATGTTCATTCTACTCAAACATATGCCTATAACTAGTCAAACGAGAGACACTGAACATTTGGAGTGGTCTCTTCATTTTTTCCAGAGCTGTGTGTTACAGAATGACTCAATTTAATTCTATTTTCAATTAAATTAAAAATACAATACATACGCTACTTTATTTCCTCTATAGTACCAACTATTACTTAATGCTCAAGCAGAGACCAGTATGACACACAGCAGTATATTGTTATTCTAGACCTGGTGTTTCTAACCGCATGTAATAGTTCATATCTATTTAATCGTTTGCTTGAATACGTGAATAGTCTGTTTTAGTCATTTGACATTTGTGAAGACTTCCCCCTCCGGCCGGCCGTTACCACACAGGAAGCTGACACTCCACAATGGGACTCAGTTAGACCTCAACAGACTAACTTCCACTTCGTTAGCCTCATAGCATAATTGCCTATATCATATTTACTCTACTCTACTTTTACTCTACATCTACTCTATTCTATATCTACTCTACTCTACTTTTCGTTAGCCTAATAGCATAATTGCCTAAGTCATATTTTAAGGTTTATAGAGTAGGGTAAAGTAGATGTAGAGTACAGTACAGATGTAGAATAGAGTAGATGTAGAGTAAAAGTAGAGTAGAGTGAATAGGATTTAGGCAATTATGCTATGAGGCCAGGGTTCAACATAACTTTTTTTTCCTACTGGCCCGCCGGGCCAGTGGATCCGAGTTTTACTGGCCCCTTGTATATTTTCACTGGCCCTGCACACACTTTTTTTTATTCATAATTTAGTGTCAATAACTATAATACCTGTATTAGAAAAATAAAGAAAAATAACCAGATCTAAAGGGAATATCTATACTGTAACAGTATAGATATTCCCTTTAGATTTGGTTATTTTTCTTTTAGTAATTATATGAAATGTTGATATTGCTCATACACATAATATAAAACCAGGCAAACATATTGAATTATAAGCCTACAACTGAAAGTATGTTGAAAGAGTGGGCCAGTATTTTAAAGTCCAGTAGTTTGATGGTTGTTTTTATTCTTGAATTTGGGAGGTTTAATGAATAGTTCACCTGCAGAAGTCATGTTCAAACATTTAAAAAAAATAAGAGATGAAGGTCTGATCATTCTTTGTGGTGTGGTAGGCTGTTTTTATTACTTTCTCTATATGCATTAGGGATGTGAATGTGTCGACCGAATGACCAGTTTTCCACTTGCGCTCAAGTTGACTTTAAAAATAGAATAGAAATCCGAAAATCAGTGGGTTATGCCGTTTTTTTAATGGGAGATTTCACCGTGTATGCGAGCGCGCTGCAGGAGTGTCACTTCTCCATGAAGTGTCAGCTTCACATTAGAGTCCGGTGTGGGACCATTTTTTCAAACTATTGATAAAAAACAATGCAGTGCAAAATATGCAGCATAAGTTAAACGCTTGTCTAAGACTATGACGTTAAATCACTAGAAACACACAATGCCTTCGTCCGATCACAGCAGCGTTTCACCGTGTGATCTCGCCAGCGAGTGAGTGAGCCGCCGCGCAGAAGAACTGTGGTTTGTGGCTAAAATAATAACCGGGGATATTCTCCCCGTTAGCGATTTCAATGGGAAAGACTTCCGCGATCTGATTGAATGTCTCGAGCCTGAAAACACAGTGCCAAACTGCGCGACTATAGGAACTGTACAGTGAGCGGAGTCCCTCCGTTCGTTTCTGTCTACAACCGACACAATCACCGGAGACGCATTCACAGCGTTTAAATAAAGCCTCTCATTTGTATTACCATTGGGGCTTGCATGCAAATACTGTAACGTTACGGCGGCAGATAAAGGAAAAGCGCAGTTATCATTTTCTGCACCTTAACCTCTGCTGTGGGAAGAAAGAAAGGGGGCAGAGTAAGTCGATTTATTTGTCGACTCGCAGGCGGACGGTAGGCAGCTCTGCCAACGGAGCGAGAGTGCACCCGCTTGTTGCTCCACCTGTCAAAACTCCCACGCATCGGTTGTCCACTGGCCTTTCATTAAAACATATATTTTATATTAGGTTTATTATATTGAGTCTTAAATAAACACTGCTTTCATTCCGACTCTCAACGCGCATTTCAATGAACCATGATGTAGTCTACAAAAAGATACTGAACTGTGATTGGCCAGTCACTGGCCCGGGCGGGACAGTGACTGGCCAATCAACTTGCCCTGCATATGATTTTACTGGCCCCGGGCCATCGGGCTATACGTTATGTCGAACCCTGGAGGCTAACGACTTGTTCAACTCATTTGTATGTAGGACAAATAAATGAGAAGTTTAGCATTTAAATAGTGTTAATACAGACCTGTTTTTTAAGTAGTCTAATTCGTTTTATAAGATACATGTTATCGTAGCAACAGTAGTTTTCCCTTTTTGGTCCAATGTGTTATTGTCAAGTTCAACATTTAAAGGTGCACTATGTAACTTTGGGTGTGTCAGAGAAGTGAACATTTTCTAAGATATATTCTCATAACTGAATAAGAAGACTTTCCTCACAGGAAAATGTGATCCCTGGAACACTGTTTGAAGTGGAAAAGCTTCCTGAAAAGTTACCTTTTCACTGTTGTTGTTTACAGCAGCAGGGCCCACAGTTTGGTTCAACATATTCTAGTCTCATGTTCAGTTCAGGGTGTCTCAAAATAATTTAGTTTTTAGATTTATGATGATAGAATGAGATGTAGAGTAAGAATGTTTTGTAAACTAACTGCAGGCTCTGCATAAGTAAACAAATCCCCCTCCTCTGTAACTGTACAGTGCACCTTCAAAATGTTATTAGGCTATGTCAAACGAGAAAAAAAATATATATACAAAAACTATTGAGGAGCAAATGCTTGTTTAAACAGTATATGACTTTTATTCATTACTGTGACATGATGAGTGCAGTATGTAGGATTCTGTGTCAGTGCATTTAATGATCTATAAAGAACAAAATAAGGCACTTTTCTATGACCTTTTATGTATCTCACAATAATAAAAAACAACAACAACAACAATACACAAAGCCCTGTACAATCTTGATATAACTTTGTTAATTTAAAAGATGCTACGCTAAAGTAAAGTTAGCACCATAACAACTTACCACAGGAAAAAATGTACACATACATACAGTATGTATACAATATACATCACATGGCACATTCTGTATCATAACTGTCCATGCAGTTCCGTATAATAACATTCCGTTCCAGGTCAGCGAGCGAGTAATTGCGCTTTAACACGATTAGAGAATAAATCCCCAGAGGAAAAGGGACGTCAGTTGGTGGTAAATAACGAATCCACGGATGTGAACAAAAGGGTCATTTGGCCGGAATACTGTTTGTAAAGGATGTTCACTGAATGGTCCAAATGTATTCGCCCTGAGATGAGGACTGATATCAGATAATACTTCTTTGGCAGGTGCTCCGTAGAACACTCCAAAACAATCCAGTGTTCCAATGTTTGTAGGAAGGAATTTAAAGGTGTAGTCAGTGATTCTGGAGAACACTTGTTGTCAAAAATCACTTTATAGATCAAAATCAGTGAATATCTCCTCAAGGTCTGCTACCTGTGCACAGCCTAGGCTCTGTAAACTGATAAGTAAACAAAAGGCCCACGTACTGTAGCTAGCAACATGGCCGTTTTAGAGCTATGATGCTAGCTACTGTGGGCCCCCTTTGTTTACATACCAGTTTAAAGAGCCAAAGCTGTGCGTTAACACTTGATTTTTTTTCCCAGTGCGCACACAGTACGGACAGGTAGCAGATCACAAGGACACATTCACTGATTTTGACAAGAAATGATTTCGACAACAAACGTTCTCCAGAATCACTGCCCTTGCTGTATGCAGCAGCCCAACCTTTAACAGCCTATATCTCTCACTCTGAGCCCCAAGGCCCCACACTGTCAAACCAAACTCCAGAATCACTGACTCCACCTTTACGAGCCCATATTACACTGTCACACCGAGCTCTCGTTGTGAAAGACTTTAGCCTTCAGGTTGCGCAGGCTGGCGTTCAGGTTGGAGCCGTTTTGCGACTGCAGCGCGTCTGACTCGTGTGAGCGGTTTCCCTGGCTCTTCCTCATGATGGAGTTCTGGATGGTCTCCGAGGTGAAGTAGTAAACGAAGGGGTCGAAGCAGCAGTTTGACACGGCGATGCACAGGGCTATGGGGTAGATCGTCCTCACCACAGACTCCGCTAAACAGCCCGGTAACATCTTGGTGCGCACCAGAGCGTAAAACACCAAGTTTACATTGTACGGGATGAAGCAGAAGCAGAAAATGGAAAGGTGCACGATTATCATGCGTAGGATCTTGGTTTTGTTGAGCTTCCCGCCACGGCTGATAGTTTGTGGGCGTCGTAAAGTCTGCAACACCATAATAGAACAGCCGACGTTTAGCAGGAGCGGGATAATGAAGCCCACCGTCTCTATGAAGATCACCACTTTGGAGAGGTGGGACTTCCACTGCTTGGAGGAGAAGTTTTCAAAGCAGAAAGTCGAGCCGTTGTTTTTGTCCTCCGAGGTGGTGCTCAACAGGAAGCCGGTGGGGAGACTCCCTGACAACACCAGCACCCACACGGCCACGCACACTATCTTCGCGTTGCGTTTTGTCCGAATTCCCCTCGAGCGAAACGGGTGCACTATGGCCAAAAACCTGTCCACGCTTATGCAGGTGAGAAAGAGCATGCTGCCGTACATGTTGGTGTAGAAGAGAGACACGGAGAATTTACACAGCATGCTCCCGAAAGGCCAGTTGAATGTTGATGAAGTAAAAGACCCTTAGAGGCAGCGTGAAGACAAACAGCAGGTCGGACACAACCAGGTTCATCATATACGTGGTGGTTTCGTTTCTTAGTTTCAAGGAGCAGGTGAAAATGTAAATGGCCACAGCATTGGTTATCAGTCCCACTACGAACACAATGCTGAAGATGGTGCTGTACAACGGGTACTTGAACCCATCGTTTCTTTCGCATGTGTTGTTCGCCGAGATATTTCCATTTCCAAGCGTTTGAAAAAAGGTGTTGAAATTATTGTCAATGGATTGGACTCGGTTGGACGGTATAGTTGTACATTGTGACGGTTGATGATGAGGCGGAGGAGGGGGTCCGTTATGTAAGGCTATATAAGGACCGGACAAAGAGTTCACAATGAATGGAGACTAGAGCACAGAACAGTTCCAGACTAGAATGCATTGAAATACACTCCGTATAGGCTGATAATTCCAGTCCAAGATTGAGAAGAATGATAGAATCCACTGTCTCAGCACTGCTGTCACTGATGTAGTTATTTTGGGGTGGCCTCATGTTGAAAAAAAGACCCCCCTCTGCCTGCATCCTACACACACACACACGAGGACACAGATATTCAAGTGTCCTCCCCTCCCCCTTGCCTTGTCTCTCCGCACCACAAATTGCTTTCAGTCTGAGCTGTTACTCACTCAGATAAATCAGTCAGTCACAAATAAATGTGTATTCTCAATTTCACTCTAGAAATCCCAAGCCTTTACGAGCTGTGTTAGTCCACAAAAGGTAGTGATGGCATGTCCATATTCAGCTCCATACAATAGACAATCTCATGGTAAAATCCCTTGTCTGTCTTTGTCAAAGAAAGTCCCAAAAAATCCTGTATGTTGTCCTTTTTTCAGCTCCAAAAGCACAAAATTGTCAGTAGATTTTCAGAGCTCTCTCACATGGTCCACCAAGTTCCTTCACCTCCTTCCAGAAAGCTGAACTTAAGCTCTCTCTCTCTCTCTCTCCCTCCCGTCGTGTGTGTCACAACAATGTGAGTGTTCTTTCTTTCTTTCACTAATTGTCCTAAAGGGTCTGCTTCCTGTCTGAGCCCTTTTGCTTGTCTAGCTCTTGCTAAATGACTCACTCACTCTCTTCTCTGTCCGTTTCCCAGAGCAGTTGACAGCCTCACGCGCTCACATCTGCACTCGCACGCTCTATAGGCTCCACTTCTCCTTTGTGTGTGTGCCGTCGAGGCAGCACACAGTTTTTGTACTTAAAGTGGGGGGAACCAAGCAAAAGTAACCCCACCCATTTTGCCTTGTCTGGCCTAACTCCTCCCTATCCTTTGTCTTGTTCTACAGTTAAAGGAGGGGGCAACCCAAAACAACTTCTCTAAAGTAAGGGAATTCAGCAATATTTAGGGTGAGACCTTTACCAGCAATATTAAGCTGAATATGAAACTAATTTTGTCAACTGAAGTTTTAAATGTGCCGTATTCTATGCTGCTGTTGTCAGACTACATAATCTTTCTGTTACAATGGTTACAATGTCAGATTAAACAATGTTATAAAGTCATCACTCACACACACACACACACACACACACACACACACACACACACACACACACACACACACACACACACACACACACACACACACACACACACACACACACACACACACACACACACACGGTTACACTGTCAGATTAAACAATGTTATAAAGTCGTACACTGGCCGAGAGACATAACAGACAATATGTTGCCCAGTGATTGCATTGTGAAGGGAATTCATCAAGATGTTGTGATAAGTCCATAATGAAACTTCGATCAAACTTTATTTATACTGCACTTTTCATACACAGTGAAGGCAACACAAAGCGCTTCACACAATTAAAACAAAACTAAAACAAACGATACCCCCCCACACACACACAAACACGCATGCAGACAGACAGATAGAAAAACAGACCGACAGAAAGACACACACACACACACACACACACACACACACACACACACACACACACACACACACACACACACACACACACACACACACACACACACACACACACACAACACACAAGTTGAAGTTAAAGCATGGATCAATAGATACAGGAATAAAACAGGAAATGTGGATGGGCTATTTAGACATCATGGTATGGAAGAGGAAGCTACCTTCATCAATCGCTGGGGGGAATTCTAATTTTTGTTTGTTAGTTTTGTAAAGATAAAACTCTTCCACTTCTTTTCATCATGACAGAGATGATAAAAATAGTTTAAATAATCTAGATACCACTGTTCTGTTAAAGGATGCCGATGATACGTTCTTATTTCAACAGTCAAGCCATAAAAAAAGATCAAACGTGCCTTAGAAGTTCACTCAAACACTTTGAAGGTGCAGTCAGTGATTCTGGAGAATGCTTGTTTTCAAAATCAGTGAATATCTCCTCCCAATCTGCTTCCTGTCTTTAGTGTGTGTGTGTGTGTGTTAAAACATCAGTATGTTAACACCACAGCTACGCTGTAAAAAAATGCTATGTAAACACAAAGGATATGTAGAAAAAAAGGGTACAGTAGCTAACAAACCCTGCCTGTTTAGCCTGTGTAATAACACTGGATTTTATTTCACTGCACTGCACACACAGTATGCATCAAAAAGTAGAACATCAGTGAGTGTTGAATTAATAATGTTTTATGTCAAATTTAATTAACATGCTGTGTGGCTTTAAAAACGTAACTATCCTTAGTTGTTTCACTAATGTAGACTTCGTTAAGACCAAACGAACACAGTTTGAGTAATACAAAGTACAGTTTTGAATGAATCGCAACAAAAGACTGAACACACAACGATGTCAATGCTGTTGCCGTAGGCCAGCATGCCATCTCGTGAACTTGCATCGGGTCAAGAATTCAAAGTGCCATACACTGTTAAAATAAAAAGTGTCGGCAGTCAGTTAAATATCAGTCCTTTGCTGTTATGTACGGAAGGTAATGTTTTCAAAAATCTGAACTTTGCTGTAATTACCATCAAACTTAAAGGAAACTTGACATACTGCCTTGCAATGTGAGCTTATTCATTTTCTTATAATCCTCATCCCATCCACATCTAACTACTAGTGTTGTTTACCTTTATATCTTGTTAAGTTTACTTAAGTTGAGTTATATTATTGAAATGAAATGCATTACATAATTAACAAGTTAGTTAGTTATTTACAGTAGAATGAAGGAAACGGATTGCCTTCGATAAATCAAGTAAGCACAACAAAGTGTATTGTAGAGACGCCCCCTTTCCACAATGACTTGCACTGGACTAAACGTTTGGTATGTTGCTATTTGCACCCTCAGTAAAGGGGATGTTTCACTCCATTACCTCACTATGCATTTTGTTTAAATAAAACATTTCTGTGTGAACTAACCGTTATTTTTGGTTATAACAAACGGTTTGTGGAAATCTTAAGCAAGATCCCTAGTTCAACTCAGGAGACAATTTGCAATATAAATTAATCATTCCATTGAACTTGATATATTGTGACAAGTGTCTTGAAGTAACAAACAGAAGCTGCTCTCTGTGTTTAGCATTTGAACAAATAGGGGACATAGTAAACTTACTTATGGAATGAAACACATCTGCCCAATGAAATATAACATCCCCTTCACTCACGGTGCAAACAGCAACATAACAAACATTTAGTCCAGGTTCATCCCTTTTTTTCATTAACAGTATAATCCTGTCAATTTTAGTGACAGTAAAATAATGTTCATTTAACAGTATTAAAATGGCAACCCTGCTGCCAGTTGATTAATTGTTTTTTCCAGGGAAATTTCTTACAGTGTATGTAAGTTAAGTTGAAACAATGTGAGTAATTAGTACCTTGCTTTAAAGTGAGTCTATATAACGTAATGGTTAAGTCAGTATAATAGATAAACTCTTGTTGTACTCAACACAGTTAATTAAGTCAATATTGAGAATGCTGTTTAATAGTGAATGTACTTAACCTAGTTATAGTTGGTTTGTACACAAAATAGTGTTATCCATTTTAATCATATTTCAATAAAATCTAACTTAAACTCAGATTGTTGAAAAAGTTGACAAACTGTATTAGTAAATTCAACAACTAATTTTTTTATGATGTGGACAGGTAGCGGATCGTAAGTAGATATTCACTGATTTTGACAACAAGCGTTCTCCAGAATCACTGACTGCACCTTTAAATGCTCGAGGAACAAGCAAAGTGAACTGTATCCTTGTAGTTTTTGACAGCCAGTGTGGGCAGCAGCATAATACGAACAGTAGTGTAGTGTAGTATTCTGCAAAGGGACATTGTAAAATCACAACAGAAAGCTTTCTCTATTCAGAATCAAGCCTTTCCGTCCGTATAGCACATCTTCAACTTCTATCGGTTCTCTGTGAAATAGCAATTCAAGTTCTGTTAGAAAAGTCCCTCTTGGCAGTCAGTTAAAACATTGCAGCCTTTGTTGTGATAAATTGAAGTAGGGTTAGGGAGGCAGGTAATGCATGAGTGTTAGGGGAGAATTAGTCTTAGCCAAGAAACTTTTTTCTTTCTCGCTTCTTATTGCATATAGTGTAGTCAGTGAATACGGTGAGACTAGCGTGAGGGGATTTGTGTTTGTGGGTGTGACTGTGTTAAATATGAAGTGTTAATTGTTTGTGTGGGATTTTGGTGCTATTGAAAAATGCATATTTGAGCATCTTGAAAAGCCCTAATATATAATAAGATTATTACATATTCATATAATAATTACTTTATGATTAAGTCCTGGTAATGGCAACCTATAAAACTACATTTGCCTTTCTTGTAGGACATTACGTTTCTGCGCTCTTGCTTTCCGTAAGGCAGTAGTCTAGTTCCTAAAAAGCAGATAAAAGAAAATATCAAGTGTGATTAATTGCTATTAATTAAAGCAAATATACTACTAAGCAGATTAAGCCCTGTATGCAAACATAAGCCTTATATTATGGCTTCAACCGGCCTATAATACCTGTTCGGGTTTTCCATTTAGTAATTAATGTTTGCTAAGCAGATTAAAGAAGTTAAAGGTTTATTACTGTTATATTATAGTAGTTTTATTATACTATTTATTTATTTATGTTTAGTTATCATCGGAATAAAACATATAAAGAACTTGTTCAGCAACCATGGGTATAGGTTTTGTTTCAACGTTGGAAGGGGAGATCGGCAAAGTTAAAGTAGCTTTAACTTTTTTAATTTTTTAAACACAAATTTTGCCGCCGTGATCATACATATACATGTAACAGCAAATGACAAAAAGACCATCAGTCATCAGACCATCACAAATGCTTTTTAAATATAGTTTTTCTTAATGCCTTGTTCATGGGTACGCTCACCAAGGAACAACAGCTGGCGTAGTGAAAACACTACCGCTCTTGTCCAAAGGGGAGATAGAGTTAAAATAAACTGAAAGTTCCTCGGAGCACCCTTAAGATCAAATATTTAACCTTTGCGTGAGTACATCCCCGTCTGCAATCTTAATGCTTATTATAACACAACAATATTGTCACTGTATCCTGCTGTCTGTTCTGTCTGTCTTCTGTCTCATGTCTGCATGTTCTTTTAGCTATCTTGTATTTAAAAAGCCTTCAGTCGTGGCCTTGCTTTGGGGGTGCCAGACACAGTTTCCTGGCATTGTCAGACCTTTAACAGTCCAGGGAGTTCAGGCCTCATGTTTTTGTTTAGCGGACCACATACTCGCATGAGAAGCGCTTGTTTTTATGAGCTGGATGGAACAGTTATGCGGGTCAGAGACAATAGTTCAGGGCTTTTTTTCTATTTTCTTGAGCGTTTCAGTCTAGCCTTGATCGTGTTGATTTTGCGGTTCACTTGACAAAGGAATGGCAACAACACGACCTCGCTGCCTTTGAAATTCCACCGCAAATATCTTCCTACATTTGTTTTTTTGCTATTGTTGGTATTTCTGTGAAGTTGAAATGGGACAATAATTGTATTAGTGACATGTTGTTAAGGCTAGAACACATAATAGGCTCATACATTAGGCTCTGTTTACATCAATGGAGTCGGTTTCAAAAGGGGAAATATTATTTGTACCCTCTTTAAGGGTATTTTTTAAAAATGAAGAAAACACTGGTGCTAGCAAGACAAAAAAAAACAGTTAGCACAAAATTAAATTTGTAGCACACAAAGTTGATTATCGAAAACTTGCATAAACCTTAACACTTGCATTTCAGCTCTAATTACCTTTGAGCAGTCTCTTGGGGTGTCTCATTTGAGATTTTCCCATTACTAATATTATTTGCCTAGTGTTTCAGTAATAATTGTAGAAATCCTTAATAGGGGTGCACTGATTGAATTTAGCAAAAATAACTTCCTTGCCAACTGCAATTTGGCAGGGTGTAACTATTAGGGTTGCACTTGGATTCAGTAAAAAAAGAGGGACATCTTGAATGTTGGGGCGGAGGGTTAGGCCATATATAGTGTAACCAGATCAAGACTGACCATTGTAATGACCTATAATAAAACAATAAACAATAACAGTGCTTTTTCGAGTTAGGTCAAAAAGGGAACGAGTGTGGGACTGGACCTTGTAGGGGACTCGAAAAAAAAATGCACCTTTAAAGTTAACATTCATCAATTGTGCACATTTGAATATATATTTGCATGCAGCAACCAGCCCAGGGGCCCAAGGGCTCGGTGGGGGGGTTGGGCCCTAACCAGATACTGATATAACTTTAAATGTGCATGTCAAAGAGCTCAGTCCACTCAGTCAATAACAGTGGTCCCAACAAGGATAGCCTAAATAAAGGAAATAAATCATCATGTGCCAACTATGTGATAAATGAAAAGCAAGTGCAAACAAAAGCATTATTAGCTCTGTCTAAGGCTCATGAGGACAGCTAAGCCCCCCAACACAAACAGAATAGCAGCTATGTGTAAATTTACTGTTCATGAAAAGTAGCTTTCCACCCTGTATATGTTGCAATGGGCCCCTCCATCATATAACATGAGTCTGCAGACCAATCTACTGTACTGTTTTCACAGTTGCAGAGTAAAGAGTGCCTGTTTAAGAAAAATAATGTTCCTTCTGCAGCTCAAGATTTGATTAAAATGTTCCTCTGCTCTGATGCATTTAACTTTAAAACGGTACAAAGAGTCTGGGCCCATTATCTCATAATCCGTCTATGAACCAACTGGTTTCCACAATCTTTTTTATTTTCGCGGGCAGCATGCACAAGCATTATTTTATTAAAAAAAAAAAAAAAAAAAAAAAAAAAAAAAAGTGTGGGGCCCCACACAGGGTCTTGAAACGGGCCCCGAGATCGTTAAGACCGCCCCTGCCCGCCCGCCTCTCCGATGCAATAGCGGGCGCAACAAACTCCTCGGCCCGTGTGAGACGGCCTTAACTACTGTACGAAGGAAGGAAATCAAATGAGGTTTTGGCATTTTCCCCAAAAAACGGGTCACAGCTGGTGAAAAAAAGAGAACAATTCTGGGAAAAACGGGACGGGTGGCAACACTAGCACGAGTGCGATTGGAGTTGTATTCATCATCGCACGTGATCAATTTCAGTAGCAAATGCGATCAAAACTGTCGCACTGTACAGCCCTGTTTGTACCCCTCAATATTTAGAAGAGGTAGATTTTACACCCTAAAAAAAATATGAAAGAAAACCCTCTCCGAAAAATGTCATTTATGATCATCAGAGGAAAAAGGAGACTGTTTTAAAGTTCCTTGTAGCACCTTTAATTTTGACGTTGACTTATTTGATATAATCTGTGTCACTTTTAAACATTGTTTTGATCAACAGTGTTAATAAGTGACAGTTACAAATGCTATCTTTTACCCCTGTTTCAAGTATTTGTGCTAAGCTAAGCTAACGTGGCACAATCGGTAGCTTTATATTACAGGTACAAGTATGGAAAACCAAAACTAAAATCGATACTCAGAGTGACTCATTTCATCCTGGGGTTAACCGTAGAGAGGTTTCGGACAGAGACTAGATGTGAAAGGCAGATGCAAAGAGCTGTTTTTGGAGTTGAGTCAAAATCTTTGTGATAACAGAAACCTAATGGAGCTTCCTTTTGAGTGTTCGGTACTTTTTCTGTTTCATCTACACTCAAATTTACATAGTGCAGCTTTAAAGTTTACTGTAATTTTTTTTTTTACAATTACATTATATATTTGTTCATCTTTACCAGCCAAGCAGCCTTCAGACCAGACCCTTTGTAATTCCTGTCTCTTCGTGGTTTCTGTGTCAATCTCAGTCTCGTTCCACCATTACACATTTGGTGAAAGAGACTTCAGTCCGAACATACACGGATGTGGTCGACATACAAGGTGTCTAATGGAGGCTAATCTTGAATCTTGATGTATTTGTTTGTTTTTACTCTCTGATAAATGCAATTTCTAATGTCTATAGTCTTGATGTATTGTATGCCCCTGTAAAGCACTTTGAATGGCCTTGTGTCTGAATTGTGCTATAGAATAAAACTTGCCTTGCCTTGTGTCAACACATTGGTGATTACATGAACTGACTGCAGCCTCACTATAAAGTATGTTGTACTTTTTCTGGATCTTACTGCCAACACCTCACAAAAGACTTGTGCATTTTGCCAAGTCGCTTATAGGACTAAAATAAATAAATAATTAGGTGTTTTGTAATTAGGGCTTAAATGCCAAGGCTTGAAAATCCCCATGTAACTTGTAAACAATGCATAATCCCAACCCTTTAACTAAGTTTCTCATATAACACATCCTTATCCACCTAAATCTATTATGTGTAATCAGTACACCATTTAAAACAGGCAGCCCAACTGAAAACTGTTGAACGAATGCCTTGGAGATCTTGGCAAATACACATTCTGGACCACAGTCAGCGTTACTGCTTTACTGCGATTCAAAGCACTTTTTGGCACATTGTGTTATAGTAACCTTGGAAACAGAGACTGCACCAATGTTGTGATGGAGTCCACAAACAGACAAACAGCGAAGTCAAACTAGCACAAACCACAGTCACCAACTGCACTGCGGGCAACACACACACACACACCGCTAACTGACACCATGGAAGTGTTACAAGGCTGCTATGGCAACAAAAAGCCAGTAAGTGTAAAACCACAGCCCTGACAAAATAAATAAATACAAATCAATAAATGAATAAAATTACATATTTTTGTGATAATAGAATATTAAAATATATGAGATTATGTCTTCCGAAAGAGACTAAAATCTTTAAAGGTGCAGCGTGTAACTTTTTGGGTGTTGTCAAGTAGTCTTGCTTTAAGAATAGGCTACTAGTGTACCATCAACAGTAGTTTTCACTTTTGGTCTAATATGTTATTTTCAAGTTCAACAGTTAAGGCAAAGGCAAGAGGGGGCTTCTGGATATTTGGAAGTAAGGAGTAAAACAAAACAAAAATAAAAAAGAAGAAATTCCACAGAATACTTCAAAGGGAAGATATTGTGCCATCACTGAGAAAGTATGATGAGATGTTCACCATCAAAGTTGAAGGGAGAATCCTCAGTTTATATTATCTCTGTCTCCATTCCTTCTTGGCTGCACCTTCATTTTGTGATTTATTACACAGTGAAAACCAAAACAGTCCTGACATCTGAAAAACATCACTGCTGTAGGTCTTTGAGAGTGAAGTGCTCCCACACACACACACACACACACACACACACACACACACACACACACACACACACACACACACACACACACACACACACACACACACACACACACACACACACACACACACACACACACACACACACACTCTCTCTCTCTCTCTCTCTCTCTCTCTCTCTCTTATCAACCTTAAGCTTTTGACGGCTTTGTAAAATAAATAGTTCTACCTCCCCCGTGGAACCACTGAGTGCACGGACAGTTTATCAAAATATATTTTACTATGTCTTAGCAACTTAGTGTCACAACTTTTAAAAACATTTTTTTATAAACCTCCCTGTCTTTGTATAGTGCCAAAACCCCAACACACACACACACACACACACACACACTCTCTCTCTCTCTCTCTCTCTCTCTCTCTCTCTCTCTCTCTCTCTCTCTCTCTCTCTCTCTCTCTCTCTCTCTCTCTCTCTCTCTCTCTCTCTCTCTCTCTCTTCAGTAAGTAGGATAAACAGAAACCACAAGCTGCTTGAGTGCACTTGATAATAACAGTTTTTTATGAGCCACAAAACCATCCTATGGCACGTGAGGTTGTCCTGTGTGTGTGTGTGTGTGTGTGTGTATGCATACTTTAACATGCATCTTTGTGAGGAGAAGTTTTAGCTAGAATTTCGCCTCCAGTACTTATGTCTTCTGATAAGCATGTAGCGTTAAATGTAAGTTAACATAAGTAAATCTTGTATGCCAAAAGACAACAAGTCTTAAATTGAGCACTGTTTAATTGAAAACAAAGATAAATGGTCCAGTGTCCTCGCACCAACGGCCAAAACAACACATTTAGAATTTAAAAACCTTGGTTGCCGTTCCCCTTTTGTGGCTAAATCTTGGTTTGTTTGTATCAATTGAGCACATTTTTCCCAGATCAGAAACAGACAAACAGATCGCTTCAGTGCACATTTCACAGCATTCTTTCAGACCTTATACTGTGAGACCAGTGATTTAAATATTACCTCGAGGGATAGGCACACAGGCGCACACACACACACACACACACACACACACACACACACACACACACACACACACACACACACACACACACACACACACACACACACACACACAC
This sequence comes from Ammodytes dubius, assembly GCA_026122265.1. Lineage (NCBI taxonomy): Eukaryota > Metazoa > Chordata > Actinopteri > Uranoscopiformes > Ammodytidae > Ammodytes > Ammodytes dubius. Next base: position 6,292,400 of record CM047508.1, on the reverse strand, counting down.
ACACACACACACACACACACACACACACACACGTAGAGGCTAAACAAACCATACTGCATGCGTGAGTAAGTATTGAAGTATTTAAGTTATTTCTGTTGAAAAGAGAAGCTAGCCGTTGTTTAGGTATTTAACATAAAAAAACACACACACACACACACACACACACACACACACACACACACACACACACACACACACACACACACAAAAAGCTGAAGTAGCATATTATTGCTTGCACGCTAGGTTGCGGTAAGAGGATATGGTGTGTTAACTCTGTAACGATCTAAGAGCGGTGTGTATATAGCCACTGGAGCCACAAACTGAAAAGCCATAGAAACCTATGTGTGAGCAAAACAAATATATATTATTTTTATTGATTATTTTTTATTTTCATACTGTACATAGACTAAACCTCCACTTAAAGCACACATACTTTTTGGTCAACCTTTACCTTGAAAAATAGAAATACTGTAGTTGTTGGCAAGTATGAAAAAGCAACAAATTTTAAGGTACTTACTTGAAGTATAATTCTACCATACCACACATTTCAAAGGGAGATATTGGTCGTATCGAGACTACAATATTTCTTACATAATGTTAAGCAGTTTAAATCACTTTTCAACATAAAATGTTTCTTACACATGAATGCTTTAGCTGTCAATATTTCACCTAAATGAAAAATAAAATTTTTTTTTTTTGAATAGTTATTTTTTTTACAAATAATAACTATTATGTTGCTGTTCTAAATCGAACTGTTAATTTTAACTTTCAACATATAAATTGAAGGCAAATTAAATGTCTTTATTGTGACCAAATGAATCCATAATTAAGATGTCATATTCCGTCCCCGTGGGAGTGTTTGGTTTGGGTGTGGCAGAGCGCCCAATGCCGTTGGCAGTTGTTTGCACTTCCTCCTATTCCATGTAAAACAGTTTAACGTACGTGTGTGTGCAGGGAGTGTGTGTGCTGTGAGTGTGTTGTGGGGATGTGTGTGTGGTGTGTGTGTGAATAATGATGTGTACGTGAGAACTTGCAGTAAGAATAACCTTATACAATGCAATATATATTCATGTGTATTGTGGCTAATGTAATTTACGGACATAAAAGGCCAAAATTTACAAGATTTTCTGTTATTAAAATCATGTTTTGACTATTACTTGACAATTATTATAGATGTTTCAGTTCTAGTTTGGCTAAATCACCATGGAAAACTCACAAGCAAATGCTCATTATACTGTGTATTGTACGTAGGCAGTTTTCCTCAAAGCCATGAGCTCATAAAATTAACATCATTTGTTTTGGGACGAGCCAGTAACTGGAACCAAGTAACTGAATTACTGTCTGTGGGGCTGCCGATCCATTGACATCTGCCCAACATGCCATCTGTCTATTAGGCGCATAATACGATCAAGGTAATTCATTTAAGTTGAGACTGCATGGAAGTAAAAAAAATTATAATATGAAAAAAAATACATTATTTGATAACGTTTAATGTGATTTTAAATTTCACAAATTCAATTTCTTTTTTAGATGCCAGTTATTATTGAATCATTGCGTTGCCTAGTGCTGTGAGTCTGACTTCTATTTGCACTCCTGGATATGCATAGAAGTAAAATAAACATATTTTTTAAAAAAAAGGAGAAAAATCTTGTAATTTTAAACTTCACAAATTAAAATTAATTGTTACACGCCAATTATTACTCAGTCACTGAAATGCCTTGTGGTGTAAGGTGTTCCTGTTATTTGTCTTAAGTTGCAGTTCAGGACACACCACACACACACCCACAATGCACTAACACACACAGCACACACACACACTAACACACACCACAAAAAAAACACACCAACTTGTAGAACAACACAAGCTTCCTCTGGCAGGAAGACTTTGAAAATGTGTGTGCTATAACATCTCATTGTGAAAACATGAGTCATACTGTGTTAGATCTGGACACGGTTCAAACCATTTCCTCCCCAACACTCTTATAGTTATGTGAATGATGCAACAGTAGCAACAGATTATTCTGTATTAAAGGTGGAGTCAGCGATTCTGGAGAACGCTTGTTGTCAAAATCACTTTTAGTAAAAATCAGTGAATATCTCCTCATGATCCACTATTTGTCCGTACGGTGTGTTCCCTGATAAAAGATCCAGTGTTAATAAACAGCCTAGGCTCTGTAAACTAGCATGTAAACAAAGGGTATGTAGACAAAGGGGGCCCACTGTAGCTAGCAACATGCCATGGGCCCTTTTATATTTATTTAATAATTTATATATTTTATCTTACACTTTCAATATTATTATTATGGAGTTTAGGAAATGACTATTTTTTATTGTGTGCAGCAGTTATAAATAAAGTTTAATTTGATTTGATTACAGAAGCTTTCAGCAAAGAAATGCATTTTGTAACACACTGCCCCCCGATGGCACATTCAGGTATCACAGTTTGGTTTTGCAGCCAAATTCATATCAGGACATTTTTCTTAATATTATCTTCAATATTAAACATTGAGTCAACATTTACGTTAAAGCTATAGTGCATAAACCTTCTCAAATAAATTAATGTCCGTTACATTAAAGCCATCGCCAAACAAATTGACAAAGTTGATAAAGCCTATCAGCTCCACAAAACAAAACTCTCTGTATTTCTCAGTGTGGCAGTGTTTACAAACTGGTGTCGACAGTGTTGTTGTATTTACTCAGAATTGCTCATGGGGGCAAAAGAAGTTCTGCACTATAACTTTAATTATGCAGCAAACGACCAACCACCTCAGAATTAACACATAACAAATAGTATAGTTTTATTATATGATTTTAATACATTTTAGTTTATCAAATGTTACAATAAGTGCCACTGTTTGCAGCTTACAGCATTTTCCATATAAAATGGAACAGAATAACAACGACAATTATCAAAACGTTCCAAAAAAAAAAAAAAAAACACAATAATTGGCCTGTTAAAGTAAAAGCGTTTTGTTACAATCTATTTGGGAATTAAATGTGGAAATTGTCAGTGACTACATTTTAAGACCCCCATGTGGGTTTATTCAGCTATATTTAAAACAGTCCGTTGGCATTTACACTAAGAAGGTGCTACTACTACCAGGGGAGAGATATACACAGAAACACTTGTAAAAAGAAACACAAGTTTGCTGCCAACATATAAACAATAAAAAATAAAAAAATCACAAAAAAATAACTTTTGTAAACATACCAAATTGTAATGAAATGCAACTGTAAAATCAGCCGCGTGTGCATTATAACATTACCAAGAGGCTACACACAGGATTCAATATGCTTGTGTGGTCAAAACACAAGTAAACATGCAGTTAGTAGGACGTCCTTATCTCTCTCGTAAAGTGTACGGTGGCCAAAATAGAAGCAGCGACGCAGTGCAAACAATGGTCAATAAAAATATCAAAATCAAACGTTAACCATATGTTTGGATGGCAACGGTTTATAGCTACATATAAAACAAATAGTGGCAAAGGTTCACTATGACCGCTGCAAGAGATAATAATTGATATTAGCATTGATAAGATACAAACTATAATCTTGTAAAAAGAAAAGTGTCAAAAATATTACGATGCTGGAGAATGCTTGTCGTCTAAATCATTTTGTCAAAATCAGTGAATAGCCTCTTTCTTCAAGATCTGCTACCTGCACTGAAAATTAATCCAGTGTTAATGCACAATCTAGGCTCTGTAAACTGGTTTTGACAAACAATTATTTTGACAACAAGCATTATCCAGAATAGCTCCACCTTTAAATTGATATTATCATTGATAAGATACAAACTATGTAATTGTGTAAAAAAAGTTTCAGAAATAAGTCTCAATCCAGTAGAGCAGGTTCATATTTCCCCATTCATTTCTACTGTATTTCTCAATCTTGAACGTTTGAGAATCAAGGCTTCAACGAAAAGCAGCACAATGTGAAAATTCAAATGTTATCACTTTTTTATGCCTCAATGATTAGACATAATAATGTTCCACAGACACTATGATATATGCATTGATAATAATGGGTTTGACCAACTGATAAAGGGCAGTTTGATATCAAATAAAATGAAAACATTAAAGAAAAAGCCAAACCCTTAAATTGCAATGATTTCTGTTAAGCTTGCAGCGATATCAGGCATCCTGTCTGTACTGGTTTTAACTCCCATGCACCCTGTAGCAGCCAACAATGTAAATACAGCAAACAATTTAATAATTTCTTGTATTTCATGTATCAAAAAGGCCAATAATGTAGTAACTTGCCAATAACGTTAGAACATTTCTGAACAAATAACGTAATAAATTGTAGACAAATCCCCCTCCTCTGAAACTGTGTTAAATGTAAAGTTATACAAGTATATAATTTATATTATTACATTATCTGCTCCAGTGGTTACATGTTGAAAGTATTTTTTTTAAACCCTACAATTATGGAAACAAGTTATTAGGTTATTGGTTCCGAATTTTTTTACGTTATTGGCAAGTTAAAAACATAATCAAATTTTGTTATATTAAAAATAGAAACAAAAAGGGGTGCTAGTGGTGTAGTGGTTAGAGCTCCCCCCCCATAGAGGCTCAGTCCTCTTCACAGCAGACCCGGGTTAGAATCCAGCCCGGGTTGTTCTCTGCAAGTCATTCCCCTCTCTGCCCCATTTCTGTCTCTCTACACAGTCTAATAATGATATATATATATATATATATATATATATACACAGTGTTGTATATATTTTTAAAATAAATATATACGTTATTGGTCGTTATCAGATTGTTGGCTGCTACAATAACTGATCAGCCTGACATTAACTTTGGTTTAATGGTGGACTCTCAGCTTAAATTTCTTATTTTGAAATTCATCACACACACACACTCGTTCTAGTCAGTTTTAGACTGTATATGAATAGGGACACACACACACACACACACACACACACACACACACACACACACACACACACACACACACACACACACACACACACACACACACACACACACACACACACACACACACACACACACTATTCTAGTCAGTTTTTGAAGGCCCCGTAGCGACTGGCTTTACTAATGAAGTTCTTGAGCAGGTCGTGGTCCATCTCTGCAAAGGCCTGCGTCTGCGTTACCGCGGTGAGGTGGTTCACGCAAAACTTGAAGCAGAATTCCTCCAGGTCCTAGAAATGAATCGAGAGCTTTCTGGTGAGAGAGGGCTGATAGACACACGCACTAGCTAGTGAAGGGTCCCACCACCGCCTATTGGCTCTGACTGTGTGTCTGAGGGTCAATATAGGCCTACAGGGCACCCACTGGGGCTTAAAAGAGTTACATTTAACAGGTGGGGTAAGCAAGTCTGGAATATGTTGTTGACAAATTCAATTCAAATCAGTCAATACCTCGATCCTGTAATATTATCAAAATCAGGCCTCAAAAGTATGATATTTCACCAAAAGATATTTTCATTATATCCTTCATGATTTTGCCAGTATGGCCATGACACTGTCTTTGGCATTATATTTACATGTTAAAGGTCTTAAAGGGTCTTAAATGTAAGCTGTAGAGCCGTGGGGCCCCCTGTTGGCTAGCAGCTTACCCGCGCCTCATACTTGACGGCAGCAGAGAAGAGCGTGATGGCGTTCTCCTCTGAGATGCCTCTCTTGATCGTCTCCTGACACAACCTCTTCAGACGAGTCTCCCCGTAGAACGTGGCCAAGTCTAGTAAACCTGAAAGAGTAACACACAGGTGGAGGGGTTCAGGAGCTTTCTATTCATTTATAGTCAATGGTTACATTGAAATGTGTCTTTTCACATATCCCCTCTCAAGTTACCACACTTCAGAGGGGGTCAGAGCGCAGGGTCAGCCATAGTACAGCGCCCTGGAGCAGTTTGGGGTTAAGTGTCTTAAGGACACAATGGTAGAGATGGTGCGCAATGTAGATGGAATAGCAGCCACCACTACTTTTATTACTAACACCCTCTCAGTTCCAGTGCCGGGGATCAAACTAGAGACCTCATGGTTACTGGTCGGCCACCCTTCCTGAGTGTAGGCCATCCCCTTGTTTTTGAATGTTTTTAAGTGTTATTTTATTAGTCAATGGTTCCATTGAAGGCCTGCGCTCCCTGTCTTACCGATGGCGTCCTCCGGGGCAGGTTGATGGTGTCTGTGTAGAGATACTCCAGGAAGGCTCGGTACACCAGGTAGGAGAACTGGTGGATCTCCATCGCCTCCTCGTCCGTCTCATTCAGCAGAGCGCGGAAATGCTCACACCTGCACCGGGGAGGGAGGGAGGGAGGGAGGGAGGGAGGGAGGGAGGGAGGGAAGGAGGGAGGGAGGGAGGGAGGGAGGGAGCCAGATACTCACTTAACACATACAATGCATTATCTCATTTACAACAGTGGAGGTGGTATATAAACAAAAGGGGCCCACTGTAGCGAGCAACTTGTTCGATTACAGAGCCTAGGCTGTGTATTAACAACAGATTTTTTTCAGGGCACACAGAGGTAGCGGATCGTGAGGAGGAATTCACTGATTTTGACAAAGTGATTTTGCATTCTCAAGAATCACTGACTCCACCTTTAATGTGCCTTGTCTCTGAAATAAATAAATAAAACCCTGTAAAAATACCACACCACCAGGGATATTTTTAGCAAATCAAGAAGTTATACTAAATCAACCAGCAAATTTGTCTTTCCGAGCAATTGCGTTTCAAAACACTGTTACACACAGACAACTGAGTTTTTTCATTTAACATTTCTGACCGGGCTTGTGACTTGCGTGTGCACTAACAGACAGACAGACAGACTGGCTCCTTCCTACTGACAGAGCACAGAGCAAAGCACAGGAATGCTGCGGCTTTGTGTGCGACTGTGGTTATAAAAAGAAAAGCAGGAAGCAATAGGTTTGTCTTAGCTTCCCCGTGACACTCACAGGAAAAAAAACACTGTCTAACGGTCCGGATGGGGTTTATATATATACAGGCCACGATGCATTCAGGGACTATAGGTTAAATGTCCTGAGCACAGAAGGAGGGTTCAGTCAGTACATTTGTGGTCATGAAAACTGCACTAAAAAAAGGTTGTTACCACTAGATAATTCTGTGACATTAAAAGTGGAAGTCAGTGATTCTAGAGAATGCTTGTTGTCACATTTTTTTGTCATCAAAATCAGTGAATATCTCTTCACAATCGCTACCTGTCCGTACTGTGTGTGAGCTGAAAAAAATATGGTGTTACTACACAGCCTAGGATCTGTAAACGGGCGTGTTGCTAGCTACAGTGGGCCCCCTTTGTTTAAATAACTTTCCATTGCCTCCTCAGTACGGACAAGTAGCTGATTGTGAGGAGATATTCACGCTTTAAAGCAAAGTCAAGCTGAAAAAGGGAACAGTGCACTTGCTTAACATCAGAGAGGATATCCTAGACACACACACAGTTTCAGTTCCTTATAAGGATATTCATGTTCAAAAGTACTTCTGAACTTGGTTTGTGTGATGAGGAAACAACGACAAACAGGCAACAAGTGGTATATTCTGAATTAGAGATAGACAGATTAATCGGGCAATTGAGATAACGGTCTTTGGCCTATTTCTGTGTTCACAAATTGAAACTATGTGTGTGAGTACAATTTAAAAATGTTTGCCCACATTGTACACCTCACCAGACACTCGCCAACTAACCAAAATATCATGTAAGTGAAAGGGAACTGTGCTGTTCAGGGGACTATGTTGTTCCTAAGGTGTCTATAATCGTAGTGAAACATATTTTATTTTCAGTGCCTAATTCAGCTAAACATTTGTGATTTTCTTCAAACTCTTTTCTCACATATAAATGTTAAACATGTCAAAATAAGTCACCACACAACACAATACATACATTTTGCAAAACTGTCGCAATCCACAAGAAGCACATTGTCTGGTTTACTGTACCTGATTTGAGCAAGGCTTATGAACATGGATACATTTCCCATCAACTAAGAACTTCAGGTCTGAGATCTCCGGCTGTCGAACTCTTTCTTCAAAGACTGAGCAACAGTCAGGTAGTCGTCGCCATCTGGCAAAAGGAAAAGAAAAGTTAATTTTTTTTCTCCATTTAAGTAGAAATAAAAACAATATTGTCTGTAATGGTAAGTGGACTTGACTCGTATAGCGCTTTTTAGACGATTTTCTGAGCCTCAAAGCGCTTTACATTTCTTAACACATTCACACACACACACACAACACACACACACACAACACACACACACACACACACACACACACCACACACACACACACACAACAACACAAAACACACATCACACACACAACACCACACACACACACACACACACACACACACACACACACACACACACAACACACACACACACACACACACACACACACGGCAGTAGCTGCCATGCAAGGCGCTCTCTGAAACCATTGGGAGCAGTTTAAGGTTCAGTGTCTCTTTGCCAGGGACACTTGGACATGTGTCGGGAGACGGGGGATCGAACCACCGACCCTGCAACCCAGTGGAAAGACCGCCCTACACACATCGCCACTGCCGCCCGAAATCTCATCTCAACTCAACCTCACTTTGAGAGCTTCGCGTCTGTTAAAAGGGTTCTGTCTTAAAATTTGACAGGTGCTAAATGATGTGTTATATCTATTTTACAGTGCCATAACAACTTCAATATTTTCTATAAAAGATAGCATATGTTCAGTATAGAGTATATTGTAAAAAAAAAATCAAGGCAATAACAATTTGTTTTTCTCTAGTATTACAGCTGTACAGATCAAAAAGATTGCACTCATGAGAGCACTAGTCATTTTAGTGGGGGCCATTAAAGTTGCGAAACAGAGTATAAAGAAAACACTACGCTCTGGTAGATGTCATGTTTCTGCTCCTCAGTTTGAGATGAGCGCGTCGGAGCGATGGTTTCACACCGACAGGATACACAGAGTTTCCTGTTTGTTTCTCACACACTTCCAGGAATGTGTCCCTGAGACACACGAGCGCACGGCCGGGTGTGATCACCTCTCACCAGGCAATGAGACAAACTGTGTCAAAATCATAACAAAAATAAATAATTATTATTATTATTGAGATTGTCCGAATTTTGTGGCTCAAGTAGAATTTTTAGAAATCTTTAAGACAGGGATAATCTATAGCACACGGGTCAGCTCTTGAGAAATAAAGACCGGCTTATAACAAGGCTCCTCACTATACAAATGTTTTATTTGTACGGACAGGTAGCAGTCTTGAGGAGATAAACACTGATTTTGAGAAAAAGGGATTATGACAACAAGCGTTCTCCAGAATCACTGACTCCACCTTTAACAGCGGTCAGTTATGGAGAAATAACGGCCTGTAGAATGCCATGATTGACCAATCAGCACACAGCATTTTATCAATGCCGTGTAATAAGCATAACTGTCCACTCCCATGTTGATCAGAATATTAAAAACTTGAAAAAGATCCCTTTAAATTTAATTTACAACAAATGTAATCAGTTACGTGAAATGAATAATTAAATCTTTATTTATGAACGATTAAACAAAAATAGATAATAATAATAAAAATAAATAAAATAACACAAGGAAAAAACAATATGAATAAAAAAAAAATACTACTCAAATCAAGTTATTAAGAAAAAACAACAACAGAACAAAAACATTATTATACATTTTAAAAAAAAAGTTAAAAAAAAAAGTAAATAATAAAAATCCTAATTTAAAATGTTCAAAACCTCCTCCTCTTACCTACTGATAGCAGATGCCATGTGACGGCTGGCGTGGCGAAGCAAGCGAACACATCATCTGTGCTGCTGAAGTGAGTGAGGTGAGGACTGGCTATGGCCTGCCGCGACACTGGCCCCACATCACCACCTGGCCGCTCTGCGTCTTCGCTGCCGAGGTGTGACTCGTGTGACAGCCCGCCACCTCCACCATTCTACAGATGAGATGAGCAGGATATAAACCCTAAAGCACTATAATGTATAGTCTTCTTAAGTGTGTTTGAACGTATATGTTCCAATATTGGGGCGCTCCGGTGGCGTAGTGGATAGAGCGCGTACCTATATTGGCTCCGGCCTTCGTTGCAGTGGTCGAGGGTTCAAATCTGACCCCTACACCTTCACTGCAGGTCATCCCCCCTCTCTCTCTCTGTCTCCCCATTTCAACTCTGTACTATTCAATAAAGCTTGAAAATGCCAAAACATATCTTTAAAAAATATATATGTTCCAATACGGCATATATAGAGTAAGTAGAGTGCGTAAAAACTAACAGGCAGCCAACGTTAAGATATTTTTTGTCTGCTGAAAGATTCAGATTTCCACATTGTTAAAATATGTTCCAATATAAAGTAAGTGTGGCTCGTGTGCCAGAGTAAGTAATTAAGTATGTAAAATGTATTTATATAGCGCTTTCACAGACAGGGTCACAAAGTGCTTTACAATGTGCACAGAGAATAAAAGCATAGTTAAATACTAGTAAATACGTCTAAGAGTAAAATGAATAAAAAAAACACAACAGATAAAATTAGCAACATATAAAAGACAGAAGTTAGTTACCCAAAAGTTGAACTTGTGTTACTGTGTGTTGAGTGCTGACCATAGATAGTATATAAAAAGGTACTGACCTGTCTTTGTCTGTGTTGATGAGCGTAGGCAGAGCTTGGTTGCTCTTGTTGCCGGTGCCCAGCTGTCCGTAGGAGTTCGCCCCCCAGGAGTAAACCAACCCCTCGTCTGTCAGCGCCAGGGTGTGAGCGTAACCACAGGCAACCTGGATATGGGAGAAGGGACACAGGGATGTTAAAGGAGAAGTAAGTGATTTTTTGTTCATATATGTGTTAAATCTCTCTATATTCATACAGTTAGAATTTCGAGTATCCCGCTCGTTTTTATCCAATCAGGAGATAGAGCGCTATCAAAAGAGGCGGGTCTCTGTGCCCGTGAACGATGACTCGCTGCTCTCCATCGCGGCACTATCTGTTGAAGACAGCTGTGTGTTCATGTGGTGGTGACGTAAGGACGAGGGAGGGGACTGCTAACTGCAGCCACTGACAGGAACTAAGCTAAAAGGATCATATCACCTATATAATAACTATTGTGCTAATTATTTAGACATGGCAGAGCAGTCACTAAAGAGACCACAAATTCATGTTACATATTAACGCACTATAGCTTTAATATAAATGAAAACATTATAAAAGGGGCTTTTTGAGGTTAATATTTTTGTGGCTGTTACCTGGACGACGTTGACGCCTTGCAGAGCGGCGATCCTACAGGGCGTTTGCTGGTTTCCTTGTTGCCCAGACCCAGCTGTCCGTTACAGTTGTATCCCCAACCGTAGATCTACAGACAGAGGGGGAAATCAACTTGCACACACTATTTCATTTCATTTTATCATCTTTATTTATCCTCGAGAGATCAATTGAGGGGTGACCATCATTTGCAATGACGCTGAGTCAAACAAATGCAAAGCAAAAACAACAATAGATACAATATATAATTCAAAAACATCAAATATACAACAACGATAAAGAGAAGAAAAAAAAAAAAATTAAATAAAGGTAAAAAAATTAAAAAATTATTATAATAAAATAAATTAAAATAATTAAAAAATGGTTGAAAATAATAGAATAATGACCTCTCCATTGTCAGTACGGCCATGGAGCAGAGCTGTCCACAGGCGATGTTCACCACCACTTTGTTCTGTAAACAGCTGCTGACGCGGCGCGGTGTCGGCTGGTTGGCGGTGACCCGGAGCCCACCTGGCCGGAGTTGTTGTATCCCCACGCGAACACCTGAAAGCAGAGGTATAAGTTCACTTTACAAAGATATAACACGATTTTAAAGGTGGAGTCAGTGATTCTGTCAAATGCTTGTCATCAAAATAACTTGAGTCAATATCGCCACATGATCCGCTACCTGTTTGAATGTGTGTGCGCTGAAAAAAATCGAGATATTCACTGATTTTGACAATTGATTTTTTTTTACAACAAGTGTTCTCTAGGAATGCCGACTGCTCCTTAAACGTTACAAAACAAATGGCATAAAATAAATAATTTGACTATTTGAATCCAGATGAAAAATGTCAATGTAGTTCAACTAACAGCATTTAGCAAGCAAAAACAACCTGTCTAATTCCATGTACGGGATTTCACTACTGGTACCAAACACTGTTGCTATGTTGACCTACCAGCAAGCTACTGAAAAACATCTTAAAAAAATACTAGTTTAATTCCATGAAGTCCCCTACTCCCGAACACTGTTGCTATGTTACCTCTCCATCTGTAGTCAGGGCGATGGTGTGGTGCGACCCACAGGCGACCTCAGTCACTCTCTTGCTGAGCAGGTTGGTGGAGACCAGAGCCGGGGTCAAGCCGTGATTGGTCGTCCCGTTGCCCAGCTGGCTGTAGCCGTTATGGCCCCACGCAAACACCTCGCCATCTAGAAATATGGGGGAATATGTTTTAAATAATTTTTCTATGTACAACAATGGCACAATTTTAGCTGATAATTTATTGCAATGAATGCTGTTTTCAAATTATAAATGAAGATTTGTGTGATAGTGTGTGAGCATCAATGACACAGCCTCATCACTAACCGATCTAACACTTGAAAGTATCATATATATTTTTTTTTAAAGATTTTTTTTGGCATTTACACGCAAACACCTCGCCATCTACACAGACAATAACTACTTATTCCTGTTTTTGCATGTATAGTTTATTACATTATAGGCAAGGCAAGTTTATTTATATAGCACAATTCATGGAAATTCCAAGTGCTTTAGAGGGGCTTTAAATACATCAATATTAAATATTAGACGTAATAAAAAAAAAAGAGCAAATAGTTTAGCAAATAGAAAAATTTATAAAAAATGTAAGAAATATAAATAACCTTTTTCACCGAATCAGGTGATATTTGATAGTGTATGAGCAGCAATGACACAGCATCATCACTAAACCAGATTCTAGACATTTGAAAGTATCATATTATATATTTGTGCTTGTAACATCACCCCCATGGGCCTCCTGTCTTATCAGTGTGACTCTCAGTTCCCCGTCCTGCCGTTACCTGAGGTAGCGATTACCACATGCGGGCCGGTCCCGTAGCTCAGATGCACGATCTTCTTCCCACACAACACGTCGATGCGTCGCGGCTCGATGGTGCTCTGCAGGTCTCCCAGGCCCAGACAGCCACTGCAGTTAGTGCCCAGTGCAAAGACCTGACAAGACAAAAACAATACTGATGAAACTATTATTTATTGTTTTGTTGTGGATCCCCATTAGTTGACGCAGAAGCGGCAGACTAGTGTTCCTGGGGTCCAATTAAAATTTGAACACACAAAAAAAATCATCACTCACATTCACTCAAATACAGTAAAAGTACAGTGACAAGACTACAAATACATAACAACAGTTGCAAACAAACACATGGGCATCTGGGCGCCTCAGAGCGCGCAAACACCCACATCAAAACACTACATTACATTACATGTCATTTAGCAGACGCTTTTATACAATGCCATTTACAACTGGAGCACACATTCATACACCGATAGCAGAAGCTACCACGCAGGGTGCAAGCTTACTATCGGGAGCAAATTGGGATTTAGTGTCTCTTTGCCCAGGGACACTTGGACATGTGGCGGGGAGACGGGGGATCGAACATTATGACATAAATGCTAGGTTAGGATGTTCATAGATAAATTCATGGTATAACCCCAAAAAATCCTTATATTTTCATGACTGAAACTATAAAACAATATTTGTAATGTCGTAAACCTGTCTATAAAGTGTCTGAAATCACCTCCCGCAATATATCAATCTATACGTCACTATTTCCTGCTACAAATCATAAACTGTTTATGCCACTGGTTCAACCAGATGGTGTAGGCTGTTTGGATGAGGCATGCTGTTGTCTAAACCGTAGCACAGGATAACATGGGAGCTTGCTGAGGTATTAGGCCTAACAGCTAAAGATAGCCTCATTCTATCTGCTTATCTCTGTTGACTGGACCTGCAACCTGTATATTCTGAATATGCTGTAAAAATTAAAGAAAGATTTGAACTCTGACTTAATCCAACATCAAGATTTTAGTTTTTTTTTTTGAGAATGTATGCAATACTTAGTCAAATATTGCGAAATTTGCACATTTATTCAAAAATTTCTGAACATTTCTAATACAAAAGATAATTGTTTTTATGTCAGTAATCAACTGCCAAAGTTTCATGATAATAAGTTAAAAAATTACCCTATTCACCTGCAGTATCTCACCTTTTAATAAATCAACCAACTAATGTTCGTTGTCCCTTTTAAATAAAGAAATCTCTATTAAAAAAAAACTCTTATACATCTGAACACAAACAAAAGGATTAAATGGCCCTTACTAAGTGTGTTACCTCATCATTGACTGTGACATACACTCTCATCCCCCCCCCCCCCACACACACAGCTCCTTACTGAGTGTGTTACCTCGTCATTGACTGTGACATACAGCGCTTCATTGGCGGCGCTGCCAAACACACAGGCCTGACGGATAAGACGAAGTTCCTCCGGAGGAAGGAGCGCAAACACTGGCCACTTCCCCACGTCCAGCATGCTACTCAGCTGAAGAAAAAAACACATACCATTAGTTATCCAGTGAATGTATCTATCTATCTATCTATCTATCTATCTATCTATCTATCTATCTATCTATCTATCTATCTATCTATCTATCTATCTATCTATCTATCTATCTATCTATCCTAGTACAACTCAGCTGAGGAAAAAACACATAGGTCACATTAGTTATCCAGTGAATTTGTACAATAAAATCTGTCTGTCTTTCTATCTATCCTACTACAACTCAGCTGAGGAAGTAACACATACTGTATGTCACATTAGGTATCCAGTGAATTTGTACAGTAAAATATGTGTATGTATACTGTACAAAATACTAAGGATATGTGGGAACAGGCCAACAATCTATCTATCTATCTATCTATCTATCTATCTATCTATCTATCTATCTATCTATCTATCTATCTATCTGATCCTGAGACTAGTCTAGTCTAGGTACATTGGTTTTTATACAATAAAAAAAATCATAACATTTTTTTGGTGTCATGGTGAAGATATTTCTGCTCTGGTTAGTAAAGTCACGATTGCATTCACATGACTATTGCTGCCGTTTTTATTTTCATAGTAACTGTTATCAGATCTGTCAGTACTACACCAAATGAAGGCCTAGCTTGATGGTTGAATAAATAGGCTTGAAAGTAAAAGTGAATTATAAATTAAGCATTGGCCAATTATTAACCTAACACTGTCTAAGAAATGTCTAGCTCACACACACAGACAAGCACGTAGGCTAGGCACTGAGCCCAGATTTGTAGACAGATTAGTTAGTTAGTTATATGGACATGGACATAACAGTTACATAGGACTGACCAGGTGCATTGTGTAAGTGTTATAGCACACATTAAAGATCTCAACAGCTGTTTTGAAATGACCGAAATGATAAAATATGCAATATCACAGTGAAACAAGAGCAGCAATATACATACAGTCAAATATATACATGATATATAAAGCAAAGATTAATAAAATACATGCATTTTGACTGAGGTAAATGCATGAACATGTGCTTATTGACACCACAGTATTATATTATATCATGTTTTAAGGATGGTCTACACACCCACATACAGTACATTGATGTTGAGTGGATTGCAAAGGCATTTTGTATGCTATTTATTTGAAATTATTTATCAGCTCCCCTCAAAATCAATACTTGTATGATGATAACAAACTATTTAGTGTAAAGGTGCATTCTCCAAACTCATATAAGACTAAGTTAAATGCATGTTATCAAGGGACCAATGCATTAAATGATTAGCGAAACAAAACAAGCTATTCTCAGCTACATTATAGTCAACATTCTTATCCTCTAAATTACCTGTTTAGTAAAAGTCGCTGCCATATCCGGCAAATAATACAGCGATTGCCTGTCAGTGACAATAACATGGAGTTGCACTTGATCTCTTGAAGACCATCCCTACCTTAAAAACATCCTAACTTATTCAAATCAACATTTTAAATAGGACATGAACATACAAGGACACCAAAATTGAGGCATATAGCGCAGAAAGACTTGAAAAAACATTAAAGTTAAGTTTCTTACGCCTGCCAATAGCCATAGCTTAACTATGGAGCTATCACATAAACAACTATTAAGCTAATTACGCAAGAGTGTTGTTGTTGCCATGGATGTTCGTTACCTTGCCGTTGTCTTAGCTACTGTCTCTTCCGCGAGGTCTTTTTCTAATCACTGAATACTTGAACATTGAATAACTGTCAACAAACATATTTTAGGGTGAATTAAGTTGTCGATGAAAACATTTCGGTTGCCTGATATGTGTCTTGCTTCATAGCAAGTACTAGCTTCGGTCGCTAAAGCAAAGCCTCCGACTGACGCAAATACATTGAACACACCACCACCGTACTTCCTGTATTTAGCTGGTGCGTTCAGGGAAACTCGGAAATGGGAACTTCTAATGTTTTGATATTGGCGGACAATATTCATCGAACACAAATTATTTAAAATGTGTTTTAGTTCGTAGTTAAGAATGTGCAAAAAATGGTAACACAAACAGGTTGGTTGTTGCTATCTTATTTCTCAAATGTGCTGATTATAATAATTTGTAAAATGCTATGTCCTCTGAAGGGTTTTTGGTCCTTAAATTAAACTTAGCAAAACAATATAAACAAAAACTACGTCTAAAATGTTTTATTAAACCTGGCAGAGAATCTAAAAAGGTTATGAAAGAGTGTTTTGGAAGAGGACACATTTTTACTTCAGAATACGACAGTCCAGGGCGTAAACATCTTAGTATGTCCTTACAACTTCCAGCAGGTGGAGCTATAGACGGCCATCGAGAATGACCATTGCACTTGTTTGTGCGAACGCTTTACAGACACTTCACTGATATGCAAAATATTATATGAGGATAACATTTGTCACTTTCCAGTTTATTGTGCACCTTTATTGTATATTGCATATTTTCTTTCTCTGGCATTCAGTCTGTGGAAAACAAAGGAAGAATTTCATTGTATGACTGAGAACATGTTTCTTATTGTGCATATGACAATGAACACTTTGAATCTTGAATCTTTTTATGGATAATGGCTCATTATATTACTGACTGTGTGACTAAAGGATTCAGGTTGAAATTGTTCTGGTAACGTTCCTGTAAATCTAAGAGCTTCTCACAACAAAGACAAGCTGCATTAGATTATTTTATATGCTTTAAATAGCAGGATTGTCCTATAATGTTAAACTAATATTAACTGCATATAGTTTAATACGCTATAGGCCTATACTCACAGTTAGCGATAGTAGGCCTAATCTAGAATACCCAAATAATTAATCTAATACTATGACAGACATATATCAAAATCCCAAAGCTTTTTTTTAAATTTTATTGACAGTGTTTTGGTAATCTATCATTTTACTAGAAAATGCAATGTTGAAAACCTATTTAAGTTTATTAATTTTTTGTTTAATCTACTTACTTATTATTAGTCTCGTGCAGCAAGTACTGGCCTATTCCACATGCGGTGGAGAATCTCTCTCTCTCTCTCTCCTCTCTCTCTCCCTGTCTCCCTCTCCCCTCCTCTCTCCATTTCGCTCTCTCTCTTTTTCTCAATCTCTCTCTCCCCCTCTCCCTTTCTCATCAAAAGTGGTACAAAGGTGAAAATCACGTGAATAAAATGTAGTGATGTAGTGTACACCGTACACCAGTTTTACCACGTACACGTTTCACTCATATTGACAAACCAATCTCAGACACGTCAACCTTAATGTTTTCTATAAAATAATTCAATGACTGACACAGTTCATATTAAAAACACAATGATACTGTGCAGGTCCAAAATATTTACAAAATTAATACACTGTAAATGAAAAAAATATATATTATATTTCTGTTGGCTATCTTGGAATTTGGGATTCGTCATGATTCGCCGTAGTGCGCATGCGCAAGGAGCCCCGTAACTTGCGATGGTGAAATTCCTGACTTTTCTGCTAGGACCAGGGTTGGTGGTTGGATGGAAAGTTGTCTCTCTAAAATTGTCCCAGTAGGCGAACCGTATCGATACGTTGCTTCATCCGGTCGCGTCGGGCAGTTTTAGTTGCAGTCAATGCGAGCGATCGTCGTGCATATTACCAGCAACAGCACATCTTCATCTTGCTAACTATTAGCTCTAGGTAGCATTGGGTTAGCTAGCGCTGTTGGCATGTCACATTTTGCCTTTTCCTGTGTCTATCTATGTAGCTAAGGAGTCAGTAGTCTCAGGTGTTGCAGAAAACAGCTGTTCATTGAAGTTCGCTCAGGTGAAATATTTCGAGGAAGTAGTGCATCGCTGGACCATCACTGCTTCGAGTCAGTCAAGGCTACTGACAAGAGTGAGTAACTCAACCTAAGCTCTGCTATTTGTAATAACTCATTTGTGTTTCTATCTGTCTGTATTACCTGTGTCTCCGCACGAGAAATACAGCCATATCCTTTGTTAATACGCTGACAATGCAATGTTACGACAACGAAAAGCTATGATAAACGCAAAGCACACACCTGTAGCTACAGTAAACACTTGCCTTGTATTAATGGCAAGTAAGGGACATTGCCTGTAAAAGCTGAATTTACGTTAAGATGTACGTGTGCTCCTGCCTGTAGTGTTAACACTTGGTAGGAACAATGTTAAGTAAAGGTAGAGATGGGGTAAGCTAAGCTAATATTGTAGGCTAAGATAATACATGCACTGAATTAATAAACAGCTGTTATATTCGTGTGGAAAAATATGAACATATTCATCAAGCTATCCAAGCTACACTACCACATTAGGTAACATTTGGCTTCTTATAAGGAACTGACCAAATTATTAAATATGAAATAATAAAATGTATTTGTATAGCAACTTTCATGCAATAAATGCAGCTCAAAGTACTTTAAAATTATATAATTAAATGCATTACAAGCTTGATATTAAAAAATACGTTCAAATTAACAGACACGTCAATGCTAGTAAAAATATTCTATTGAAACCTTATTTTTATCTCAATGTTATAATTGTATGCGACATTTGCATACTATCTAAATAAGAATGGACAGTGGTAGGCTGTGTTTAAATTCATTTTATCCCATCTTTTCAGTTATTATTATTAGTTTTTTATTGAACAAAAAAGCATAACATTTTGAAGGGGATATAAATATAGTCAAAAAACACAACGAAATATAACATTACAATAAAACAATAGTATACATTTATTTTAACAAAGTAAAATGTTTTTGGGACTTTTTTATTGAAAGTAAGTAAAATCCATCTTTCAGGTGTTTTTTCGATTTCACAAACTGCAACTGAAAACACATCTGACGCACACACGCACACACACACGCAACCACACAACACCCCACACACGCACGCACACCACACACACACACAACACACACACACACACACACACCACACCACACACACACACACACACACACACACTTTATTGCAATGCAACCACAACGGGAGTTTAACAGCAACATGAAGAAGAAGACAGGCCAGCTGGTGTTTTTCGCTGTCAGCAACTTTTATAGCCAAATCTTTCCTCTAAAGAAGGCTTAGGAGCAAAGGTTACGTGGTACTGCTGCTCACCAGCTACACACACAACACACACAACACACACACACACACACACACACACACACACAGACACAGAGGTAACTCCAAAGTACTTAATAATAACTGGACACATTTTAAATGTGCATTGTATAGAATGTATTGACATATTTAACAGACTTGGTAGAAATAAATGAAATATAATATTCATACGTTTTTTTTTAATTTGCCCCTAAAATAGTGTGGATGATGCCATCTTTAGTATCTAGCTTCTTGTCCTTGAAGGCCACCGTAGCTTCTGTAATTATTCGTCGGAGGGGTTAGCAAGGGAGCGTTGCAATGTAGAACTTTCACCACTTGATGCCATTAAATATTCGATATTACACACTGCACCTTTTAACCAGTTCTATAAATCACCCCATTCCTAAAGTTCATCTAATGATGATGACATTTGGAATATGAATGATTAGGAATTCTAGAATCTTTATTTCCTGTGTGAGAATGAGAGTTTGGACTGTTTTCACATGAGCGTGTTCTTGAAAAATCAATAAACTTAAAGGCCCACAATGCAACATTTTCATGATAAAACAAAGTAATTTACTACACAAAAATAATCCCTCTCAATGGTCACTTGTCTAAATAGCTTTGAGGCCTCCATCATTTACAGGAGCTCTATCATCACTTTTACAGCATCTTCAAATGTAAGCACTTTTTGATTTAGTATACACAATTTCACAACGCAATTGTTTAAGTACAGTATGCGGGTATAGTAATGTGAGTTTATAATAAATGTCATGTATTAAATAGGGCCTTAGGGTCTAGAATTTCCAATATATCATTCCTACTTTTGCCACTATGGCTTTGAGGTTGGCATTATATTTAAGTTAAAGTGGCATTAAAAAGTCTTACATTTAAATTGTATATCCCTTGGGGTAACCCTGAAACATGCAGACATTACCAGCACATTTCACTATAGTCATTAAAGGAAATTATCTTAATTTAAGTGCACCCATTACTTACTATATTACCATATTACCTGCCTAACCCTTAGGCCAATGACCCTAGAAAATGCCTATCACCTTTGTAAAAAAAAAAAAAG
This sequence comes from Ammodytes dubius, assembly GCA_026122265.1. Taxonomy (NCBI): domain Eukaryota; kingdom Metazoa; phylum Chordata; class Actinopteri; order Uranoscopiformes; family Ammodytidae; genus Ammodytes; species Ammodytes dubius. Next base: position 6,271,671 of record CM047508.1, on the reverse strand, counting down.
CCTGCTATTGCCATTAAGCAAGGCTATTTCCCCTGTAGTAAATATCTCCTTCAAAGCCAGTTCATTGACCAGCAGTGTGTGTAAACTGACTTTGTTGTCTAAGCCTAAGGCGCGTGGACTGGGAGGGGCTAAAGCTAGCAGCTAAGCCAGATCACTGCGAGGTTTAGGGGCACATGCTCCAGGTTGTAATGCTCTTCAAGGACACATCTTACATTTCCCTCATCGGGAAGTGTTGCTGCCATGTCATTTTTCTGTGTGTGTGTGTGTGTGTGTGTGTGTGTGTGTGTGTGTGTGGCCCTTTTCAATTGTCTTAATAGGCTCAGTATCTTCCCTAGAAACTCTAATAAGGTTGATGAGTTCATGTTAATCAGTGCTTTTGTGTCATACAAGGAGAAGTAGGTGATAAGGTTCTTTTAGGTTCAGATATCTTCCTGTCAGTGACAAGCAGTTAGCAGTCCCACGTCCCACCACATGAACACACAGCCGTCTTCATCAGATAGTGCCGCGATGGAGAGCAGCGAGTCATCGTTCATGGGCACAGAGACCCGCCTCTTTATAGCAAACATGTTCAATCGGCGGCGGGCAGTCTTTCAGTTGGAGCAATTTGATTTGTGGAGGGCTAGCGAATCAGTGAAGCCCGGAAGTGAGGCGGGTAGCACAAACAGCTAACAACAGTTAGCCATGTTTTAATGTGTTTGTTTGTTTCGTTCAGCGAGTACTCGCATGCATCAAACCCTTGTTAACTGCTCGACACCATGCTCGACACTCTCTGCTAAAAATGGTGCTCTTAATGGTCCATAAATATAAATACGTTATTATCTATCTATGTTTATGGTCTAGAGAGCCGTCCCATCATTTCCGGCTTCCGTATTTTTTCGGGCCACAATACAGTTTAGCGCCGCCTGCTGTTATGGAGCCATTACGTCCCGCGCAAGCGCAGAGCGTACGGAAAGTCAGCAGTCGGTTTGGTGTGTTCTTTGCACTTTTTTGGCCGCGACGGGAAGACTGGAGCTGCCTGAATCGGCAGACTCCATTTTCGGGTAGTCGGACTGGTGTGTCCTGGCCTGGCCTTTACAGAGTCTAGGCTGTGTATTATCACTAGACATTTCAGAGACCACTCCAAATGTTCAGTGTCTCTTGTTTTACTCTTTAGAGGCATATGTTTGAGTAAAAATTCTAATGAACTACTGACAGCATTTTTATCAAATTCACAATAAAAATATTGTCATTTAGAGCATTTTCAATAAGTAATGTAGAGATAAAAATGTAAGAAATCCAGACTGGTCTCTTAATTTTTTCCAGAGCTGTATATCTTCGCGACATACTCTGCACATATTCCCACTAACCCCTGTGTATTTCCTCTTGCAGGAGCTCCTCTGTAGTGGTGTGAATGAGGGAGACATGGCAGACCGCAGCCCGCCTCTGGAGAACGACCTCCCTCTGCTCTCCTCTCCCCCACCGCAAGCCATGGTCAACGGGGACGGACCGCAGCAGGTAGGACCAAAGAGAGAAGACAGACAGACAGACAGACGACACACACAGATAGACAGACGTAGGAGAGACACACCCAACACCTAACACGCACGCACGTACACACAAACAGACAGACAGACAGACACATACACACACAGACGTGCAAGCACATGCATATCAAAAGCCAGACAGGACAGAAACAACAGACAGACACAACACACACACACACACACAAGCAGGTAGGACCCCTCTGGTGCTAGGCAAACGCTCTGTGTCAAGTTGGTTACTGTATGTTGACTGATAGCAAACTGCCTTGTAATTACATTTGAAGGAATTTGTTTGAAGTGGGACCCCCCGGCTTATTGAGCCTGTTTTTGATTAAAGGTGAAGTCTGTAGGGAATGGCATTTTTCAGAACGGACTCGGTAAAATATAATATTCATATGTACGTTTTAATTAGAGTATAATCCCTTGAAAATAATAAGAAAATGTATTGACCTTTAGAATGACCCTTTTATATCTACATAGGAGCGAGGTGCTGAGGCCATGTAGATTTCTACAATAGCACAGAACGGAGATGATCACACATTTACATTAACAGCTGCAAACAGTATCTACCTGTTTGTGAAACCTGATTTGTTTGGTGGCTTGTTTCAGAATATGCAGAAATGGTTCTTACTCAGATTAGTATTGAAACAAAACCCCTCTAACCACTACACCACGAGCGCTCCATTTCTATGGTTTTGAGGCAGCCTTTTCTGTATAAGGACAGGAGATGGGGTGGTGGTAGTCGTCTCTTGTCAGTATCCGAGTGAGATTGAATTGCACTGACAACCTGGGTGATTTCCCTCATTCCTCAGTCATTTTGATGGTCATCAGTTTGCGATTTGCTTAAAGGTGGAGTCAGTGATTCTGGAGAACGCTTGTTGTTAGAATCACTTAATATCAAAATCAGTGAATATCTCCTCATGATACGCCACCTGTCCGTACTGTGAGTGCGCTGAAAAAAAAGCTGGTTTTAATACACAGCCTAGGCTCTGTAAACTGGTATGCAAACAAGGGGGTCCACTGTAGCTAGCAACATGCCCATTTATTTACAGAGCCTAGGCTGTGTATTAACACTGGATTCTTTTTTCAGTGCACACACAGTGGTGAGGATTTTGACAACCAAGCTTTCTCCAAAATCACTGACTCCATCTTTACATTTCCAAAATCCAACTATCTAGATATATTTTTTGCGTTATTTTCTCTCAGTATTATGCACTTTGCCTCTAGATGAAAGGGTCTTGCTAGAATGCTAATATTAGCGCCGGCTGCCCTATGAACACTAAACACACCTTTCTGGTTATTTTCCGCAGTGGAAAATCCCCGTGCCTGTCCTCAATCGGGCTTTGTTCACGTGGTAGATCAAATTTTGCCGGTTGTGTTGTTGCTTTTGACGGTGTCGTTTCTCATGGAATTCAGTTACCTTACACACACACACACACACACACACACACACACACACACACACACACACACACACACACACATCACACACACACGCACTCAGACACAACAAAAACACATGCCACTCAACACACACACACACACACACACCACACACACACACACGTACGTTACCCGATTACATGCACTCCTTCCAGCCTTTCCGTCAGTGTTTACAATGTTTTATAAGAGCCGGAGTTATAAAATCCTTGTTACATCATTAACACCCTGCTGTTTGGACCAATCGGACTCACTGCAGGCTCATAATTGCTGAAATGTGCTGAAATGTTTTGCTATCTTGAGGAGGAATAACAACTATCAGATAACACAGAGCAGTTGTTAGTGTTTTTAAAACCACAGTGTGATTACCGGCTTTGTTTTTGGCACTTGATTTGGTTGTGTTCTCTCACGACATTTACTATTCATTGCGATTGGGCATATTTTTTATGTTATTTATTCCTCCCATGAGGAACTTTTAAATGTGTATGAAACAGTCAAATTTTTGGAGACCAGAAAAGATATTTAAGACAGCAGGCTCTGGCGTTGTTAAAACACTACCGCGTTGGTCCAAAGGGGGCGCTAGAATAAACACAAACGGAAAGTTCCTCATAGCCACTTTAATGTATTTAATTTAACGGTATACATTAATTCTTGTGCCAGCAGAAAAAAATACATTATTACCAATGACAAAATAGCAAAACATACTTTATTTCAAGTAATAAGGACCTATAGGCAGAATATATTTGCTTACTGCTGCACCAACAGTCACAAACAAACAGCAGAGACACACAGGGCAACATTTTAGTGGCCATTTCGGACACATTTTCCAATAAAATTATGCTAGAACTGGATATTTTGCACTGCGGTTTCATGATCAATAGCCATTATTTTCATCAATGCAACGCACGCACGCACAGCACGCAAGCACACACAACACACAACACGCACCACTCACCCACACTTTCATCTGAATTATTTAATATCATAGCGTCAGTCTTTATCTCCTCATTCTAGTACAAACGATTTCAACTGAAGAATAATTTTTTCAAAAGGCTTTTTAAGGATCATTCTATTTGCCTGTGCTGTGCCTTGTGCTTTGTGCTTGTGTGTGTGTGCTGTGTGTGTGGTGCTGTGTGTGCTGCTGTGTGTGTGTGTGTGTGTGTGTTGTTGTGTGTGTGTGTGTTTCAGTGAGTATGACGTGTGTGTGTGTGTTTGTGTGCTCTTCTTGTGTGTGTGTGTGTGAGTCAGCGTCGTGTAAACACAGTGACAGCTGTAGACTGGAGAGCAGGAACCAGTGGACAGGGGTCTGTGCCCTGAGCGAGCGAGCCCGACCATAGTGACAGGAAATGGGATTCGCAGCGATGGCTTTACTGCCCCTCTCCATCTGACCTTTAGTTTGAGAGGAGACACCTCATGCTTTTGTTCTGGGTTTATTTATCCCAGTCTGTCCGTTTGGCATTAACGCTCGGCTGGACACAATCATTCTGAGTCACCGACGGCGGAAGTTGTTTTGTCTAAAAGCATCTGGAATGGAAACCGGATTTTAAAAATAGTAATAGAACAAAAGAAAATCTATAAAGAAATCAATAGGCTGTTTGATATCAAAGTTGGCCCGGCTGTCTCAAAAAGCCTTTATAACAATCTGATTGAAAGTAAATGTTCATAAATATTATAAAACATTTTTGTTTACTGTCTAGACTCTAGACGTTGACAGAACTGTGTGGGTGTTGCCATATGAAACGGTCTCAATGGCAACACTACTCGTCGTTGGTTTTATAGAATGTTCGGGCAGAGAACCCCCGTGATTGGTTCAAAAATACTTATTGTGTCATAAGAACCAGTGTATAGACTGCTCAATCTAAACCGAATTTCTGTAAAGTTTATCAAACTTAAATAACAATATATTTGATCTGGATTGATAGATATGCCATGCCTATAACTCTTTTCAGATGCTTTACTATCATGCAATTTACTCAACCAAATGACATGTTAGACAGATTTTGTGTATTTGTGTTTAAGATATGACTTGGTTGTGTGTTTTACCCCCAGCTAATGGCTTGTGTAGTACTTAGCTGTTTTCTGTGCTCATAAAATATAAATATATAACATTTTCTCCTATGTTGTTCATTACCATTTTAAAATGTGCTTTTCTATTCAATGCTTTCATGTGCTTTGTGCTTGTGTATTTATGTGTTCTTCTGTTGCTAAGATATTAAGGCCTGTGTTTAGAACCCGCCAGACTAGACTGTAAGTGATAAAAACACCTTAGAGAGAGATGTGCGCGGCCGTTAGTAGAAATGGTCCATTGGTAGTGTGTTAGCTCCCTGGTACAACTTCTCACTGGGCAGTTACTCTTCCAGAAAACCATTCCTAGGACCCAGCCAACCTTTCAGAAGTATGATTGCAAGACAGCACTGCAACTTTAAAGGATAGCTCAGAGAGAGAACAGTGAATGGGGGGGGGGGGGTGGATGCGCTCGTGGTGTAGTGGTTAGAGCCCACTCCCCCCATAGAGTCTCAGTCCTCTTCACAATAGACCCGGGTTAGAATCCAGCCCGGGTCGTTCTCTGCATGTCATTCCCCTCTCTGACCTATTTCATCTCTCTCCACACTGTACATAAAGCTTGGAAAATGCTCAAAAAACAAACAAAAAAAAGCACAGTGAATTGTGGGGGCACTTTTAATATTTTTTTAGGGATTACCCCCTGAAAGTCGATGATTTGAATCACCAGTCATGAACCATTTTCAAACGTAGATAGCTCCATTTTGTGTGTGTGTGTGTGTGTTGCTCCATTTTCAGTGAACATCCAAAAACTCAGTTTCCCGCTGTTTTCGTGTTTACACAAATCAAAATAACTCCGCCAAATCGTTCTCTAAAATCGCTGACTCCACCATTTACTCTCCTCATTTTATTTTTCTTCTACGTGGCCCTAATACTAATACTTGGACTGTTTTGATTCAGATTTATTTGTGTATAGTAAAGCCAAGGGACTATGTACTACTGCATTTACCATAAATGTCGACTACATGATTTACCGCAGTACTCGTCCTTAAACGGTTATTGAGTGGGAGCTCAGCTGTGTATTAGTATTGATCGATTCACTTTAAAATATTCATCACCTGCGTTAGCTCTGTATATTGGTGCAGTATATTGCATTGTGTTGTTCATCTCACTGGCTGAGAAGAAAGTTACACTAAATGCTGCAGAGTCACGCACTGTGCACTGTCCACCTCCGCACAATAGTTGACAAATAGTGGGATCACACACACACACACACACACACACACCACACACACACACCACACACACACACACAGAGAGATGAGTCAGTTGCAGACTTAAGGCGCGTAGAGTGGGCTGTGTTTTTGTCACAACATATCAAGCCCGTAGGCAACTTGTAGAGGGGCACACGTCCAAGGTAATTTCTCCCCCGTGTGTGTGTGTGTGTGTGTTGCTATATAGTGCACAAGGCCAGCACCAAAGACGGTAGAGTCAGGAGGGAGGTCTCACTATCCTGCAGTAATATTAGCCCACGCATGGCACCTAGCCACAAGCTAAAACATAAACTCACGACTGACAACTCCCAGTTCAACTAGTGTAGTTAGGATTAAACGCTGATGCTTCCCTCACACAGCCAGGGAAAACACAGTATTGATTTTAAAATGTTCAGGTCATGTCAAAGAAGATTTGAAAACGGTATTATTATGTTTTGAAGGTGGAGTCAGTGATTCTGGAGAATACTTGTTGTTAAAATCAGTGAATACCTCCATAAGATCTGCTACCTGTATTAAAAAATATTAAAATAAATAGTGCTAATATACAGCTTAGGCTCTGTAAACGGACATGTAAACCAAGAGGGCCCTAGCAACCTAGCAGCAACATACCAATTTTATTTTTGACAACAAGCATTCACCAGAATCACTGCCTCCACATTTAATAGTTATTGTCTTGTTCTTGGTCTCTTATATCTTATATGGATATCACCATTTTACTTGTTATTATACACTAATATCCAGTCCATGAGACCCTACATTTTATCAGCCAATAGTGGTATGTATGATGTCATAGTGAGTAGAAACATGAAATCTGAATTAGCATAGTTAACAGAAAGCGGATGGAAAATACTGTGTGTCTCCAGTCTTAAGATATACATGTATACAAATGGAATATTTACAAGCGCCTGCTAATGTATAAACACTTCTTGGAAAGGTTTAATACAAATAGAGAATGTCCCCTATCTGCCACGCTGTGCCGTCATACAAGCAGCATGTTTCCAGGGGCCTGTAAAGTCTAGATAGTGGAAGTCCATCAAATCATTAAATTGCCTCGAATTAACATGTGCTCACGTAAGCATATGCCATCACTGCTCCCCTTCCGAATACACTGGCTGGATTTTCCCACTGTCATTTGGCTCCTGTATCCTTCCTGTCCACAATTAAAGAGGAACAAATAGTGAAAAAAAAAACCCTGGACTGTGAGTCACCGACGGCCGGGAAAACGTCAGAGCTAAAAGCCATGAACGCCAAACAGAGCAGGGTCATAAACCATCACTAGACAGCACACTCTCTGGCCCTCAATTATCAAACGTGCGTGGAAACTGGTGCAGATTCTGGTGCAAATACCTCCCTACGCCAGGTATCGCGTGGGATTTATCAAACAGTCGTATCTCGCCAGGCCATTATTGATAAATGCGGCGGCTGAAAACAATCGTATCACGCCCCTATATTTCCTCAGTTTAGAGGCCTCGCCCAGAGGTTTTACGAGTTTTATTTCGGAGCATTACAAGCGGCATCAAAGAACGACAGAAGGCAGCAGTTAGGAAGGAAATAACTGCTGCGGTCAACAGCGTTGGTGTTGACAACAAACGATCGCCAGCTGAGGATTTTGCATTTGAGGTTTACATCAGTAGGCTATCGCTCAAATGCTATAAAACAGCAACTATGTCGCCATTTCTTTACATAGATGAAGGAAAAGTGGTCTGACTCAAAAATCGCCATTTAAAAAAGAAAAAAAAAGCGTGTTGCTGTTCTGAAATGCAACCAATGCGGGCATAATATAGCCTAAGTGGTAGAGGAGAAAAAGACGCACCAACTGTCCGATAATGGTCCCCATAAAATAAATGCACGTCTGCAGCGATTTGAATGATTAGAATGTATTGGCCCTTTTAGATAGCACTACTCAAAAGGGTTTTAAAAACTAAAAATAACACATTTTGCGTTTTACTCTGACAGCATGCGCTTGGCACGAGTGGTCAGCCCGGCCGTCAGCTGCACAAGCCGACCCGGCAACGATCAGCTGTGAGAGCGCCCACTGTCCTGCTCCACCAGCAGATCGGAAAAACGTGCCGGTTAACTGTGGAAATAAATCGCTCGCATAAGCGATCAATGACACATTAAAAGAGGAACTAACATTAACAAATGTTAAGCTGAATGTTGTGCCGTGTATTTTTTATCATAAAGAGCAGTGTAGGCCTACTACATATTTAATACTTAGGCTAACATTTTGAATGAATGCAGCCCCCGTGCCTCAGTGTTCACCCAGCTGTTCCAAGACTGAGACAACTGCCCTTACGCAGTCCCATGCAGCCCTCCTAAGTGGCCGGTGTGTGCACTATTGAATCAGCTCTCCTACTCAGTTGCACACCATAAACTGCACATTTTTAAGTGATTAATATCTTTATTTCGGTCTGAGTAAACACTGCATTTGTATTATCTTCTAATAATTGTCCAACAAAGTAATCGGCTACCCGGCACAGCCTGCACTGCGAGTCCATGCTGTTTACAAACTTGCGTACACGAGCTGAGAGCTGGTGTGGGATTTGAGCGTATCCTACGCTCACGTCCATATTGATAAATGCCGAGGTTTGCGTGGAAATGTGCGTACACCCACTTTTCTGGTCTACGCACGGTTGATAAATGAGGGCCACTGTGTGTGCGTGTGTGTGTGTGTGTGTGTGCGCGTGAATTTATACACAAGCTAATTTGACTAAAATGGACTCGATCTTTACAGTGGTGGAACAATATTTACGGAGTATATCAAATCAAGCAAAGTTATTTTACAGAATTTGATGTAAACAGCAAATTTAGCAAGACAATTAAGGATCTTTGCTTGCTCAGTTAAAGGGGCAGTGTGTAGAATTAATTTGGTGTTTTTCAGAACAGACTTGGTGATAAGGAATATAATATTCTTAAGTATGTTTCTTTTAATAATGATCTTTTTTTGGGGCTGGGCATATCATTTACGCAACACCCAAATTTAATCAATCTATCAATCGTAAAAGTTTAACTTTGGGACATTCTGTTTTGTGAAATGTTGGCAGCTTTTCTTAAAAAGAACTGTAGGCTTTTATTTTGTAGACTGTGAAGAATGTGCCATATATGTGAACCCATATCCTGTCGGCGTCTCTGTTAACTTGACGCATGCTGATTAAGTGATCAGCGCTACTGTCTCTTTAAGGGTGAACGATCCATTCTGAATGAATGAGGACAGATGTTACAGGAGCCGTTCACACTTACAAGCTGTGAATCTTTACTGTGTCGCGGTACAAACAAACATGGCCCCTATTTTAACAGACACATTTTATGATTTTATGATTTTTGAAGACAGCAGAAAAATCAAGGGTGCTATTGTCGCAATTGAACCCCCACCACCTATTTTCCCTCACACATCGATCGGAGTATTAGCGCGTGTGTGTGTATATATGGCACCCTGCTCTATGAATGAGAGAGAGAGAAGAGAGAGAGAGAGAGAGAGAGAGAGAGAGAGAGAGAGAGATATTGTGTGTGTGTGTGTGAGAGAAGAGAAGGGAGGGTGCTGAGCAAAGGGAGGGAGGCTGTAGCGTAGTCGTATATGTCAAGCCTTCGAAACTGCGTGGGTCCGCTCAGCTCAGCTTTCTCTCTCTCTCTCTCTGTAACACGCCATTGTTGTTGTTGTTTGAAAAATAGGGCAGAACAAAGGACTCCAACCACTACAACGTGTCGGCAGTGATCAGACCCTCAAGGAATGCTTTAGAAAGGAACCATGCTATAAGGATGTTATAAGGACCACAAGCAGGTGTTAACTGAGCTCGCAATCGCAACACACACTTGTCTGTGTCACAGGCAAGAAGGCAGCGGGAGACTAAACAACTGAGGCATTACCATCCTCATAATCCACTCCTTCTTTCAGATTTGGTTTGGTGTGTTTTCGTGGATTTTTTCATCTCCCAGACTGTCCGTTTGGTGATAACGTTTCAACCGCTTCTCTAAAGGTTTTGGCACAGACATCAGACGGTCGGACGGACATAGGCTATTTGTTGAAAGGGTTGCCGGGGATACGCACCTTAAGGGAAAAGGGGAACTGCACATTTGGGAGCTACAGGCAAGAGAGGCAAGAGTGAACAAGCTTGGCTGCAGACATGGAGCAGATGAGAGGGAACCAAGCAGCAAAGCAAACACACTCTCTCTGTCAAGGCTAAAAACCAGCCAACAACAAAAAAAAAAGAGAGAGACTTCCGCCCCTAGATATCTCCTGACCGGTTTTCTTGCCAGAATATTTTTGGTGTGTGTACACAGGACTTGACGGATGGATGAAGTGGACATGTGCGAAGGAAAAGCCGCCTCCAGATGTGTTGGTAATGGCGTGGCAGGTCATGTGATCGTCTTGTGAGGTTAAAGTGGTGGAGGGACTAGTAGTAGGTCCGACCCCCTTCGGAGCAGCTCGGAGTCTATAGCGTGAATACTTAGCGACGCCTGAATGAGAACAAGCAATGCGGGCCACAGTAAGTAGCAGTCAGATGTCTTGCAAGTGAAAATGTGCTTCCTTGTGATTTTATGAACATCAGTAGTATCTAGTATCTGTTCAGTCATTGTGATACAATCATTTAAAACACAACACATTACGCTCATTCAACAACAAATAGGGACCTAACAGGCTTAGGGTGACACTACAGATACCTGTTAAAGCGCTTTGAGTGGGAGAAAAGCGCTATATAAATCCAATCCATTATCATTATTATAACAGCGTATATATGCTTTATACATCATACAATGATGCAATGAATGTCACAGTATTGATTTGAAATGTCACTTCTGATGTTGAGATTCAAATGGGAAAGGGAGTATTCACTAGAGCAAGGTATTGGCAAGGACTTTGCAATACGCATCACGATACATGGGTCAATACGATGCATATTGCGATATTCCACATAGTTCACTGAAAAGGTAAAAACAGAGCTGAAATATAAGTTGTTGTTTACAATCTAGGGGACCTTAATACATTACTATATTGATAATTCCACTGTCAAATTTAGGAAAAATACTTTTTTCTTAAAAATTCAAAACCCAGCAACTATCCGTCCTGCGAAATCGACTAGCAGGCGACTTCGAGTTTGAAGAATCGCGAGATATAAAATCTATTTATTATAGTTATCATTTGAGCAGAGGTTGCAGTTCACAACTCGTAATTTTTTTTTTATTGTACATACAGTACAGGCCAAAAGTTTGGACACACCTTTTCATTCAATGCGTTTTCTTTATTTTCACGACTATTTACGTTGTAGATTCTCACTGAAGGCATCAAAACTTTGAAGGGACATATGGAATTATGTACTTAACAAAAAAGTGTGAAATGACTCTTAAATAGGTCTTATATTTTAGATTCCTCAAAGTAGGCACCCTTTGCTTTTTTGACAGCGCTACAAACCCTTGGTGCTCTCTCAATGAACTTTATTAGGGAGTCACCTGAAATGGTTTAGCAAAGAATTCCACATGTGTTCATTCAAAGTTTTGATGCCTTCAGTGAGAATCTACATTGTAACTAGTCATAAAAATAAAGGAAACGCATTGAGCGTGTCCAAACTTTTGGCCTGTACTGTATATTTATCAAACTATGGATTTTTGAGCTAACGATACAAATAAATAGCGCGATATATTTAGTTTTTTTTAATATGTTAATGGACAAACCTAGTAATCATCCTGAACAACAAACTACACCACATTCACCTGACTGTGAATGTGTCTGGATTTTGTAGACCTCCCATGCCCCCCCCCCCCCCCCCCGCCCTCCTCCCCCACACACACACCCTCTCCCTCCCCCTCCCCACATCTCACTGCTGACACGGCCAGTGTGGGTGTGGGAACATATGAGTGTGTGTGTGTGGCCGTCAAAGGGCTGAGCACGCATGAATGGGAGCAGTATCAGTGTGTGTGAGAGACATGGAGCTGCTGATGATTTCTCTACTTGAAGAGATCCGTAACCCAAGCCCCGAGCCGTTGCCGGGGGAGTGTAGATTCTATGACAGCGACTTCCACAAGAGTGAGGTAACCAACCAACCAACCAGCCAGCAAGCACACACACACACACACATACACACACACACACACACACACACACACACACACACACACACACACACACACACACACTGCCGGGTAACTAAAACCATAGGCAAATTGTGTGTGTTATTTTGGAGATTATAAGAAGAAGTTATGGGAATTATTGAATTTGACTTAAGTCGCAGGGAGAAGATAATTTTTATCTCGATTTTATTGATATGATCTGACCTGTTGATTTAGGGAAAGCGTTGCTGCTTGTCTTCAGTTCTTGTGAATGATTTGGTTGTTGTCATATTTGCTCCAAAATGCTGGAACAACTTGCCATCGGATCTTACAGGAGCTGAAATTGTATATTTGTATTAATGTAAACTAAAAACCCATCATTTTAGTCTGGTCTTTATGCAGTATCATTTTTTTTCTTCTAATGGTTATACTTAGTCTATCAGTTGTTATCGTATACATTGGAGACCATTGTCAACTCAACCCTGGAGACAGCTCCTGGTTTCTGCTGATAACTGTGATCTAAAGTGAAAGGTGACATTTTACGTGAAGTCGCATATTTTTACAGCTCTGTTTCTTGGTTTTAATTGTTTCTGGTTCCTGCCTCTGCACGTGTCACGTACAGTTTAGGCTCTAAAAGGAGTGATGGCATATCATTTAGTCCTGCTATGATTTTTAGTTTTCTTTAACACAAAACAGTTGCGAGCAATGGCTGCCTTTAACTGAAATGTTGTTGCTTTTTTTTTATCATATTTATCAGCTGTGGCTACTATCGTAGTTTACCACCACCAGTATGACTGTGTGTGAATGAATGGAACCTGGAACCCTGTAAAGCGCTTTGAGTGCCTTGAAAAGCGCTATATAAATCCAATCCATTATTATTATTATTATTATTATTATTATTATTATTACTATTATTATTATTAATAAAGAGCTGTGAAGGGTTATTTGCAGAAATCTTTGACTTATGCCCAAGCGACTTCGATAAAAAAATCAACTGTTGCATCACATTCAGACATGTACCGTAGTTGTGTGTTGTATAAAAATAGGGCTTGTGTTCTTGATGAGATTGCAAAAATATTTAAACTTGGCAAGATGGAAGAAATGGATAGAATGTTTGATGTAACCGTGCCTGGCTGTGTTGTTCTGTTTGTTTTGGTTTTATTTGTATTGACCATTTTAACCAAAATGTTAGTATATATATAAAAAAAAGAATGGCTTGTTTTGTGAACATATTTTAAGAGTTAACCTACTGCCATCGGTGTATGAGTGTGTGTGTATGAATGGGTGAATGTGGTAAGAAATGTTAAGCGGTTTGGGGCTGAGAAAATCGTCTAAAAAGCGCTATATACGTCAAGTCCATTCACCATTTAGCATTTTATTAAATTGAAATCTCCCTTTGTGTGTCCTCAGGTAATCCTGGTGCAGGTAAACCCAGGTGAGGCCTTCACTATTCGGCGAGAGGATGGTCAGTTTCAGTGTATCACAGGTAAGGAAGCTCTTCTCTTATTACATGTACAGTTGAACTTTTCACTGTGATTTTGGCCTTTGAACGAATGTTTTTCATAAAATCCATTGGTAAAAGCTACACAGTCTGAGTAAAACATGTGTTGAGCACAACATACTTATTATTAGAGATCGGAACGATTATGCCAAGGATCCACATTTCATAGTAGTTTATTTTTACTTTTATAATTACATTCTTGCACTTTTTATTTTCTTTCGCAACTGAAAAAATAAATAAAAGTTGTGGCCTGTTGCATCTCCACTTATAAAACATGCGATACATACAGTATGGTTCTATTTAGACAAGGTGGATTCATTAACTCCTTTCAGCAGAGAAGGAGATTTTTTTTCGTAAATCTCTCCCTTTGCAGTAAACCATGTGCTTCAAGCTCTGAACAAACACAAATATGTCAAGAGCCAGAGTGTGTTCACTAGGCAAACAGACAGTGCTCCGACGTGGTGTGTGTGTGTGTGTGTGTGGTGTGTGTGTGTGTGTGTGTGTGTGTGTGTGTCAGGGCATCGCAACCACAAGACCAGTCGTTTCTTGGCAGCATTCGTCACAGGCCTGCCAGAAAGATCCAGGAAAACACATGGCTCACTTACAATGCTTAGTCCACTGATTTAAACCCTACTACACTATATAATATATAATATTAAGTCCTATGAGGAACTTTTAAATATTTTTGAAACAGTCTAATTTTTCCTCTGATAATCATAAATTACATGTAACAGCAAACGAGACCATCAGTGCAAAGAATGCTATTTTTATATAGTTTTTCTTAATCCCTTTGTCATGGGTATGCTCACCCAGGAACTATAGCTGGCGTAGTGAAAACACTACCGCTTTCACACTTTTTCAGTTGTGTGTGTTCTCTGGAAGAAAATAATAATCCAAATATAAAGTATTTAAAAAAAAAACTGTTTTATCAATCAATCTAAGCCATTCATTTTCTAGTAAACATTTCATTTTTGAGGTAATTTTACTGTGACGTATGTTGTACAAACAAAATGTAAACACTAGTGAGTCACATAGCTTAAAGTCCATATCTCAATATCTTTGGCTCGGATGCGTTGACGTATTTTGGCAGATGCAATTGTCTCTCTTGTGTCACAGCTCCTGCGTTACTACATGACATAATTGAGTTTTTTGCTTCCGGCAAATATAGAGGAATATAAATACTGCCTGAAAAGGCTGAATCATGGTAGTGACTCAATGTTATAAAATGATTGTTATTATATACAGTAACGTGATTTAGCTTGATCGCGTTGATTCAAATTACACATGTTTCTTATGCATTTTAACTGTAGAAATATTAAGTATTTGTCCTTCCACGATAAATCATTGAATTTATTGAAAAAACAGACAGTCAACAATTCGGGAGAACGCTTGTTGTCAAAATCGCTTTTTGTCAAAATCAGTGAATATCTCCCCACGATCAACCTGTCTGTACTGTGTGTGTGCTCACTGTGCTGAAAGAAAAGCTGGTGTCAATACACAGCCTAGGCTCTGTAAACTGGTATGTAAACAAAGGGGCTCACTGTAGCTAGCAACATGTCCGTTTACAGAGCGTAGGCTGTGAAATAACACTGGATTTTTTCAGCGCACACACAGAACAGATAGGTAGCTAATCTTGAGGAGATATTCACTGATTTTGAGTCCACCTTTTAAGAAACCATCATTAACTGTGATAGTGTGTGTGCTCATAAACGCTAATCAACTTTAAATGGTGTTGATGCTTTAATTACAACTCTTCCCGTAGTACAGAATGTGTCTCACCATCTGAATTAGTTTTCTGGTTTGTCATACTTACGCATCTAAAAAAAAAAAAATACAAAAAATGTTTCGCCTTCATTTGATTTGCTGTTTGTCAGTGGCATGCTGCTCCATGTTTAAATTGGCATATCAAATAAACAGTGACTTGACTATCATATTGTAAAATAAACATACACTTAAATTAGTGTGTGTGTGTCGGTCTGTGTGTGTGTCTGCGTCTGTGTATGTGTGTGTGTGTGTGTGTGTGTGTGTGTGTGTGTGTGTGTGTGTGTGTGTGTGTGTGTGTGTGCGTCTGTGTGTCTGTTTGTTTGTGTGTGTGTTTGTGTGTAGAGGAGTTAGAGCAGAAAGGCGGCCTGTGTTTGACTACAATATGTTTGCTACTACGCGTTGTTATTTCTCCTGATAGCACTCATTTCCTTTATCCTAAATGGTTGGCGACTGCGCTGCTGGCTTTGTGACAGACACAATGAAGTGCGTCTGCAACACATCGCGGACATTGTTAACAGAAGACAGCTGCACTAGGCTGTAGGGAGCTGTAATTGTAAACCATTACGGTGAAATTTAGTTGGCCGGGGAAAATCTGGATCCGACAATGATTTGCTTTTGTTTAATGGCGCGTTTCAAATATATTTCTTGGTGTTATTGACATTTTGTGAGATTTTTTTTTCTTCTTTTTCTAAATGTTCAATTTGATTTTAAAGCCTCTGTAATCCCAAATAAACAACATCCTTCTAACTATGTAATATGGGGAGTTAGTTTCATGACAGTAAAGCACCTGGAAAGAGTTATATGCATATGTATCAATCCAAATGAAAGATATTGTCATTTAAGTTTGTGAAACTTTAACTTTTAAAGAAATTAGGTTCTTATAAGGAAATGGGGTCTTATGACACAATAAGTATTTTGAACCAATCACAGCAGTTCTCTACCAGAACTATAAAAACAATGACTGTTGCCCAGGAGATGGATGTTTGATACGGCCATGCCAACACAGTCCTGTAAAACGGTCTAGACCAGGGGTGCCCACACTCTTTCAGCTTGTGAGCTACTTTTATAATGACCAAGTCAAGAAGATCTACCTACTATAAAAATGCAAAACATATTAGGCCCTGGGGCTGAGAGGTTTCGTAGGCCCCCTGAGAGTCCGTCTTACAACACAAAACGTGTAATATTTCTTTTGATTAATAAACAAATCATTTTAAGGTAATACAGTATTTCTCACTGTAATTTGGGAGGCTGTGGTGGGGACTCAGGACCTTCTAGAGGGGTCCGGGGGCATGCCCCCCCCCCCCCCCCGTAAGAAAAATGTGAAACTTTTAAAGTAAAATGTATCAATCTGGTAGCCTGGAAATCCTGACCCTGATATCTTGAACGATAGAGGGTCTGGCCACGATCAATATATTTCCAACTCAAGGGGCGGCTCCTACTCGTGCATTTCAAATGCCACTGCACGCAGTTGGATAGCACTACAACCAATCAGAGCGATGCACAAGTGACGTAAGCCCCGTTCGTTTAGCGAACAGCTGTTAAACTGTTAAATTAAACGTTTGCCGTTGTCGGTCGGCAAAACAGAACATTCCACTTACTTGCTAGTGAAAGCTATGAGTCCCGTCTTCCAATTCGTTAAGGGTCGAGGCCAAAGCAGTCTCGAACTCACACAACATATCCGCAGCCATCTTTGATGTTTACTATCACGGCTTCGACGTCGCATGTACGTCACTGTCGTCATCCGGTTACGTCTCCCCAGAGTACCATATAAAGGGCTCTGGCGCGCCCATATTAGATAGAACCAATTGAAACGTTATCCCAGATTTCTGGTATTCTTGATAAGCTTCAACGGAGCGTGTCCAGACCAACACGCGCAGCAAATTTAATTTGCCAGCGCCTAGTGGCAGGTCTGGGAATGCCAGGTTATCAATCTGGTGCATTTTGAGAAGAATACTAAAGGTGCGAACACACTAGGCATTTTACACGCGTACAGACGCGTATGAAACCCGCCCCTTTTCCATAGGGAACCATTGGTTTACGCGCGTACATGGCGCGTAAATGCGTCACTCGCGCTAAAGCAACATTTTCACTCGCGCTAAAGCAACATTTTTACGCGCGTAGCTTTACGTGCGTATATATTACGCGCGTATAGCTACGCGAGGAGTTCAAAAAATTGAACTTTTGTTGCTCCTACGCGAGACGATTAGCCGCGTTGGCCAATCAGCGTTGAGCTTGACCCTACGTCACATACATTGGCAGGGTCGGAGAACAGTGTACTGTACACAGAGGCTGATGCGAGACACCGAGGAGGAAATGTATTGCGGCGGCCGGTGCTGTATGAAGCCGCTCGGGGTTAGAATACGTGGGGAAAGTAAACCAGGAGAATGGACTTCCTGGTTAATTCAGTGAATATGTGTAGCTGTGCTTTAGCCGATAAACAAAGTTAGCGCCGTATAGCATTAGTTAACTCACCCTGTTGTGTGCGGGCGGCTAGCGCCTCATATTATGAACCCAAACATGACGACTGTCCGCGGGACTTTCACGACAAGTACACGAAGCACCGGTGTTGATCTACGCCAGCCACGGTCCCCTGTCACGGTCCCCTGTCACAGCCAGGTAGGGTAATTTTGGCTACTTGCCTTTATGTTGTGCCGCCGTGCACCGATGCTGCTGTAACTGTGTTTGTTATGTAGCTGCCGTGAATATGCCATGCTGTTTTAATGCTAGGCTATTTGTGCTGTTCAGTTTGTCTTTTGGCACAGTTGTTGGCCGTATTGTTGTTGTTTTTGTGTGGACATGCACGCTGTTGTGTCGGGTCGGTTCTGATCGCAGCCATGGTTGATAAGGGAAATACAATATCGGGAGGGAGACTCGTCACATTACGCGCGTATAACCATTTTTGACACAAAATGATCAAGCAACATTTTAGCCGCGTTACGCACGTAAATCTTACGCGTGTAAAATGCCTAGTGTGTTCGCACCTTAAGGCTGTGTCCTATGTGAGCTATTTTTTTTTAAATACAGTATAGCTCAATATAGGCCCCTGATCTTCGTAGCCACGAACAATGTAATTTAAAAATATCAAAAATGTACTGGTGCCAGATCTCTGTATGCCCCCACCGGACCCCCATTAGGATCTGAGTAAACCTTCCTAATAGGGAGCGGGTTTAACACACGCACACACACACACACACACACACACACACACACACACACACATACACACACACTCCATCAGAGGGGAAACAAAGCGCTGAGCCGTGCCACATACATCAGAGTGACTGCTACTAACTGGCCTGTCACAAGGTGCACTCATCTCTGTGTGACGTGACTACAGGGATGAGTCATCGCTCGCAGTGCAAGGAGGGTGTGTGTGTGTGTGTGTGTGTGTGTGTGAGACCGTGTGTGTGTGAGACCGTGCGTGAGACCGTGTGTGTGTGTGTGTGTACGACTATTTTTGTGAGAAGCAATTTTAGTTTTAGACCTAAAGAGTGAGGACATTTTGGACGGTTCTCACTTTGGGACAGGCCTTTTAAAGGGCTGTTTGGGGGTTAACACTAGGTTTTAAGGTTCAGGTATTAATTAGGTTTATGTTAGGGTTAGTGTAAGGGTTGGGGTTAGGCATTTAGTTTTGATGGTTAGGGTAAGGGGCTAGGGAATGCATTATGTCAATGAATGTCCTAACTCACAGGTATAGCCGTACAAGTGTGTGTGTGTGTGTGTGTGTGCACGTGCACATATTCACCCCCATTACTGTCTATTGTGCGCATATTATACATGCTTCCACCTATAACCCTAGTGTGTACTGACAGCAGTAGCGTGACAAGTGTGGATGATCATATTTACATGTATATTTTCCCAGATTCGCTCCAACCCACAACAATGTGTGTGTTGTGTTCAATAATGTATTTTTAGCAACTGGGATGTGCGTAATTGCTTGGAGTTTGGTGCATGACAGCCGGCTTAATACGAACAGACAATCTTGTAAAACGCTTTTTCTAGGCGGCGATGGCATTTTCTAGGCTTCTACAGATTGGAGATCAGATTGGAGATCAGATTGTTTATCACGATTGAACGGTTGGATGAGGATAGTTCTATCTATAGTCGATGGGATCGCATATTAAAGGTGGAGTCAGTGATTCTGGAGAACGCTTGTGATCAAAATCACTTTTTGTCAAAATCAGTGAATATCTCCTCACGAAAACCCAACTTCTCTGTACTGTGTGTGTGTGCTGATGAAATGATCTAATGCTAATACACATCCGATTTAAACTTAACAGCAAACGTACACCAGAATCGCTAACTCGTACCTTTTAAGGCACTTTTAACTAAGTTATTTTCATAAAATTCTAATCTCTGTAATTTGCATTTTCGAGATATTCGAGTTTGACAAGTGAATTACACCCTTCATTTACAACCCAGTTTTCCGAGCGTTTCCCTTTACATGGCCGACACACACACACACCCCTACTCCTCTCTTATAGCTGGAGAAAGCAAGGGGGCCTTCAGCTAACGGGCTGATTAGAGGAGCCATTAAGGATCCGCCTTCTCACTATCACACTCGCAAAAAGGGGCGTTTGGTTTGCGAGTGGACATGCCAACTCATCCTACATTTAACTAGCACCGTTCAGACATGGAGCCATTCCAAAGTGCTTTACAGGGATGAAAAGACATAAAAAAGAAAATTTAAATTAGAAGTTAAAGGCAAAAAAACAACCAAATAATTAACTACATATTATATAAAAAAAAGAGGGTTATGTAACTATTTTAATTGAAAGCAACGCGCTACAGTAATATCTTGAGCCCTGATTTAAACTACAAGACCTCAGTATTACAGGGAGATAGATAGTTATACAGGTGAGGAGTTGAAGTTGTGTGCGCGTGTGTGTGTTGGCCTTTCTCTCAGTGTGTGTGTCTGTCTCTAGCGGCTGATAAGCTGGTGACTGATGAGGCAAGTCAGTATCATCAGGACCATTCCTTTTGATTAGGATCCACTTCTCTATCTGACTTAGCATTTGGCTGATTCACACACACACACAGACACAGACAGACGGCACACACACATAATCACAGACACACACACAGACAGACGGCGCACACACACAATCACAGACACACACACAGAGTCAGAGTCACACACAAAGAAACACACACAGAGGATGATTCAGTCTGTGGTTAATAGCTGAAAGCTCCGTCTAGTTCCTTTAAGGGAGAGCGATGTTCCTTCTCCCACATTAACCAAGACAGTCAATCTGGCAACTCGACAGGGAGCTAAAGAGGTGCGTGTGTGTGTGTGCGTGTGTGCGTGTGTGGTGGTGTGTGTGTGTGTGTGTGTGTGGTGTGTGTGTGTGTGTGTGTGTGTGCGCGTGCACGTGCGTTAAACTGGCTCATTTTGTTGCCAGTGCCTTGAGTTTCCAAGCAGGAATTCCGACCTCGCGAGGCGTTCAAGTTGTCATTTCCGACTAGGAATTCAGACACTCCTACTTCAGCTGGAATGCACCATTAGATACCGGACATTTATTTAGTGTAAACACGGCCTTAGATACTGGTTGGTTGGTCGGCCCATCTGTACTTGTCCCTTTATCTGTGCAGCCAAAATGTAACACCTCATCTCACACACACACACACACACTCTGACTGATGGTGCTGCAGATGCGTTGAGTCTATTTTCTATCTCAGAGACTTGAGTCTGTCAGATGAGCTAGTGAACTGTTGAACACATACATTAGACTATTTCAATCTTGAGCACTGTATTTATTTACTCGTTGTGTCATTTTAAAACTAAATACATACTGGAAGGAAACCAAGAAATGCCCGCGATGGTCCCGTATGTATTTGATTCTAAAATGACATAATGTGGTAAATAAACCGCGTCCCAACAAGCACACAGGAGAATTTAGTTTAGTGACGTTGTAAAGTTTATCTCTTGACCGCTCCCCTTGACTATCAGTGTTTGAGCTAAGCTAACCTGGATGAGCAACTTTTAGCCCATTTCTATATCAGAAATGCACCACAGTTACAGGAACGTTTTTGTCGCCTTTTCTTGAGCCGGAGAGTAAGGCAAAAAGTACAAAATAGAAAAATAAATACAAAATGTTGAACATCAAACTGAATTGCTTGATACTTTGGTAACGCTCAGATAAATGTGGGTTGTTTGACATGTTGTCCAAATATGATGGAACTTGAAGTCCATAATTAGTTTCATAACTGATCCGACTATTAGGCCGTCTGTCAAGCACTGTTTGTATGTACTTCTCACTACTAGTGCTTTTTAGAAGCAAATATTATGTTGACGTTGCCATAAGAGTATCGGAAACATTTTCTTCATAATTCTCAGTTGTAGAAATGATGAGTTTACAGAGCCTAGGCTGTGTATTAACACTGCATAGACACCTTTTAAGCACTTTTAAAAGCCAGAAAATAACAGTATCTTCACTTGAAAACACACCAGTATCGACAGAATGCATTTCGTTATTCATTGAACGAAACCATTCTCTGACTTGTTGACGTTCCACCTCCAACCATTCTATTCATTCATAGACTTCCATTGAATTAACATTGTGAGTGTGGGTGACCAAGGCCAGGGAGACTGTCATGGAAACCACATACTAACACTGGGGGGCTGGTGGTGGGGGCAAAGGTGCCCTGCGTTCCGAATCGCATACTTTCTACTATAGTATGTAGAAAAAAGATTTTGAAAACAAAACAAGTGTCCAACTGCCTGAAGCCTTTCCTAATCACAGTTCAAATTTGATCAATAACCCATAGAAAATTAATTTTTTACACAGTTACATTTCATGTGCTATGGACCAAAAGTGTCCTTTTGGAGTCTCCAGCTGGTATTTTAGGAAACGGCTAGACATTCCCTTGGAAAAAACAGTGTAAAAAATTCATTTTCTATGGGTCATTGATCAAATTTGAACTGTGATTAGGAAAAGCTTCAGGCAGTTGGACACTTGTTTTGTTTAAAAAATTTAAAAACAAATTGACTCTGCTTTTGTCCAACATCTAGATTTTGGGGCTTTGCAGATATGCAAATGTACGCATCATTAGTAAGATAATGATGATTTTTCATATTTATTCAAACTTTTTGGAAAATACTGTAATACAAAAGTTGTTGTTTTAATGTCAGTAATCAACTTGCAAAGTTTCATAATGATATCTATAAGTTTAAAAAATTCCCTATTAGCCATCCCCATCCCCCATTCACTTAAACAGTGGTTCTGATTTACTCTGTCGGCCCCCTGTAGCTTTCCAGCAGCTTGTTGACCAGGTTGTCCACCCAGGTTGGGATCCTGGAAGGTCCTGGATGTAATTTCTGGTGAACAACCTTTTACAACGCTCCATGTCTGTTTTTCCAAAAAAAAGGGGTTTTGCCCCCTAGGTATTATGGTTTTTGTCTATAGTTCAAACGTTGACTAAATATGTCATAAAACAAGGTTATTAATAAAGTTTGATTTAAAATTCAAACATGATTTTAATTGTTTAGGTTAGAGACGGAGCATGATTATAAATGTCCATATTCTGTACAGTACGTAACTAAAATATTTTATGGAAAAAAATAAGTTAAAAATATAAAACGTTAAAAAGTAAGCCAGTCTAAATAAGGCTTGCATCTTATTACATGTGTCCTCAACCCCACCTTACCCCACATACATGTAGCACACACACACTCCCATGCATATCACCACACCACTCACTCCTCTACTCTCACTCCACTCCACCTCCTCTCTCTCTCTCCTCCTCTCTCTTCTCTCTCTCACACACACCAGCCCCTGCAGTGAGCAGCTTGTGAGTCATTCTCCCCGTTGATACCGAGGGGGAGGGAGCGTGTTAGCAGATGATCATAGGAGGAAAAATACCTTTTGTTTTTCTTCTAAGATTGGTTATAAGATTGATAGATAGCTATTTTTTCTTTATTCTAAATGATCTGTTTCGCTGGGTTTGTGAGAGGTTTATGAGATGGTTTAAGAGTGACATCTTCATATATCCTTCTGTCATAACCTTCAGAATAGTGCTGAGAATGATTATGGAAAGTTTAGTTGATGTAAGTGCTTTAGAAGTCAAGATTTTTGGTTCAGAGTATTGAAAAAAACTAATGTTGAGATAATGGCCTTAAAAATGGTTGTATAGGAGAAATATACAGACACAAGCCAACAAGGTTTAGTCAAATAAACACTTAAATGTACATATTGGACCTTTGATTTATACTATGAAAGAAGACATGTTATGGAAGCAAAATAGACAAAAATCTGGACAATTGACCACTGCTTGATTTATTTAATATATTTTTTTTTTTACTTTAGCTTGTCTTTTTACAGGTGAAGATAATGTTTTTGGAGTTAAATCTTTACATCCTAAGAAAAGGCCCAATTAAAATTATTTAAAACAATTATCTATTAAATTTTCCCTTTGTCTAGCTGAGAGCAGCGTCACTGTGATGTATGTTACCGGTTCCCTCCCCTAATGTAAACCTCATTCACAATGTGCCGTGTAAAGACCCTTTAATACATCAGGTATTCAGACCGATAAACCACTAAAAGAAATAGTCTTATTAAAAAGTATATAATATACACAATACATTTCTTAAATCAATAAAACCTTTTGATTCATTGTTTCAATATTAAACCTAAGATCTGAAAATCACTGACGCTTGTTTTACCACAGTTTAAAATAAAATGCTGAGGGAATTATTTCCAAAATTTTGACCGGTGAGAATTCGAAATTTTGGGCCCATATAATTTCTTTCAATCAATATCCAGGACTAACTGAACAAATGAAACTCAGAATGAAAAACCTCATCTGCCTGCTAGCAACATGTGCCTTTGCCTTTTTCAAAAAACAGACATTTCCCACGGTCGTCTCTTCACCACACTAACAATCCTACGGGCCTAGAGGGGGTTAATCTCCCAATTAATACTTTTCAATTTTATTGGCACTCTTGCGCTTGGCCCGGGTCCCTGGCTCACTGTACTTATTAACCTATGTCAGTTCCACTGCCAGCACTATCCGCTCTCTCTCTCTCTCTCTCTCTCTGCTTTATTTGTAGATGGAGACAATTTATTAGCTCAAATTAATAATCAGGCCCGCGCTATCTTTTATAGACTCACAATTCATCATGGTTGAGTTTATTGATAGAGAGCGTGTGTGTGTGTGTGTGTGTGTGTGTGTGTGTGGGGCCGTTTCCTGACTTCTCCGCCCTGCTGTTAACCCTGCCATCATTCATCTAGCTCGTCTCCTCTCTGCTATGAATCTAAATGAGTCTTTGTCGTTTATACATCCGATTTAAACTTGACAGTATCGTTTGAGTGGTTGCTAGGGGTGCACACACACACACACACACACACACACACACACACCTAGTAGACATGGATTAAAAATAACCCAAACACAATACCAAGGTTTGCGCTGATTGCAATTTTCTCGGACAATCCAGATCCCCTATTGTGTCTAACCTGCCGATTTTGAAAGAAACCTTGGTAGTGTGTTTGGGTTAAATGTAGTGTGTGTGTGTGTGTGTGTGTGTGTGTGTGTGTGTGTGCACACCGGCGTTTCCTTTTCACGTTCCTTACTTGTGCGCTCTTTTCCGCTTTTAGACATCATTCTTTTTGAATGAAGTTCATCAGCTCCTCCACTCTCCAGATATCATCCTCTTCTACTTGTTTGCTGAAGTCTAACGGCCCCCACACACATCCTGCGTCTACCTCTGGAGCGCGTCGCGTTACCTTACTGCTGCCTCTCTCGGACTTTTCTCGGACACACATGCAACGTCTCAGCAGCTGCTGCTGCTGCAGCGCTGCTTCTAAAAGCCCTATCTTTCTACATAGAGTTTTCATAGATATCATAATTCCCATTAAAAATGAAGTTCTTTCATGTCATCTATGATGCATATGGTTTTATATTGAGTCTGGACAGTAATCCGTGCGCCCCATTGCCATTTTTTTTCTTTTCTTTTGCCATATTTTCGCTTGTTGGAAGTTTTATTTTGAAGGGGACACACCAGGAAATGGTGAAACTACAGCGAAAGCTTCCAGTATGAAGTCAATATGACTCTCAGCAGAGTATTTCAAAAATCACTTTACTGATTTATACGGGAGAGAGAGAGGGGGTGTGGTCGGGGAAGAAGAAGGCCGTAGACACAGATAGAGCAACGGAAAACTGTTGCGCTCATCATGATCTTTTTTATTTCTTCACTATATTGGATCTCTATATGTGTCATTTATCCAAAAATGAAATGCCAGAACTAATTGAAAATTAGGTTTTAAATCCCTCGGATTTTGATTGCACAATTAAATCGTGAAATAAAGGGATTATTCGCGTATACGACTGAGGGATGTTTTATTCTGAAATAAACACACCGGGTAAACGTGTAACTAGACTGAATGCTGCTGGTATGACTGTCAGCTGAGTATTTCTCTATCAGTTAAAGCACAGAGACGCGAGAGAGACGCGCTGCTCTCAGAAAAAAATAGGCGAGCCTCCTGAGGTGAAGGGGAGCGGCGCTGCAGACGTGCCTCAGCAGTGCGTCTGAGGTTGGATGTGTGCTCGCTCTACGTTGATTTCACAGTCTGTGACCAAAAGTCAGACGCAGACGCGAGGTAGACGCGCAGTAGAGGTAGGATGTGTGTGGGGGCCGTAATGTTAACTCTTGGGGAATGAGCTTCATTAGAATGGGGCACAGTCAACTACCATACGTGTCAGAGACGACTCCCATAGAAGCCAGACTACGAATTTGGATTTCACAGTTATCATACAAATATCTGAGTGATTTTATGTCCCTGACATTCTTTACAGGATTAAGATTCAACAATTTGGTCATATGTGCATTAACTACCAAATCCTTTCGGCCAAATCTTTTCTGCAGCAGCTGGGTAGCGTTTTCATAATTGGCTTCAGTTAATGGTAACCCTGCGACTACATTGGCAGCTGCGCCAGTGAGATATGATCTCAGATAACTGAATTTATCTGTTTTCCTAAGGTTGGGATTACTGTTCACTGCTGTGTCAAACTGTCCCCAAAAGTACTGCCACTGGCTGATGTCACCAGAATATTTTTCGATCAGAAGCTTAGGCAGCTTCACATTATTACGCATGGGGTTAGATTCAGACATTTCAGACTCAGCATCATCTTCTTATCCTCGTCTTCCACAGTGTTATGTGATCTTGGTATTCTAAGGCTCTTGAAACCTCTTCTTCTAAATGTTCAGTCTTTGTTTCTTCTTCCACATGCAAATTAATTTTAGTCAAACCTTCTTCTTTCAGCATCATTGCTCCAGCAACTCTTCCAATACATCATTATCATGTTGTTCTTTACCAAGCTCGGTGTCAATCTTGGTCATCAATCTGTTTACAGATGTTCGGATTGAAGATCTCTTTTTCTTCCGACGGTCGATTTCAGCCATTGTTCCTTTTTTCTCGTCTTCTCGTTTGTCTGGCAAACCAATGGACTTTTCGTCCTCTTCTTGCTTCACAATCCCGGGTTTCGGCACCAACTTTTGCAGGACATTTTAACAAGGACGACAGAAACTGGAATTCTCTTTAGTTTTCATTTATTTTCTCTCTTCGCATGAGACTTGGTCACATTCATCAACAATCAACATTCAAACAATTCAGAAGGTCCCTATATAAGCCCCACCCCCGCTGATCAGTTCATTGACAATTGTCTGTGTGTGTGACATGACGTTACCACTAATAATATAATATAATATAATAATAATAAGGTGTGCTTCTTTTGAGCACCTTTAAAGCTGCAACACGGCGCGGCTTGTTTGTGTCTATTCTGGGCTCCGGCCGTTTAGTGGAGCAGGGCTGATGTTTTCCTCCTGAAGGCTGGCACTCTACCGCCACGTCAGCAAGGGTGTGTGTGTCTAGGGGGGATGTGTGTGTGTGTGTGTGTGTGTGGGAGAGGGGGGGGATGTGGCCTTTTCTATCTGATCTCTGTCATCACTCGTGCGTCAGACTGATGTAAAAGAGTGGGTGTTCTCTACCTCTTCTCTCTCATAGGCTCTGTCTGTGTGTGTGTCTGTGTACTAAGGATCCCGTTTGTATTTCCTTTATTGCTAATAGGGTTTACTTTGTGTTTGTGTTATCTCAACAAGTTCAACAAATTGAATAACAAAAAAAAATGTTTAATTAATAATTCCCCGGTGACTAAAATGTAAATGCTTAGTTTCTCTTTGCCAAGTGTGTCTAATGGGTGTGTGTGTGTGTGTGAGAGAGAGAGAGAGAGAGAGAGAGAGAGTGTATGTGTGTCCTCTTCCTCTCCCTATGACGTCCAAGTCTGTACATGGACAAACAATGGCTTATTAAAAATGTAGAGATTTATTTTGTCAGACTCAGAATTACGGGCACTAATTGGTGATGCATAATTCATTCATTAAGCAGGTGCAACAGTAAAGGCAAGAATTATTTGTTAAGTTATTCAATTGATTAATGTTATGCTGTTAAAAGTGAATGTAAGTGATTCTGGAGAACGCATGTTGTCAAAATCACTTTTTTTATTTGTAAAAATCAGTGAATATCTCCTCACTACCTGTCTGTACTCATGCTGAAAAAAAATCTTTGTTAATACACAGCCTAGGCTAAGTGGATCAATGCATGAACATGATGGCTTCTTCACATGGTGGCCAATTACAGAGTGCGTGAACTGATTTGAGCACTTCAGTAACACTTTGACATAGTATAGCTGTAACTAGCATCTGAACCAAATCAGAAACCTGTATTGTTGTAACAAGACTCATGTTGAGCGTTTTTTTTTCTTCATTATTTGATTAGCTAGCTAGCCCCTTTTTTTAAAAATTCCCTTTGTTTACATACCAGTTTACGGAGCCTAAGCTGTGTAATAACAGATTTTCGCACACACACACAATATGGACAGGTGGCGCATCGTGAAGAGATATTAAAATGTATCCAACACACAGAAACTGTAAGAAGTAGAGATTGATTTGGGCTGAACTAGAAACACATTTAGGGAGCTTTTAAATCACTTAAAAATAAAAGGGGCGCTCTGGTGGCGTAGTGGATAGAGCGCGTACCATATTGGCTCCGGCCTTCGTTGCAGTGGTCACGGGTTCTAATCCGACCCGTGGACCTTTACTGCAGGTCATCCCCCTTCTCTCTGTCTCCCCATTTCAACTCTGTACTGTCAAATAAAGCTTGAAAATGCCAAAAAAGATCAAATAATTTTTTAACCTTTTTTGTCCTGGGAAAAATATTTGGTGGGCTCCATACATTTCTCTGTACAGCCTAAAACCCGGCATAGCAGCCAGCATCACATCACTAATAATGTATTGGTCTTAAAAGTGAGTGGGAGTTAACAGTACACACTTTGAACTCCCACTCAAATGATACAGTAATCTGAAATCAATGAGAGCTTGTGAGACAGTGTGCGTGCCTGCTCTCAGCCTGAGCTCTCCCATGCTCCCTGTATGGAGATTTGTGTCCTTGCGGCCTGTGTACTTAGGTAGGGAAGTGAGTCACCGTCTATGAAAGGGCTTCAAAACACCCTGTCATTTTGATTTTCAGAATAAAATAGCTGAATTACCATCTATTACCTTAATGCAAAGTTTATTAGCAGGAAGAAAAATATATATCCAAATGTTTTATTTTTTTTCGAGACTGTCTGGCATTGGATGGTAAAGGGTTGAAGGATTTTTAAAGGTGCAGTGTGTAGGAATGAGTCACTGTATATTGTTCTGAAGGCCATGAAAAGGGCTTAAAAGCACAGTGTCCTTTTGATTATCAGAATAAGAGCCCAAGCTTCTATATTTGCTTTGTTCAATGAAGTTTATTTGCAGGTAGACTAGTATATTCTAGTTATTTTTATTTTATTTTGGAGACTATTTTTGAAATGTTAAAGGTGCAGTGTGGATATCTTGGCTTCATCTAGTGGTGAAAAGTTCTAGATTGCAACGCTCCCTTGCTAACCCCATCCCGTTAGGAGAATTTACAGAAGCTACTGTGGCCTTCAAGGACAAGAAACTAGTTACTAAAGATGGCATCATCCACCACTGCCTCAAGTCTTTCCACAATATCAAGTGATGAGGTGAAGACGTGTTTAGTTATTTATTCTATAGTACTTCTTCTTCTTGGTCTTCCAACAGGTGCATTTCCCCAGGACGCCCACTGTATATAAAAACATGTACGGCCGTTAAGTTTGTGTGTTCACAGGTTTTTCCGAGCTCAGAATGGGCCTTTGGGGGGGTCAGTACGCGGACCGACTTTTCTATGACCCGCATGCATGCCCCGGCGTGCGGAACATTGATAGTTTAATTACGATTATTTAGTTTTCATGATTTGACGGAAGCCGTAATTGTATCAAAATTAAAATTCAAGTTATTGTCCAGCCCCTCAAGAAGGATGACTTAAATTGGGATGAATTTGGAGAGGTTTTAAATGGCTATATTTATTCTCAAATGTTATCATTTTGGCGCTGGTGATTTTCCTTCGGCGCTGGGTAAATCCTCTTTGGGGGGGGGGCGCCCCAAAAATTTCTCTATGCAGGAAAAACCCTGGTTCAGAGCTACTGTAGGAACATGGCGGATAATCAAACAAAGAGTGAAAACAGGCAGACAACAGTTTGAACCATAATATAACTTTACAAGCTCTGTGGAGGCAGGATTCATAGCAGCGCTGTTGTATTGGTTGGAACTATGTTTACTTAACAAACTGTAAACTGTCCTTTATCAACTCTCACTTCCTCTTCTCCCGGCTAAGATGGGGAGCCTAGTCTGGCACCTGAGTGTGTGATACTAGAGAAATGGTGCTTTCAATGTATCTTTACACAGGCCAAAATCTGTAGTCGAGGGCCAATAATAATGGCTGCGCATTTAGTAGTACTTATCTCTCTGCTTATGCCAGCTTTGACAGCGTTCCAAATCGCATACATTCTTTTTCTTCTTCTACCTACTACAGCTGACCATTGAAAAGTAGATAGTTAGTTAGGAAGCAGTATGCTACAATTGGGACATACTTTTACTTTTACTTACTTATTTCGTCATAATATTGCGCAATGAACTTGCCTCCTGATTTTACATCCGTCTGATCGTTGGTTGTTTTCACTGGGAGGCTCAGTTGCTGACTTTTGCTGTGCAGTGGATTGCGTTGGGGCCTCTGGCATTGGGGCCTTATGTTTACGTCTTCAGATTGTAAGAGGAGAAATGTGTGAACATGCAAACTTGGCAGCGATGTCCATCTCTCACACACACACACACACACACACACACACACACACACACACACACACACACACACACACACACACACACAGGCTTTCTGCTGAGTGTCTGTTCTCTGAGCTGAGTTAAGCTGCTGCACTGGCCACTACTACAGAGCCTAAATACCACTTTGTTTCTTATTTCTCAGCACTTCTTGCTTTTCCCAATAGTTGAAAAAAAAAGCTTTTCTCTCCTTTTCTTAGTCATAGCCGTTTTAAACATAAAACAGTCATTGAATATGCAACTGGTAGTGTTAACAGCCAGGAGATCACACACACAAACAGACACGCACAGACAGACAGACAGACATGCACGCACACACACACAGACAGACAGACGGACAAACAGACACACACACACTCTACCCCTCGCAGCTGTTGTAAGACAAAGAAGAAGTACTTATGAATAACTGACACCAAACTACACCTTTGTTCCTCCTACCTGAAGTAGAGCGTGAGTCATTGTTGAAGGGGAAAGTTACATAAGTTACAAGAACTTACTCTGAATTCATCTGTTGAGTCACTGCACATCTGAGCCAGTTATAATGTTTTAAATATTAGAGAATTCAAAGCTTAAACCAGCGTTAGCAAATGTGGTTCGTTCAAAATTCTAATGCTTGTGCTGAGGTGCTGTAGATTACACTGACTGCAGTTGATGATATATAATAAAATAGTCTTTTAAAAATGTTTTTAATGTTTTTTGTTTTACTTTCTCTACATTTCGGTGATTAAATATACATACAATGTTGAAAGTCCCTTCAGATTTGGGTTATTCTTTTAGTTTATGAAGAGAAGAGTTCATATATTGCACATGTACATACTATTAAACTAGACTTAATTGGAAAAATGTATTAATAATCTGGTGCTGACATTAATTCAAAGATTGTTATTTGTGATTTTAACCTGAAAGAGCTACATTTTGAAAAGTCTTATAGACAGCTGATCTGTGTTTTCTTGTACACACACACACACACACTCACACACTCACACACACACACACACACACACACACACACACACACACACACACACACACACACACACACACACACACACACACCACACACACACACTCGCACTCAATGCATTCACAGCTGTTTGCCTCAAGGATAAATGTTTGACATTTCTCTTTCTTCCTCTGCTCAGGTCCTGCTCAGGTTCCCATGATGTCTCCTAATGGTTCAGTGCCTCCAATCTATGTGCCTCCTGGATACGTTTCACAGGTAGTTAATAAGGCTACACTAAAGCCAGTAAAAACCTTATTTCATTCTATCCATATATCCATCTATCCATCTATCCATTCATCCATCCATCCATCTATCCATCCATCCATCCATCCATCCATCCATCCATCCATCCATCCATCCATCCATCCATCCATCCATCCATCTATCCAACTACACTAAACACTGTGACATTTTTCTGTTTGGTATGATATCGAACTGAAAACCTGGTTCTAAAATAGAAAAAATAAATATTTATGATATCAAAGTAGTACACAGCCTCGGCTCATTTGCTTACCTCCCGTTTACAGAGCCTAGGAGCCTAGGAGCATAACACCAGTTTAAAAAAAAGAAGTTTAATCATATATTGGTTTCTCCTATTTTAGACCAGATTTTCAAATGCTTTAACATCTGAATTTAAATTTATTTCAATCTTAAATATTTTCCTTGCACAGATCATAGAGGAGAACGGTGTGCGTCGCGTGCTGGTGTTACCTCAGCAACCAGAGTTCCACCCGGGGGGCCACAGCCCGCTGCACCATGCGCCCCCCCCTCACGCCCACCTGCCAGCCTTCATCCCCCATCCCGCAATGATGCCCCCCCCACACCACCTCTACACAGGCATGACCGGGCCCGGGCAGGACATGGGCTCACAGTACATCTCACAGTACCACCCAGCACACATCTACTCAGAGCAGGGTGAGTTTTGGCGACTAAAGATATAGTGCGTACATTTTGGATTGTGTATGTGGATTAATTAGACATAGAAATAAATTAGCTAACACATGTTTGGTCTGTGAGGATTTATTTAAAGGCTCCGTAGTCAACGCTGTGTGATTGAAACTTTGTTGGCTTTAGTTTAGACTAAATCTTTTGCCCTTTTTATATTACTTAGACATTGTAAATGAGGTTCACCCCTCTGTGACCTCTCGAGTATGAATAAAGGTTAAAGGTGCAGTGTGTAATATGACATCATCAAGAAAGTTCTACAAAGTTCTAGAATACAACGCTCCCTGGGTAACCCCAACCCTTTAGAATAACAACAGAAGCTACAGTGGCCTTCAAGGACAAGAACAATTCTAAATTTTAAACAATGCACCTGATGACATTCCAACTATGACACTTTCAAGATGGCGGCACTAGGCCTTGGTCCAAAATATGCAGAAATATGGACATATATGAGACCCTTTCTAAGGGAAAAAATTATAATAAAAAAAAAATGTTCAGCTATTATGCACTAAATTAAATGTACTTATGGATATTATAATTACTTTCTACAAAATCTGCTAGGAAATAAAACACAAAATTCTACAAACTGCAGGTTTAACTGAATGAATGAATGAATGAATATTAATCTGTTGGTTTGCAGACAGATCTTGTACTTCTTGTGTGTAACTAGAGCCTCCATTTTGTTTCTCCCAGTCTCTGCAGATTCCCACTCGCAGCACGGCAACCGGCCCCCGTTCCTTCACCGTGACGACAGAACCAGCAAAACATACGAGCGACTGCAGAAGAAGCTCAAGGTCTGTGTCTGTTGTTCTTTCTGTTGTTCTTTATTTGATAGATAGATAGATAGATAGATAGATAGATAGATAGATAGATAGATAGATAGATAGATAGATGGATAGATAGCTGGTGAGATATGTGATGTGGTATGGATTGCACATTATTCAATTCCAAATCTTGGATATTCTTGAGATTTTTTTTTATCTTTGAATTATTATTATTATGCTGCTTTTTTTAAGCTTGAATAATATTGGTTCCGGCCTTCGTTGCAGTGGTCGCGGGTTCTAATCCGACCCGTGGACCTTTACTGCAGGTCATCCCCCCTCTCTCTCTGTCTCCCCATTTCAACTCTGTACTGTCAAATAAAGCTTGAAAATAGAGTAAACAAAAATATAATATTCTATTCATGATTGCATTGTATTCAGGAGCGCCAGGGCTGTGTTGGCGGAGGAGGGTTACACGTGAAGGACAGCCCGCCCTCCTCACCTCAGAAAACCTGCCTCAGCCCCTCGGCCGCAGACATCCACAACGGAGTGGAATCGGAGCAGCAAAGCTACGCACTGTCTACGGACAAACAGACAGGCAGAGGCAAGAACGGAGGTAAGGAGGTCAAAGGGGAATACACGGGACTCTTAAAGCTATAGTGCACAGTTTTCTGCTTTGGGTACTTTTTTAACTTTTTATACTTAAAGTACGTTTTCCTGATTATAGTTAATAAAGGACTTTTTTTTGTACTATAGTGTTTTTTACTGTTTTATTAGTGCTTTTACTTGAAGTGTACACCAGTTTGTAAACACTGCTGTTTTATGGAGCTGGTGGAGCTAAATCAACCTTGTGTCAGCTCGTTTGGCATTGGCTTGAATTTAACCAACATTCATTTAAATTAAAAAGTTACGCACTTTAGCTTTAAATGTTCATGAAACAGTCAAATGTTTCTTTAAATGACCTGTAAGGGCAAACAAGACCATCAGTGAAAAGAACACTATTTTTATTAAGTTTTTATTAAAGCCTTTGTCACATATCTTAACAATTTGTTCTCAATTTTTTCTCATTCATGAAAAACTTCATTATTTCCGACCAACATTTCCCTGTGTTTCTCTCCTCAGAGCTGGACGAAGAGGCCCAGGCCTTGCAGACGCTCCTGAGCACCATCTCTAAACCAGCGGTTAGTATTCACACAACGAGACATCTTTCCATATTTTTTTTTTACTCTCGTCCAATTAACTAGAATTTGCATGATTTTATGTTTCCACTAAGGCTGTGTTCATGCAAACTGGTACTGATGCAAATGTGTTGCGTCATTAAACATTCTATTAACGTCTGTGATGAATTCGTGCGGATGTTTCACTAATGCAGTTAGGACCTGCTGACTAGTATACAAGTGGGGATCTCTTATTCCCAAATGTCCCTCCATATATACTATGCTCTGCTGGCAGTTACTAAAAAGAAAAAACAGCTTTTTAAAAGAAGCAATGAATAGGTCTCACATCTTTATGGTACAATTATTTATTATGTCCCAAAATATAATAAAAAATGTATATAAGATTTAAAGGTGGAGTCAGTGATTCTGGGGAATGCTTATGTCAATGTTTTTTGTTGTCAAAATCAAATAATATCTCCTCAAGATCCGCTACCTGTCCGTACTGTGTGTGTGCTTGTGTGTGCACTGAAAAGAAAATCCAGTGTTTAAACACAGCCTAGGCTCTGTAAACTGGTGTGTCAAAAAGGGTACAGGTAATGTAGACAAAGGATGCCCACCGTAGCCAGCAACATGCCCGTTTACAGAGCCTAGGCTGTCTATAAAAAAATTTAAAAAATCCAGGTAGCGGATCGTGAGGAGATATTCACTGATTTTAACGAAAAAGTGATTTTGACAACAAGCATTCTCCAGAATCACTGACTCCACCTTTAATTTCAGGGACAAAGACTGCAAATTAGCTGAAGCTAGACATCTTATATGCATCACATTTTCCCATTTTTTTGTGGCAATGTTGTATGTATTGTCCCTGTCAAATAAACATTCAAATTTAAAAATTTAAAAATTGGGGCAATACTCGGATATATATAGAGATATATATGCAAAAGTCACATTACTTGTTATTCCTTGAAAAAACTCTAGAAAATGCCTGGTTCAATGGTAGTAACATTTCAAAACCATACAAATTAAACTAGCTTTTTTATAACACACTAGAGTGGTAACAGTGAAACAGAAATAGACTTAGTCTTTGACCTCATTGGAGATGGGATGTGTCATGCACTCTGTCTCCAAGGTGTGAACTTGGTAATAGTAGAAAATGAGTCTATTGATAAATGATGAAGTAAAGGGGAATGTGTCTAATACAGGGAGAGTGAAGGAACGGTGTAAAGTGGTTGTTTTCCTGTCTTTGCTGCTTCCACGTAACAACGCAGTATGTAATAAAATGTCAAAATAGTATAATATCGGGGCGCTCCGGTGGTGTAGTGGATAGAGCGCGTACCATATTGGCTCAGGCCTTCGTTGCAGTTGTCGCGGGTTCAAATTCGACCCGTGGACCTTTACTGCAGGTCATCCCCCTTCTCTCTCTCTGTCTCCCCATTTCAACTCTGTACTGTCAAATAAAGCTTGAAAAGGCAAAAAAAAAAAAGATAGTATAATATATACATCTACTAATATATTTTCACTTCAACATGTTATAACACCTGCATTATGTAGTAATCTGCCGCATGTTGTCATAATCGGCATGGAAGCTATATGTAATAGACGCATTTTTGTAATACATTATTAAGTAATGGTCCATATTATATATTCATTTAAAATAAGTGCAAGAGTGTCCCCCTAGAGGCTCCGGCCTCACAACAGACCCGGGTTAGAATCCGACCCGGGTCAGTTCTCTGCATGTCTTCCCCTCTTTGCCCCATTTCAACTCTCTCTCCAAATATGTCTAATAAAGAGAAAATGCCCCAAAAAAATAATGCAACCCATGCATTATGTAATAAGTTATTACAAAATGCGGAGACATTTATTACATATTGTTTTATGTTGAAACTGTTTTTAAATTATTACATAATGCAGGTTTAATAACATGATGAAGTGAAAAGGTAATACATTTTGACATTTTGCATTGCCACATACCACGCTGGTTTTGGAAATTAAACAGACAGTCTTCACAGTAGGAATACACACACACACACACACTCTCACACACACACACACACACACACGCACGCACACACGTTTAGGAAATCAAACAGACAGTCATAACAGTAGGATATAAGCAGTGCGTTTGGCCAGAGGGGAGGACGAGGTACAGCCTTGACCTGATTGGGTTTTCCCTTCCTGTCTAACCCCCGCGGTGCAGGAGAGACTATTCTCAAACCTCAAAACAGAATGAAATACATCAGGGTCGCTCAGCACGTCCCTGTCAAGTCGCAAGATTCCTTTTCCCAAATGGCGTCAGCTGGAATTATTTTTTTTGATTAGCCCTGCCTTGTTTCTGAGGAATGGGATTTATTTCATGTTGCTTTTTTAAAATAATTACAAAATGATAGATGAGTTAACAAACAAAATATACTGTATACAGAAAACTAAAGTATTTGCAACATACTTATAATAAAGCTGGGGTAGTAAAAGCACTACCGCGTTTGTCCAAAGGGGGTGCAAGAATTAACACAAATTGAAAATTCCTCGGAGGACCCTTCTAATAGACTTAATAGAAACTAATCAATCTTCCATATATCCAACAGGTTACAGACATCCAGGCGCGAGGGGCAGTGGTGAGCTGGAGCGCGCCCGTCCGACCAGAGGGCGAGAGCGGGGAACAGACGGAGGATAGCAGCCCCTCTCTGGAGCCAATCAGCTACGAGGTCTCCGTCGCATTCAACGGCAAAGACGAGAAGTACAAGAGCGTGCACTGGTAAGAGCTGGAAAAACATGCTGCAAGGTTGAAAAACATCTCAAGTTATTTCAATTAAAAATAATATTTTTAATACAAATTAACATGCAAAAAGTGCGACACAGACACACACACACACACACACATACACACACACACACACACACACACACACA
The DNA here is from genome assembly GCA_026122265.1 of Ammodytes dubius. Classification (NCBI taxonomy): domain Eukaryota; kingdom Metazoa; phylum Chordata; class Actinopteri; order Uranoscopiformes; family Ammodytidae; genus Ammodytes; species Ammodytes dubius. Next base: position 6,234,139 of record CM047508.1, on the reverse strand, counting down.
CACACACACACACACACACACACACACACACACACACACACACACAGATTATAAACTCTAGAGCGGCAGTTGAAACAACACCAAAATAATATATTTATTTTCTGTTTTTCTGTGATGTAGTGGAGAAGAACTAAGTGCTACTTTGGAAGACCTTCGACCAGCAACGGACTATCATGTCAGGTCTGTGTGACACTAGACACATTATGGATGGAGGGATGGAGGGATGGACATACAGATGGATGGATAGATAGATAGATAGATAGATAGATAGATAGATAGATAGATAGATAGATAGATAGATAGATAGATAGATAGATGGATGGACATACAGATGGATAGATAGAGGGATAGATAGATGGATGGATGGATGGATGGAGGGAGGGACATATAGATGGATGGATGGATGGAGGGATGGACACACAGATGGATAGGTAGATAGATGGATGGACATACAGATGGATGGATGGAGAGATGGAGGGAGGGATGGATGGATGGATAGATGAATAGAAAGACATACAGATGGAGGGAGGGATGGATGGATGGATGGATAGATAGGTAGGTAGGTAGGTAGGTAGCTAGGTAGTGAATGAATAGGAGTATTAACCATTCTGTTCCCATCTCCTCCCTCAGGGTTCAGGCTCAGTGTAAGTGTCTACACGGCAGCCCGTCGGAGGCTGTGAGCTTCACTACGTCACACAGTGAGCCCGATCCGCCCAATGCGCCGAGGAAAGCCAGCGGCACCAAGAACTCTCTAGTGCTGCAATGGAAGGTAAGACATATAGTGTGTTCAGTTTATGCAGTACATACAGCTCTGGAAACAAATAAGAGACCACTCCAAATGTCCAGTGTCTCATTTTACTATTTATAGGCAAATGTTTGAGTAAAAGGAACATTTTGGTTTTATTCTACAAGCTGCTGACAACATTTCTACCAAATTCCCCCCCCCCCCCCCAAAAAAAATATTGTCATTATAAGCATTTCCATTAAGTCATGTAGAGATAGGGATCGAAGAAAAATCCAGACTGGTCTCTTAATTATTTGTATATAGTAAACTATAATATAGCGATTGAAGGAGTTGGGATTTGAAACCAGAGTTTTGGGCCTCCTGGTGACACTAGTTTAAAACAAAAGACAATGGTGGCCTGGAATTCATAGTCCAAGTTTTTTGTCCGAAAAGTGATAACATTTATTTATTTTTAAGAAAGTAAGAATTTAATTGAATACATTTATTTCAGACATGAAAAATAATAATACTTAAAAAAAAAAAAATCAGTTCAAATTAGTTCACAAATAAAAAAGCTTTTTGCAACATATATTCAATAAACCACCGTTCATATGTCTAAACGGAGTAAAAACTAATTAAAGAAAAACGCCCAACCCTAGAAGGCTTCATATGGTATATTAGTTTTATGTATATTTTATATTTCACACTATATATGTAATTTCTGCAATTTTTTTTTCCTTCAGGCTCCATGTGACAACGGTTCCAAAATCCAAAACTACGTTCTCCAATGGGATGAGGTAATTATTTATTTTTTATAATGAACACTGCACCACACGATCATGTCTTTAAGCTATAGTGCGTAACTTCTGTCACCCTCAGTTTATAAACACTGCCATACCGAGAAATACAGAGAGACTTTTGTGGAGCTGACAAGCTTAATCAACTTTGGTTCAACTCATTTGGCGATGGCTTGAATGTAACAAAACATTAATTTATATGAAAAAAGTTATGCACTATAGCTTTAAATTTGAACCGTTCTTCCCAAATATTCTTAATAACTAAAGAGGGTGTTTTGGTACAGGGTAAGGGCACAGGAACGTACGAGCAGTGCTACTATGGACCTCAGAAGCAGTACAGAGTGACCAAGCTTTCTCCTGCTTCTAGATACTCCTTCCGCCTTGCCGCCAAAAATGACATTGGTCTCAGGTAGGAAGTTGGAACCGTAACATATCGCCACATTATTTCTTTGTTGTTGTTGGATTTATGACACAATAAGTATTTTGCACCAATCACACCAGTTCTCAGCTCGAACTTTACCATTAAAAACAATGACAGTTGCCATGGAAATAGTTTGATATGGCCACGCCCACACAGTCCTTTTTTTTATACTAAGTTTATAATAGTAATGAACATTTATTTTCTGATTTTATCGAGACACACATTTTTTGTTGTTACTATTTAAGACCAGGTTTCCAGAGGCTTAAAAGCTTCAAGGTCACCTTTTAAAATGCTTGAAAAGTACTTCAATTCACTCTTATAACAACTGGATGAACCCTGATTCTTTCTCTCTCTCTCTCTCTCTCACTCACTCACTCACTCACTCACTCACTCACTCACTCACTCACTCACTCACTCACTCACTCACTCACTCACTCACTCACTCACTCACTCACTCACTCACTCACTCACTCACTCACTCACTCACTCACTCTCTCTCTCTCTCTCTCTCACTCTCTCTCTCTCTCACACACCCCCCATCCCACCCCCACCCCCCTCCAGTGAGTACAGTGAGCCCGTAGACCTGTTCACGTCCTGCAGTGTGCCTGTGCCCCCCTGCCCCCCCGACCTCTCCCTGGCTGGAGTCACCTGGCTGTGTGTCAAGTGGCAGCGGCCCACCAGCTCCCCCAAAGAGGACGACATCTACTATGTACTGGAGATGGACGAGGAAGGATCGGTAGGTCTACAAGTCTGTTTTCTCTCTCTCTCTCTCTCTCTCTTCCTCTTCCTCTGTCAATCTCTCTCTGTGTCTCTCTCTCTTTCCGTTTCTTCCTCTCCCTCTGTCTCTCTTTCTCTATATTTCCCTCTCTCTGTCTGTCTGTCTCTGTCTGTCTATGTCTCTCTCTGTCTGTCTCTCTGTCTGTCTCTCTGTCTCTCTCTCTCTGTCTCTCTCCCTCTGTCTCCCTTTCTCCCCCCTCTCTCCCTCTCTCTCCTTCTGTCTCTCTCCCCCTCTCTCCCTCTCTCTCCCTCTCTATCCCTCTCTCTCTTTGTGGTTGGAAGAGGAAGGCTCTGTATGTCTATGAGTCTATTTTTAAACATCTTAGGAGGAACAAAACGGTGAAAACACCAAAACACTCTAGTTGAACAAAAGTAAAAAAAGCCTTTATTGATGCGGCTAATGCACTGGCAGAAAGAATAAAATATGCTCCATCTAACGAGGCACTTTTTAATGTTTTTGAGAGTCTAATTTTTCCTCTGATGATTATTGCACATATTGGAAAGTAACCTACAAAATTGCAACCGCCTTTCAAACTCCAAGGCATTTTTACAAGAGGTCATCAAATGTACATGATCTCCTAGGTGAAATTTTCCTGGTTAATATGTAAAATTTTTTTCCAAATTCCTATGTCAGGGGGCTAACCGCCACCTGTCCGTAATGTGTTAGCGCTGAATAAAGAATGCAGTGTTGATACACAGGCTAAGTCATGCATTAACACTGGATTGTTTTTTCAGCGCACACAGCCATTGTTTGTTGTCACTCCTGCCTGCAGACATAGCGCCTGCCTTTGAAAACACCTAAAAGTTCCCCTGTCCCCTGAAGCTGTGTGTGTGTGTGTGTGTGTCTGTCTGTGTATGTCTGCTTGTGTGTGTGTGTGTGTGTGTGTGTGTGTGTGTGTGTGTGTGTGTGTGTGTGTGTCTGCTTGTGTGTGTGTGTGTGTCTGTCTGTCTGTGTATGTCTGCTTGTGTGTGTGTGTGTGTGTGTGTTGTGTGTGTGTGTGTGTGTGTGTGCTGTGTGTGTTGTGTCTGTGTTGTCTGTGTTGTGTGTGTATGTCTGCTTGTGTGTGTGTGTTGTGTGTTGTGTCTGTCTGCTTGTGTGTGTGTGTCTGTCTGTCTGTCTGTCTGACTGTAGTAGCACTCCACTCTGTTTCCGTGGCTACACTGTCTGTCCTACAAAGCCCTGTCTCACTCTCTTCCTTGTCTGTGTCTCACCTCTCTGTTTCAGGGTTATGGATTCCAGCCGAGCTACGACGGTGAGGAGCTCAGCTGCACCGTCAGAAACCTGCACCGCAGCACCAAGTACAAGTTCAGGGTGAGAGATAAGAGCGCGCTGTTATGATTTAAATTCATGTAGAATCGCTGGACATATACATAATAAAAGTAATTTTCTATTACTTTTAGAATGAGCCTTTTATATTTACATAGGAGCCGGGCGCTGAGGCCTCCAGGTTGCACCACAATGTTTCTACAGTAGCACAGATAGTCCAACCACATGTTTTGTCATTGGTGTGAGCAACAGGTGTAATATAGGCTGTGTCTGTATCTGTGTGTGTGAATGAATGAATGAATATTTATTATTGTGTCATGTCCAAACAAGGACCCATCCCCTTCAGGATTATAAGACACCAACAACTGTATCAAATTCAAATGATAACATTCACTTCCTGTAAATGGTGATCACATTTCACAGTAGGACAACAAGGAAACAGATGCAAACAAAAGAAAAGAAAAGAAAAGCAAACATAAAGATCTCATTTATAAGTGTTTTTTGTTCTCTTGGCCCAGGCCTGTGTGTGTGTCTGTCTGTGTGTCTGTCTGTCTGTCTGTGTGTCTGTCTGTGTGTGAGACAAGCTTTAGCGAGGGAGCGTACAGAGGCACACACACACACACACACTATGACTCATCTGTTTGCAGCAACTGACAGCACAAACACTCTTCTGTGTATAACACGCTGGTCACAGTTTGGGATTTCCATTTAGACATTTTTTTTCTGACCAATAACCGCCACTCATTAAAGGTGTTAATATTCTATATATACTTTATTTCAGTGAACACACAGTACAGACAGGCAGCGAATCATGAGGAGATATTCATTGATTTGGACAAAAAGTGATTTTGACGACGAGTGTTCTCCAGAATCAGACTCCATCTTTAATTTTTGAAGTGTGTGTGTGTGTGTGTGTGTGTGTGTGTGTGTGTGTGTGTGTGTGTGTGTGTGTGTGTGTGTGTGTGTGTGTGTGTGTGTGTGTGTGTGTGTGTGTGTGTTGCCTGCTGAGAACAGACATCACTACATCATTACACTGCACTGCGGGGTATTTGGAAATGCAAAGAGAGAGGGAGGGAGTCTAGAGAGAGTGACTAAATGAACATTTCTATCATTTGTATAATTTGTAGCATATGGTAGATTCTTTTGGTAATACAAACCCTTCTGTCTATAGTGTGCCAGCAGTGTCTTAAAAGCAGTACAAGTATTGAAGTTCCATAATAAGGCTCTTACATTTTTTGATTTTCCTTTTAAATTCTTGTAGAGGGGTCATTATGTGACAAATGAGCACTTTTGGATTTTGATATTGAGTTTACACACATACTTCAAGGCAAGGCAAGGCAAGTTTATTTCTATAGCACAATTCAGACACAAGGCCATTCAAAGTGCTTTACAGGGGCATGAAATACATCAAGATTAAAATACATCAAGTATAGAATAGACATTCGAAAAGCAAATGTAAAATATGACTTAAACCTATTTCCGTGGGACTCTAACCCACTTCACAATGATATTGTTACAGTTTATCAATGTGAGTATATTCATTTGAGTTTTTATTAATGTGCGTTAAAAGTACTTTAAAATCAGTCAGAATTTCCATTATATCCTTCCTACTTTTGCCAGTATAGCCTTGACGTTGGCATGTCAATTTAATTTTAAGTTGCATACAAACGGTATTAAAATCACTTTGAGATAACTTGGATCTTTCTGGGGGCACGCTGTATCCAGAATTGCTTTTATAAATGATTTGGTGTGGATTTGTCTGGCTCTGTGAGTCAAGCTTCCTAATTCCATTAACCTTGTATTTATTTTTAATTTTTTAAAGATTTTTTGGCATTTTCAAGCTTTATTTGATAGTATAGACTATAGAGTTGAAATGGGGAGACAGACAGACAGACAGAGAGAGAGGGGGGGATGACCTGCAGTAAAGGTCAACGGGTCGGATTTAAACCCACGACAACTGCAACCAGGCCTAAGCCAATATGGTACACGCTCTATCCACTACATATTTATTAATATGATCATTATGTTCATATAAGTGGTGGACAGATATTAATACTTGTTGTCACCTACTGTCAAACATAGGAATGTTAAGGAGGTGCAGAGGGGGCACTTAGCATGCCTGTTGCCTGCTGCTTCCTCTGATAACTGAGTTTAATTTTAGCACAACAGACTGACTATGAAGTAGTACACGCTAGTAGTAGGAATAGAACCACTTGTGTAATTAAAGAATAAAAACCTATTCTGAATTTAAAGGAGGTTGAAGTAATTCTTTATTTTTGTGCTTGTCAAGAAAATAATAACGAAACCAACAATGCAAATGACTGTTGCTAAATTATTTTTCTCTCTCTGTCTGTAGCACTCAGTCCCAAGGCCATTTCTTCCTTCTGAAAAGATAGATATTCATTAAAAAGGGTTACAGATACATGGTTTCGTTTAAGAAAAAAAATTATAAAAAAAAGTAATTTTCAACTATTTTCATACGGACACTACCTAATAGAAATTCCCATCCAGATGCACAGCAGACCTTGGATTTATTGTTTATACGTTTTTCAATTTATTATAATGTGTTGATCTCGTCTAGCTTATGTTTTACTGTATTGCAAATATTATATAATATTATATTATGAGGAACATCATGTGTCCTTGTGGTAATAGCTTCTGTGTGACTGTCTGTTTATGACAGGTCAAGTTTAGTCACCGGTGATTCATCTAAACCATTTAGTCAAGAGTCAGAGAGTCAAACCGGTTAGAATGAAAACACGTCAGAATGAGAGAGAGAGAGTGGAATGATGGAGAGAGACAAATAAAAGAGAAAAAAAATATATGTAAATTATATACAGAGAACTAAGCCACATTACTGCTAGCCTGGGCTCTGTATTAACATCAGTTTTTTTTAACACACACACACACACACACACACACACACACACACACACACACACACACACACACACACACACACACACACAGTTTGAACAGGTCGTGAGGAGATATTTACTGATTTTGACAAAGTGATTTTGACAAGCATTTTCCAGAATCACTGACTCATTAACTGTATCCTCACTACATGTGTTTTCATGCTCTCTCCTCCAGTTTAAATTCTCGTTGTACATAGTATTATAACAATTCTATTCTATGGTATTTTGTTAATACTCACGGGGTGAGCGAAAATGTAATTTCAAATGGCGTGTGTGTGTGTGACTTACATTGCATGTGTGTGTTTCAATTGACAAATAAAGCGACTTAACTTAACTTAACATACATCAACTGTATCTATTGTATTGCAGGTGGCAGCGTATAACTCAGAGGGAAAGAGCAACCCGAGTCCTGTGGTTGAGTTCATCACAAACCCTGACCGGCCCAGCTGTCCCTGTAGACCTGTCATCAGAGGCAGGGTCCAGCCCAACAGCTTTAAGATGGCATGGGGTGAGTGTACTCGTTTTTATAGCATTTTTGACATGTTTTTAGGTACAAAACTGATCATAAATCAGACAATTAACAGCATATGAACAAATCCTTCTGTAATAACCTTCAGAATAGTGCTGAGAATGATTATGGAAAGTTTAGTTGATGTACAGTAAGTCATTTAGAAGTTGAGATTTTTTGTTCAGAGTATTTAGAAAAAAATAACTAATGTTGAGATAATGGCCGTTAAAGATGGTTGTATAGGAGAAATATACATAATACAGACGCATAGAGTCAAGATTTAGTAAAATAAACACCTGAATGTACATTTTGGATCTTTTCATTTATACTAGATGAAAGAAGACATGTTAAGGCTCAATTATTGAGTTAATTGTCCTACATATCGTAGTAGAAATGGAGTTGCTGACATGACCAGGCTACGTAGTTGAGAGTTGTGTATGTTCATTTTAATAAATAATTTCTTATGTTTTGGTTTGTCATTTAGAACCTCCAAAGGAGAACGGTGGAGCAGAAATTACCAAATATGTTGTGGAACTGTCTGAAGGCTTGAGCGGTAAGTTCCAAATGGTGACAATAGAAAATACCTTTTGTGAATATCAGTGAATATCTCCTCACGATCCGCTACCTGTCTGTACTGTGTGCGCGCTGAAAAGAAAATCCACTGTTAATACACAGCATAGGCTCTGTAAACTGGCATGTTACTAGCTACGGTGGTCCCCTTTGTTAACATACCCTTTGTCGACATACCATTTTACAGAGCATAGGCTGTGTATTAACACTGGATTTTTCTTCAGTGCTCACACACAGTACGGACAGGTAGTGGATCATGAAGAGATATTCACTGATTCTGACACAAAGTGATTTTGACAACAAGAATTCTCCAGAATCACTGACTCCATCTTTTAATGTGAACATTATCTTTATGGAGATTGCAGACATTAGTTCATTAAACTAAATTAAAACCTATTTAAACTGTTTTGTGCCTTTTTAATCAGTTTTTCCCTCCTGTCTCCCATGTTATTGGTCACTGTCTCTTTATGTTTCTTGGCAGGGTGTAACTGTAAACGGAATTTCCTTGCTCTGTGTAAACATGTGCAATGACAAATAAAGCTGATTCTGATTCTATAGGGTTGTCATGGGAGCTGGTTTACTCACAACACACACATATACACACACACACACACACACACACACACACACACACACACACACACACACACACACTCTCACTCACATAACATGTATTTGTGCCTGTAGGGTTGTCATGGGAGCTGGTTTACTCGGGGCCGGCCATGGAGCATGTGTGTGAAGGTCTGAAGCCGGGCTGCTCCTATCAGACCAGAGTCTACTGCATGAGTGAGGGAGGGCAGAGTCCGGTGAGGCACAACGCACGCACACACACATATACACACACACACATTGTTACACACACATACATTGTTACACATACATTGTTACACACACATACATTGTTGCACTCACTCACTCACTCACTCACTCACTCACTCACTCACTCACTCACTCACTCACTCACTCACTCACTCACTCACTCACTCACTCACTCACTCACTCACTCACTCACTCACTCACTCACTCACTCACTCACTCACACATTCACTCACTCACTCACACACTGTCACACACAGTCTCACACACAGTATATTTATGTTTGACATTTCTAACCACGAATAAAACGGTACAAAATAAAAAACATTAATTTCCATTTGAAAAAAAAGACCAAAAGTGTTGTGTATTATATTGAGAACTTTCACACACAGTGTTTGTGTTTCAAAATGAATGAATCTTTCATCTGTCTGTTTTATAATTAAACCTACGACCAGTATAACCTTTACATTTGAATCCATGACGCATATTTTCTAACCTATAGTTTTTTTTTTTCTAACTCAAAATAGTCTTTGTAACCCTAACCCTCTTTAACAATGACGATCCCTCCACCCAATTATGTAAACAAGACTCTCACAGCTTTCAATTGGACAATTTTCACTTTTCAGACCTTTGCACTGATGTGTGTGTGTGTGTGTGTGTGTGTGTGTGTGTGTGTGTGTGTGTGTGTGTGTGTGTGTGTGTGTGTGTGTGTGTGTGAGTGAGTGTGTGACTGCATCCAATTGAGTTTGTTGATGTACAAACTATTCTATTATTTATTTATTCCATGTTATTCATGCATATTTTATAACCTACATTATTATTATTTTTACGAACTCAAAATGGATTTACAATTACAAATGCAGGATCCCTTCACCATTGTAAACAGAGACACTCACATAATTGGCCGATGCATTCACAACAATGTAGTATAGTAAAAACTAAAATTGTGCATTGTTTTTCTATTTGCCCCGCTGTATTGTATTGTAACCTTTATTTAACCTCGAAAGATCAATTGAGGGGTGACCCTCTTTTACAATGACGTCGAGTTTGTACAGATACACAATATACGATGAAAATACATAACAAGTTTACACACACACACACACACAGACAACAACAATTTAAAACATTCAGATCAATTAATACATTTCTTGGCTGTTACTCTGTTAACCGTTTTGTCAGGCGTGAACCACACCACATCACCACGGTTGATGTGCTAAATTTTCCATGAATAATTCTATATTTTTTTTCTTGCACTCTCTATTTCTGGTGCATTTTAACAGGGAATTGCGATTCATACAGTGTCCTATGTAGAGAGATCCATTAAACTATGCGTCCTGGTGTGTAAGCACAAGACAAAGGCCTCGCTAGTCGATTAGCCGCCGCCGCGTGTAGCACAGGATGTTTTTCTTAATTAGTTCAGTTCACAGACACTTTTCATCAGATGTTAGTGCATGCATTTATTCATAGCAAGGGCTTGTAAAGGAAAAATGAGTCATATTTTTGTGTGTGTGTGTGTTGAGTCGTTGTTGTTTTGGGTTTTGTTCGTGCCTGAGTGCAATGTGACATAACGCTCACATGTTTTGCCTTTTGTCACATAAATTGAGATTCGTAGGAGATATTTTTTACCTTCACACCAATCCATAGAAGAAAAAAAAGATTCTATACATTTTTTTTGCACACAGGCACTGATACATGCTGTCTCGATTGGTCAATCACGGAATTCTACAGACAGACATGTAGTTTAGTCAGTATTCTTCTTATTCATCCACGCATAATCGCATATTGAAGCTTGAATCAGTCTTGCTACAATAATCTGTTGAAAATTACACTTGTTATCCTGCGTGTGTGTGTGTGTGTCTCTGTGTGTTCGGTGTTTGTGTGTGTCGTTTGTGGAGATTAACATTGTACTTGTTTCTTCTTCTCTTCTTTCATTACTTGCGGTGTTGTGCTCCCTCTCCAGCTGTCTGAGACCCTCCAGGTCGGGACGCCCGCGGTGCCCCCGGACCCTGCCAACTCCCTCGCCTGGTGGGCAAGCCCAAAGCTAGAGAACTGCTGCTACGTAGTCTGGGTGTGTCATTGTCTGTTCTGTCTGTCTGTCTGTCTGTCTGTCACTCTCTCTGTCTGTGTGTCTGTCCCCTTCTGTTCTGTCTCTGTCTCCTCTCTCTAAGAATGATCCAAAATACTCCAAAACATGTTTCCCAGGGCCAAACAAACTCCTGTTTATTGATTGTCCCCCTGTTGCTTCCCCAGGCCCGTCCCAGTCAGACGGAGGCAGCCCCGTGTCCCACTACAGTGTGTCAGTGAGCGGGTCGGGGTGTGAGGAGAGAGAGGTGTACCAGGGGCCAGACACAGACTGCTGTGTGGCCGGGTTACTGCCCGGGAAGACCTACTGCTTCAGGCTGAAGGCTGCTAACAAAGCCGGGGTGAGAACCACTGGAAACACTCTGTCTGTTATGTCTGTCTATCATCTGATTACTGAAGGAGTATAAGGGCACTTTGAGTAATAAAAAACATACATTTTTAATAAATATTTCTTTTTGTTGTTATATGTCGCTGAGGATCCACTGTACAATGTCAAAAGATTAATTGTGCTACATGCTATCACTGGCTTCACAACGAATCGATTAATCGTTTCTAAGCGTTGGCAATCGATTTGTCATCGATTGTTGAGTCGTCTGCGATTATGCGGCATGTTTCATCAGCCGACAGGTTCATCCGCCCACGCGGCTTGACGTGAGCGTTAAAAAAAAAAAAAAAAAAACTCCTTCAACTCAGTATCCGTCTAGTCCAAAAAAACTCTGTCAGCTGCGCTGCTGCAGACGGTGTGCAGACGGGCTCGGAGAGTCGGCATCGGCGCATCGACAGTCATTCAAAGCAGCGGCAGTAATCACACAACCGAACGGTGTAGAAAGTCCCGTCAGTTAAAAATAGTATCCAGTTTTTAAATCCATGTTAAAATCGGAAGGATCTAGAGCTAGTTAGCTTAAAGAGAAGTAACAAACATGTCTACTGTGAGTGTTCAGGCCAACTCAGTAATATGATTGATGTGTTCAAATGCAACACAAAAACAAAGAAATTTGAGATTTTGGCGAAACTTGTTTTCCCAGCAATATAAAATAGATAGTAAAGATGGAATTATGACCTGTTTAATGTCCTATCTTGAGCTATGATCATATCAGCAATTAAAGCAATAATACAAGTTCTATTTCAACAAAATAATATCAATAGTATCAATAGTGATATCAATAAAGACTTGGATCGTTAAGGAGTCTCGAAAATGGTTATCAATAAAAATTAACGATCTCCTGTCATCTGAGAGAAATTAAGATGATTTAATTTTTTTAACCGGTAGTATTTATTTTTTATATCCGATTAATCGAAGAAATAATCGACCGATTCAATCGATTATTAAAATAATCGTTTGTAGCAGCCCTACTATCAACCCAAATATGAATTTATATTTTTTTTTCATATACTAAATCTTTGTGTTATTCTGTGCCCATAGTTTGGGCCTCTGTCGGAGCCGTTTGAGGTGTCGACCGGACCCTGGGGCCCCTGAGCAGTGCCGGGCTCCTTCCACCACCTGCAGGTCCCCAGCTGTGTGGTGCTCAGCTGGGAGGTAGTCTGACTCCATTTAAAAGAAAACAATCATTGTAACATTACATTCATCACTGGCTCGATCCAATTAGCACCTTTTAAATAAAGGCTATCGTGTTATCCTATCACTGTGTCATCAGTGTAAGTGCTTTTGATTTGTGTGTGTGTGTGTTCTAGGCCCCTCCCTGTAACGGCGCCCCTGTGACAGAGTTTCGAGTGGAGTGGGGCGCGGCTGAAGGCTCCATGCAGGTGTGTTACAGCGGAGCGGGACTGTCCCAGAGATGAAAGGCTTACTGCCCGCTAACCAACTACTTCTGCAGAGTACAGGTGAGCTGCATTCACTAGATCAATATTGTTAATAAGAAAGTGTTCTTAATGTTTTAACTGTAAAAAAATAAAGGTTAAATAAAAAAATAAAAAAACTATATGATTTGTTTTACATTTTCTCTGTTTCATAATGTTAAACAATGAATGTGCCTTTGTCCACATCATTATAAAAAAAAAATCAACTGAAGACGTCCATCTAATCTTTAGATAAAAACTTCAAATATATGAAAACAAATTAGGTGTGAAATTAGTCATTAATCGGCCTTCCTATTAACATTTCAACATATTTACCTTTGCCACGAGCCTTTCCAAGCTGACCTAGAGACAGTGGAAGTACAGCCAATCATAACCCCAATCACACACATCTTTTCGGATAGCCCACCTTAGGGCCGTTCCCTGCTAGAGCGGCCCCTCTTGCGCATGTTGTACTTTGTTTGAACTCTTGCAGCCTCTTTTGTAGTCCAAAAAAAAACAGAGCCTCCACTTGATATGACTTGTTGAGAGCCTTCTGATGTAATGTTTACAGTGGAACTCCCCTTGTGGTCAAACATGGACATTACATGTTAGAGTTGACATTGAGTTGGTAGGCTAGTAGGATGTCCTAGAGGTAAGAGGTTCCTCACAGTAACCATGAGGTTCTCTGGTTCGTCATCTCTACCATTGTGTCCTTGAGCAAGACACTTAACCCCAAACTGCTCCAGGGGCGCTGTACTATGGTTGACCCTGCGCTCTGACCCCCTTCGAAGTGTGGTAACTTGAGAGGGGATATGCGAAAAGACGAATTTCAATGTGCCTTGTGTAAATTGACTAATAAAGATAACTTAAACTCTTATTATATGTCTTTCTGTCTCCCAGGCTGTGAATGTTGCCGGCGTGGGTCCCTTCAGTGATGCAGTGCTGTGCCAGACTCCCTGCTCCGTGCCCGCAGCCGTCAGCAAAATCTACGCTCTGAAAGAACCGGAGCTCCGGCGTTACCAAACTCCTTTAGACGCTGCCGAGGAAGAAGAAGAAGAAGAAGAAGAAGAGGAAGAGGACGAGGATATTAGTGATTTAAAAACGCCGCCATTTTACAGCCCGTCCACCTGCCTGGGCATCAGCTGGGAGGAGCCATGTGACCACGGGGCTGAAATCACGTCATATCTCATCGACCTCGGAGAGAGACAGCCGGTCAACGTGGGTCCAGTCACCAAACACATTATACAGCATCTGCAACCAGACACCAGCTACAGGTAGGGGGCCTTAGTCGTTTTAAAGCTATAGTGTGTAAAAATGTTTGTTTGTGTGTGTGTGTGTGTGTGTGTGTGTGTGTGTGTGTGTGTGTGTGTGTGTGTGTGTGTTGAAAAGGTTTGCATTATGTTTGCTAGGAGCTATTTTATTTTAAAGGTGGAGTCTGTGATTCTGGAGAATGCTTGTTGTCAAATATTTTTTTTTGTCAAAATATGTGAATGTCTCTTCATGATCCACTAGCTGTCCTTACTGTGTGTGCACTGATAAAAAAAAAAATCTGGTGTTAATACACAGCCTAGCACACACAGTACGGACAGCAGGTAGTGGATCTTGAGGAGATATTCACTGATTTTGACAAACAATGATTTTAACAACAAGTGTTCTCCAGAATCACCACTTCCACAGTCACCACAGTATATTATGTTATTAGCATGTCATATATACTGACATGTTAATAACATAATACTAACTATCCAAGCTAAATTGATCTGTTAAGGGGTAGGACTAGATACGTTTTTTTTACTTCCTCCTACCCCCTTTCGAGCATCTAGTGTTGTTTATTTTATTTATTTGCTTTCGTTTTTTATTCATTCTATTACTATTCAAACTTGTTTTTTTATAGCTTGCATGTTGGAAACAATCAATCATCAATCAATCAATCAATCAATCAATCAATCAATCAATCAATAGTGTGTCAGCTCAGTCTTTAAAGGAGCACTGTGTAATATGACATCATCAAGAAAGTTCTTGAATGCAACGCTCCCTGGGTAACCCACCCTTTTGAATAATAACAGAAGCTACAGTGGCCTTCAAGGACAAGAACAATTCTAAATTCTAAACAATGCACCTGATGACATTCCAACCAACATGGATGCCTCCATAAGACCTTCCCTCTCAATGTACAAAATTTAATATTTGTAATTCTCCGCTCAGGAGGATGATTCAGATTTTTGGCAGAGGTGATTTTACACCAATAAAGACATATTTATGAATGAGGATATTGATTTTAGCTAATAAATCACTTAAAATGTTACACAGAGTCCCTTTAATGTATTACTTTCCCCCTTCCCCCCAGGCTGCGTATCCAGGCCCTGAACAGCCTTGGCGCGGGCCCGTTCTCTCACACCATTAAGCTGAAGACGAAGCCCCTTCCTCCCCCTCCGCCCCGGCTGGAGCTGACGGCCTCCAGCCACCAGACGCTGCGGCTGAAGTGGGGCGAGGGGCCGGTGAAGGCAGCCAGCCAGGACCTCCTACAGTACCAGCTCACCATGGGCGACAAGAGCGGCAGGTGGGTGGACCCAATGACAATGATTACTCGCATCTTCGGTATCTCTGCCCACCTCTCTTTCTTTCTCTTTCTTTCTCTCTCTTTCACTCACTCACTCACTCACTCACTCACTCACCAACCATGGGCGACAAGAGCGGCCGGTGGGTGGACCGATAGACATATTACACCAGATTGACTCAATTCATGCAGATTCTCCATTAGATTATATCTTCTGTCGCCAGTATGGACGTGACGTTGGCATTTTAAGTGGCATTAAAAAGGTTATAATGTCTATGGTTGTATCAACTAGTAATGTCAGAACAACTGAAACACCACAAACTACACATATGGTTCGCATTTAAGTTACTGTCAATTCAAACGGAACATGTCCTACAGCGTAATTTCACAATAAAATCATTTAACTGGCAAAACGGCGAAACGTCAAGTCAATTCTGACTTTTATTTTGAAGCAGAAACCGGAACCAAGGACTTCCTAGCTCAGCTACGCGACCTTCACTAGTCTTCCGTGTTTGACTTTGGGACCTCGCTGAAAAGAACAGTAAAGAAAGCCTGTGTCATTTGCAAAAGTCCTACTTATAACCCTGCGCGCGCACCAAAACCTCCATGAATGTTGGTGGCAGCCGGCAGTCATTCATTTTCACTTTAATTTTCGCTACGAAGCCTCGGCTGCAGCAGCACCATGGCAACCACCTGCACGCAGGCATAGTGTGTTCATTCCACACAGTCTGAAATAAGCCGTGGATGAAAGACTCCCAAAACATTTAGGCCGACAACAACCAGTTTAATTAAGCCTTAATACTAATTTGTTTTATATACCCTATGTTCTTTTATGGTTTGGTTTTTAAATAAAAAAATAAGTTCCAATATGTTTGTGAATGCTGTTCTATGGGGTGGGGTGCAGGGGGGGGTGTATATAGCCTATTGTTATTTGCACTGAATTGCAAATTATGATATTTTAGAAGAAATACACTGAATTACAATGGTGTAGACATCATTGTAATTCAGTGTATTTCTTCTTTAATATCATAATTAGAATGGGTGTGATAAGAGCATTAAAATGAGAAACAATAGTGGGATAAAAAGAAATCAAGGGACATTCAGGCTAGAATAAATAAAAATGCGATTAATCGCGAGTTAACTATGACATTAATGCGATTAATCGCGATTAAATATTTTAATCGTTTGACAGCACTATATACAATTTCCTGATTCAATGCCTACAGATTTTCTATTAGATTATTTCTTCTGTTGCCAGTATGGCTGTGACGTTGGCATTTTAAGTCGCACTAAAAAGGTTTTAAAAAGTCTTACATTTTACTTGGGGATCCCTGGGGGTACCCTGGTTAAGTGGGGTCATACATTGATGTTAGGATGCGGTCCATGCGTGTGCTTTTATTTAAATGTTTTATTTCTCATTC
The DNA here is from genome assembly GCA_026122265.1 of Ammodytes dubius. NCBI lineage: Eukaryota > Metazoa > Chordata > Actinopteri > Uranoscopiformes > Ammodytidae > Ammodytes > Ammodytes dubius. Next base: position 6,217,481 of record CM047508.1, on the reverse strand, counting down.
CCTTTTCTAATGTGTATTCTTGACGTATTTTAATCTTGCCCATGTAAAGCACTTTGAATGGCCTTGTTTCTGAATTGTGCTATATAAATAAACTTGCCTTGCTTTGCCTTCAGCAATGTACAATTGACTCACAATGGTCAAACCAACTAGACCTAGTGGGCACTGTACGAATGCCTAGTGTGAATGTGCCATCAGTGCCTTTCTTTAAAGGCCAGGACACACCAGCCCGATAATCGCCGTCGTCAAAAAAAAAGACGAATCTGTTTGGTGTGTGCCGTGACGTCGGCCGACGTAGAGGTCGTCGGGCTTGTTTTGAGCCTGTCGGCCGCCGATTGAACATGTTCAATCGGCGGCCGACCGTCTTTCATTTGGAGCAATTTGATTGGTGAAGGGCTAGCGAATCAGTGAAGCCCGGAAGTGAGGCGGGTAGCACAAACGGCTAACAACAGCTAGCCATCGTTTTAATGTGTTTGTTCGTTTCGTTTTGAGAGTACTCACATGCATCAACCCTTGTTGACTGCTCGACACCATGCTCGACACTCTCTGCTAAAAATTGTGCTCTTATGGTCCATAAATATAAATACGTATTTCTATCTATGTTTATGCTCTAGAGAGATGTCCAATCATTTCCGGCTTTCGTATTTTTTCGGGCCACAATACAGATTAGCGCCGCCTGCTGTTGTGGAGACATTACGTCCCGCGAGCGAACGGAAAATAAACAGTCGTCTCGGTGTGTTCTTTGGCCGCGACAGGAAGACTGGAGCTTCCTGAAACGGCCGACTCCATTTTTTGCGTAGTCGGAACATGTCGGACTGGTGTGTTCTGGCCTTAAGAGGAGCCAGGGACTAATCATTTGCGTTCACTGAAGGCTTTACCTCACCTAGCTGCACCCACACTGTTGTTGTAATAACACAGGATTCCTCATGGGGGTCGACATAAGTTACGCATTATAGCTTCAAGCCTCTTTAATATTTTTTTCCAGAGAATTCACTGGTCTTGTTGCTTTTTGTCATTTCCTCACTAAACCCTTTCTTTCCTCTCTCCCTGTCCGTGTTGTTTGCAGATTCCTGTCGCTGTACAAAGGTCCGCTGCACACACACAAGGTCCAGCGGCTGAACGAGTGCACCTCCTACACCTTCCGCATCCAGGCCTTCAATGAGGCAGGAGAGGGGCACTTCTCCACTATTTACACTTTCACCACCCCACGCTCCCCTCCTGCTCCCATTAAAGGTACTGTCTGTCTGCCTGTGTGTCTGTCTGTCTGTCTGTCTGTCTGTCTGTCCGTCTGTCTGTCTGCCCGCCTGTCTGTCTGTCTGTCTGTCTGTCTGCCTGCCTGTGTTGTTCTGTATGTCTGTCTGTCTCCCTGTCTGTCTGTTTGTCAGTGTTTAACCGTGTGCTCTCTCTCCCTCTCAGCCCCTAAAGTTGAGCGTCTGGAAGAGAACTCTTGTGAGGTCACATGGGAGCCCCTGCTGCCGATGAAGGGAGACCCTGTTATCTACAGCCTGCAGAGTATGATGGGCAACTCTGACTTCAAACAGGTAACTGCTGCTGCTCTATCAGCGCTGTTAGTATGGGAGAAATGAAGTGAAATACAACTTCTACTGTTAGCGGACTCATCATGTCATTGTTTGCTACTCCCTCTAAGTGTTGTTTTGTGTTTTTTACTAGAAATGCAGCTGACTTGTCTGTTAAAGTTGGAGTCAGTGATTCTGGAGAACGCTTGTTGTCAAAATCAGAGAATATCTCCTCATGATCCAGTACCTGTTTGTACTGTGTGTGCGCTGAAGAAAGGCCTGGTGTTAATACTAGCGACCTCTCCATACTGTGTGCTAAAAAATAATCTAGTGTTAATACACAGCCTAGGCTCTGTAAACTGGTAAGTAAACAAAGGGGGCCCACTGTAGTTCGCAACATGCCTGTTTACAGAACCTAGGCTGTATTAACCCTCATGCCACCCTGGGACCATTTTCTGCCATTTGGCCTTTTTTTTTGGTTTGTTTTTTGAATAACTTTGGCTGTGCTTATGTTAGCCTAATACAATTTGGCCAGGGTTAATTTTTATGAAGATACTTTCTGAATTTCTACTCAGCAACTTCATAGCACCTATAATAAAGGCAGGACATTTTTTTGTTACACAGGAGGACCTGGGACCATTTTCTGCCATCATTCACTTCCATTCAAAACGGCCGTTTTTTCCAAATTTGATCGTGCTGACAAACCAGCATAAAATATATTTTTCTATTATTTTGTGCTTTCATCCTTGACAAAAGGCATCAAAATTTGTGATTTTCACCCCAACTACTAGGTGGTGCCCTTTAGGTATATTTTACATGGGGTTGAATGACAGGCTGTTTTCCTGGTTGTCAGTCCTGCAATATTGTTGGCCCCCAAAGGTCAATGTCAAAAAATAGTTCAACCTAAATGGTGTTGATGTGTTGGTAGGGATACCAGTGTGTGGTGTATATGTAGATATTGAGAAATGATGGTTTGTGTGTGTGTGTACAGACAGCCAAACTTCAAACACCCAAACTTGTATGTAAAAAATGGCTCAATTTGAAAGCATTCAAATCTGTAAAAACTTGTCTTTTTCAAACCATAGCCATGTTGACAGACATATGTAAATGTGATGATATTAGGCATGCATCCCAAACTTAAGACACCAAAATTACACTTTTTACCCCCACTTAGCTGAATTATTCATTTACTTCACCTTTTACTGATAAGTCAAAATGCTCCCTAAAACAAGACAAGAAAAAAACATGATTTTTTTTATAATTTGTCATTTTTTAGAGTTGCAGACCTATACATAAAGAAAATGAGCAACACATGAAAGGTTAGGGTCCATATGAATACTTAAGGGTTGTGTCTGTGTGTTTGTTGTGAAATTATTGTGTGTGCGTATGTGTGTGTGTTTGTGTGCTTCCATATATATGCAGCTTAAAGGTGCTATTTTGGGGCTTTCAGGTGGCTGCTCACCCAGCATGCACAAAAGGTCACTAACTCTCCCAAAACTCTGTGTGTGTGTGTGTGTGTGTGTGTGTGTGTGTGTGTGTGTGTGTGTGTGTGTGTGTGTGTGTGTGTGTGTGTGTGTGTGTGTGTGTGTGTGCGGTGTGTGTGTGTGTGTGTGTGTGTGTGTGTGTGTAATCACGCCACTTTTTGGTGGATAAGAATAAAGAACAGCTCAGAGCCTCTTGAATCATGCAAAAATCCTTCCTACATTCTCTTTGAAGTGATGCGCACTCCTTCATCTTGCAGGCTATAAAGATGCCGATGAAGTGAAAACAAAAAACAATAGTCTGGGAAAGTCTGGGTTTGTTTACACAGGTGCAACATTGACCAATGTTTTAAGTATGGGTGTAGGGCACACTGCTCATTTACAGCATGGCCAAGCATTACCAATGTTACAGACACATTTGCAAAAATTGCCAGCGAAGTGTGTTCCTCTTCCATTGAATGTCTTTTTCTCTCTCTCGTTCTCTCTCTCACACACAAACAAACACACACACACACACACTCACTCATGCTCACACACAAACGCGCACATACACCCACTCACTCACTCACTCACTCACAAACGCGCACACACACACTCACACACACACTCACACACACACACACACACACACACACACACACACACACACACACACACACACACACACACACACACACACACTTTTGGGAGTGTCAGTGAACTTTTGGGTGAGCAGCCACCTGAAAGCCCCAAAATAGCACCTTTTAGCTGCATATATATCTATTCTAGCCTGTTCTACTGTTCGATTTATGTTTTTTGTGATATAAATGTTGTTGTTTCTCAAAAACTAAAAATGCAAGAATGTCAATCTTTTTGTTGATCATTAATAGATGCTATCTCGTACACATCCACACAAAAAAATCCATCTTGCATCTATTGTATGGAAAGGGTTCAGCTATTATCATTTTTATATATAGAAAAAGTGTCATTTCATCACAAAAACTAGCCTGGAAAGGGTAAAAAACAATGAAAAATCATTGAATATTAAATATGTATGTAAAGAGCTCAAGTGGGGTAAATGGTTTATAAAAAAAAAAGTAAAAAAAAACAATATTGTATAAGGTTTATATGGCAGTTAATTGGGAGTGGCTTCTTGTGGCCGCCAGGTCCTTCTGTGTAACAATTTATTTGCATCTGAGCATACGCAAAAACTAAACATGCATCAAAATAAATTTTTGTGTAAATCATTCATATGCCCTAGACTCTAGTTATTCCACTTAAAAAAATCAACTCTGCATCTATTATATCAGAAAAAAATCATTTTCTTCGTTTTTAGGAGGAACAAAATACTGACTTTGACACAAAAACAATCATTTTAAGCATTAAAAGCAAATGAAAATCAACTAATATTAAATATGTATGTACAGAGCACAAGTGGGGTGAATGGTTTATAAAAAAAAAAGTAAAAAAAACATTATTGTATAAGGTTTATATGGCAGTTAATTGGGAGTGGCTTCTTGTGGCCGCCAGGTCCTTCTGTGTAACAATTTATTTGCATCTGAGCATACGCAAAAACTAAACATGCATCAAAATAAATTTTTGTGTAAATCATTCATATGCCCTAGACTCTAGTTATTCCACTTAAAAAAATCAACTCTGCATCTATTATATCAGAAAAAAATCATTTTCTTCGTTTTTAGGGGGAACAAAATACTGACTTTGACACAAAAACAATCATTTTAAGCATTAAAAGCAAATGAAAATCAACTAATATTAAATATGTATGTACAGAGCACAAGTGGGGTGAATGGTTTATAAAAAAAAAAGTAAAAAAAAACATTATTGTATAAGGTTTATATGGCAGTTAATTGGGAGTGGCTTCTTGTGGCCGCCAGGTCCTTCTGTGTAACAATTTATTTGCATCTGAGCATACGCAAAAACTAAACATGCATCAAAATAAATTTTTGTGTAAATCATTCATATGCCCTAGACCAGGGTTTCTCAACGGGGGCGGTACCGCCCCCTGGGGGGCGTTCGTACAACCTAGGGGGGCGCTGGGACCAGGCTGGGACACGAGAGCTTTTTTTTTTTTTTTTTTTTTTTTTATAATTTTTTTTTTTTTTTTTTTTTATAAATATATTTTAAACTTTCTTAAAAATCTTGTAAATCTTTTGACTGCAAAAATAGGTTACCTGAAATAAACAGCCTATTTTAACTTTTCATGTTTCTAACCCCTCGACCTCTTTTTAACTATTCTCTCCAATGTTCTGCTGACTGTCACAGCCTTAGAAAAGAGAAGGCTCTGCAGACAGCCAATCAGAGGTCTTTGAGTCAGAACAACCAGCCAATCAAAGCCTTAGCGGCAGAGGAATCAGCCAATCACAGACTAGTATAATGACGTTTACTGATATTGCTAATGCTAATGCTAGCGCAGCGAGATTCAAACTTAAACTAACTATTGTCTCTGAGGTGGAGAAAACAGAGTAATCAGCCAAAGCATGGAGTTAACTAACACACAAGCAGAACCATGTTAAAGACACAACCCTCATATGTTGGAGAGGGACGATATACTAAACGCTGTGCACCGCGAGAGGCTCACTGAAGCCCTGTACAGCAGCCCTATGACAGCAGCAAAGCACAGCTACGTCATGAGCGCTAGTTTGCGGGATAACAGTTCAACAACCAATGAAAACGTACACAATTCATTGTAACATATTCAACTTTAATAACATAACATAAACAAACATGGCGGATAGCAAGAAAAAGTGCCGGCAGTACAATGCCAATTACATTAGTTATGGATTTATCCCGTCACCGATGAACACCACTTTACCAATGTGCCTGCTCTGCGATCAGGTGTTCTCTAATGAGGCCATGAAACCCTCGCGACTACCGGAACATTTAGTGAAAAAACATCCCGAAAAAATCAGCTAAAGATCCATCCTACTTTAAGTCTCTGAGGGATCAACATTCAAGACGGCCCACCATCAACTCTCTGTTCGCCCGGAACGTCAATCACAGTGCGTGTGTGTGTGTGTGTGTTTGTGTTTTTTTTTGGGGGGTGGGGGGGGCGCTAGAGTATCTCGGTAAGGTTAGGGGGGCGTTTGCTCAAAAAAGGTTGAGAACCACTGCCCTAGACTCTAGTTATTCCACTTAAAAAAATCAACTCTGCATCTATTATATCAGAAAAAAATCATTTTCTTCGTTTTTAGGGGGGAAAAAATACTGACTTTGACACGAAAACAATCATTTTAAGCATTAAAAGCAAATGAAAATCAACTAATATTAAATATGTATGTACAGAGCACAAGTGGGGTAAATGGTTTATAAAAAAAAAAGTAAAAAAAAACATTATTGTATAGTGTTTTTATGGCAGTTAATTGGGAGTGGCTTCTTGTGGCCGCCAGGTCCTTCTGTGTAACAAAAAAGTTAGGGTGGCACAAGGGTTAACACTGGATTTATTTATTTATTGTATGGACAGGTAGCTAGTGCGGATCGTGAGGAGATATTCACTCATTTTGAAAAAAAAAATGTACAACAAGCATTCTCCAGAATCACTGACTCCCCCTTTAAAACATTTATTTAAACATTGGGGAATGAGTTTCTACGTGCATCCCTAATTTATATTTATATAAGGGCTGTCAAAATGAACGCGTTAATCGTTTGACAGCAATAATTTATCAATATAAATCTATCTTAACGTCGGTTTACTGACCTGCTATCCGTCACAGTGGCGCTTTTTATGCAAATGAAGATGCAGATGGATTCAGGGCCGATGTATTTTAACCATTCTTTGCAGCGTTTTGTATCTGTCACCTCTGGCTTCATATTGTTATTACCATTATGCAAAGGTCATTGATCCATTAGCTTCCTGCCAGGCGTCTCAGTGTTCCCTGCAGTCATGTTAACCTGGAGAAATGGCCACCGCGCTTTATGCTAATGTCACCACATCGTACATGGCTATCGAATCAGCCAGTTAGAGAATATATATGGCTGTCGTTCCACATGAGGAAGTTTCTGTCAATACTGTCGGTTGCAGTGGCCTCGACTTTGAAAGCCCATATTTAAGAAATTAGAATTATTCGTTTTCTGAGGACAATGGTTTTGATTGAGGCATTTTGGTGTTTAGTGTAACAGAGATTTAAGAGAGATGTGTTTAGGCTCTAGTCAGGTCGTCTTCGCAGAGGGTAACGCATATCACACATGGTAAAATCTAGGGTTAGGATTAACAGGACAGCTGGGCCAAGGGAAGACTGAGGAAAGGCTGAGGGAAGAAAAACCTCATTCATTGTATTATAATAGCGATTTTATAATGATAGAACGCCGGTTCCATATGAGTGAAGTATTCCTTTAAGAAAAAAAAATCAGCAATATCCCATATCACAGTAATATACAAGCCCAAATGTTAAAAGAAGGCTTAAAAAATAAATAAAAAACGCAAACATATCTTTTCACTATCTTTCTTTCTTTCGTCCTCATTCTGATTCTGATTGATTTTTTTGATATGTCTGAAATAAATTCAATCAATCAATCAATCCATTCTAACCCCTTCTCCCCCTCTCCTCCTCAGACCTACCGAGGCCCTGCTAGCTGCTTCCATGTGACTAACCTTCAGCCCAGCAGCGACTACCGTTTCCGGGTGTGTGCTATCCGTCAGTGCCAGGACTGTCCGGAGCTCAGCGGTCCCTACAGCCCGACAGTGACGCTCTCCCCGCAGCGTAGCGACATAGCGGCTAGCTCCGGTGGGACGTCCGGTGCTTCTGGCTCCCGCGGCTCGACCGAGTCCAACCGCAGCCGACGGAGCCTCACGGACGAACAGTGCGCGTTCCTGCTACTCATGGTGTTCGCGGTGATCGCTATTCTAATCGCTTTTGTCATCCAGTACTTTGTCATCAAATGAGCTGGTTGTTGGAATTAGCTTATAGCGTGCAGTATAGCTAGCTTGCAGGGTTATAGCTTTATACTTTACCCTCTCTCTCTCTCTCTCTCTCTCTCTCTCTCCTCTCTCTCTCTCTCTCTCTCTCTCTCTCTCTCTCTCTCTCTCTCTCTCTCTCTCTCTCTCTCTCTCTCTCTCTCTCTCTCTCTCTCTCTCTCTCCTCTCTCTCTCTCTCTTTCTGCGTCTCTATCTATCTATTTGTTGTTTTGTATTCTTGTTTTGTTTTGTACTTAATTGTTTTCTGTTGTCAACAGAGTAATCACAATATGCCGCTATATGATATGGGGGTTATAGCAGTTAAAGGTGCAGTCAGTGATTCTGGACAACGCTTGTTGCCAAAATGTTTTTTGTCAACTCCTCACGATTCGCTACCTGTCTGTACTGTGTGTGCGCTGATAATAAATCCAGTTTTAAAACACAGCCTGTGCTCTGTAAACGGGCATGTTGCTAGCTATGGGTGGGTTTACATAGCCTTTGTTTACAAACCAGTTTACAGAGCCTAGGCTTTGTATTAACACCAGATTATTGTTTTAAGCGCACACACAGTAAGGAGAAAAAAGTGATTTGGACAACAAGCGTTCTCCAGAATCACTCACTCCATCTTCAAAAATGTAAACCCACCTTTTTGACTCTCCTGCCTTTGTCACCTTGCTACCCCAACTATGTGGATCTGTTGTTCAAATGAATTGAGATTTAAAATTCATCATTTTCAATATTCCTGTGCGAAAAATGAACTCGGACTCGGCAGGAATATGGTTTGTTTTGGGACGAGGGTCGGGGGTGGGTAAGGGGCCGCTTTCCAACCTCATGTACTAGTTGATTACGTGCGTGTGTATAGCAAACAAGTCATTATTTATACTTCCATTTATGTGTCCAGTATAAAAACAGTTTTTTGATAGGTGTGTTCCCAAAAAAAAAATAATAATTAATATAGGTCGTGTGTCATTACATTAGCCTATGTGCTGTTTGATTCTGGGACCTAGTTGGCCAGTTGTTTGCACAGTGGGGTGTGTGTGTTTGTTTGTGTATGTATGTGTGTGTGTGTGTGTGTGTCTGCCTGTGTGTGTGTGTGTGTGTGCCTGTGTGTATTTGTGTGTATGTGTGCACCCAGATAGTGTAAAACGGTATGTAGTTAGTGCCACACATGGTACACGGCTGGGAGGGCTTTCAAGGGCAGTTGAAGGGACTTAACGTAAACCCCTCTCCCCCTTTTACTTGAGTGTAAGGGGGTCTAGTGAAAGAATTTAAGGAAATTGAAAAAGCTTGTTCGCATTATAGAAGCGTTGATTTAGCACTGTCCGATTCCCTTTTTGATGTTCAGAATGTTTAAGGATGCAAAAATTGACTGGAGAAATGTTAGTATATTTTTTTACAGTGAAGACATTGAGGACCTGTGAGTTTGAGAAGTTTAACGAAGAAAAGAAAATATGCTCGATATGAAGGTGAGGTTAGGAAAACAAGACGAAAACCAAACTTAACGGTGAATTCTAATTATTTTTACTATCATATAGTTATACTGCTGCTTTACTCTGAAAAATTGTTGTTCAGCACAAAAAATGTATGCTTAAATATATGTTTAATTTTATTATATAATTATTATATTATTATTATTATTTTTATTTTCCGTTCCCCCCCCAGTTATTAATTTTGCACCTTAGTGGAAAGAAAACCTGGACTGTCTTGGTCTTGGACTTGTGATGCATTTTATAGAACACATTTTGAAGATTGTGCAGAAGCCCTTCTTGTGTTTTTTTGGGTGTTTTAAAGTTGTAGTACCACATCATGCGTCACTGAAACGAAAAGATTGAAAAAAATATATATACAGGAGAAGAAAAAAAAATAGTACGTACCAGTTGTTTCAGAGGCCTTAATTGGAGAGGAAAAAATTCTTAATTTCTCTGAAAAAGTTGTTTGATTTTTATGTTTAAGTGTTTAGAAAAATGTGTTTTATTTAATTTTATTTTGCATTTTTTGCAACATTTATTTGATTTTTAGTAAAAAAAAAAAAAACATTCTGTACGCAAATCATGGCCGAAAAATGAAAGTAGTTCTACATGTTACCTTTTTGATTTCTTTTGATTTTTCTTACGTCAGGTTATAAACATGTATGTGAAGTATATTTTTTTATAATGTTGAATTAATATAAGTTAAAAACTCTCCAGAGAAAATAATAAAAAGTCCTAAAGTACTCGTCATCGCTCGTGGCAACGCATATTATGGCAAGATACAAACAATGTGTAATAATCATGTACCACCTCCTCTGTGAAATCTCAATTTGCCTTTTTCTGTGTGAGTTCAAAAGTATTCGTAAAAAAAAATGATTTTTCTTCGGGCTGAGCTTGTCGGTTGGTTGGTGAATCTGGCTGTGTAGAGTCTGGTGTTGTTTGGGTTTTGGGAGGGCAGAGAAAAACTGCTGTTGCAACTGTAAAAGAAGAAAATATAATTTAAAGGTGTTGCGTGAACTTTTTGAATATTTCGGAAACAGTCTCATTTTTTCCTCTGATGATCATAAATTAACATGTATCAACAAACGAAACCATCAGTGCAAAGAATGCTATTTTTATATAGTTTTTCTTAATGCCTTTTCCATGGGTATACGCTCACCCAGGAACTACAACTGGCGTAGTAAAAACACTACGGCTTCTGTCCAGTGGGGGTGCACCTTTAAATTACAGGTACCTTGCAAAAACGTCTCGGGATAATTACATGATTTGGTCTTTAAAGATATTCTGCAAAAATGTCTTTTCTCTTTGTCATTAAAATAATTCAAAATTCCTATTTCTGATAATAGCGATTGCAAAGTGTGCCATTTCAACGCCTCTTAACCAATGGGTTTATTACACTATTATACCTTTCGGTTGGTGAGATTAAGAAAAAAATTCTACAAAAAAAAAAATGAGTAAAAAAATTATGCGCAAAAAATATAGAGACCATTTTTATGTAATTTTAATGTTTGCAGTTACCTCATTACAGTCCTCAGTACATTCCAAAATGAAAATTTGTTATACTATACATACTACAAGACATATCACTTTAAAATGTTCGTTATGGGAAAACAATGTATAATCATAGATATGTATCTAAAGTGTATCTGTATAGCCATGATATCTACAAAAGGATCCATGCACAATAAAAGATTTATAATTCTTAAGCACGTTTGAAGTTTGGGCAAATTTTTTTGTTTTTGGGGATTGTTTTCATCCATCGATTTTAACATAGCAATTTGAAATGCTTGTTTTTGATTGGCTCACAGATGTCCATTGGAATTGCACACAGGGAAACTTCAAATACAGATAGTTTAACGAATTGTCTATATCAATAACAGAAAAATATTCTGGTAAAATGTAAATTGATTAAGTTTATATGATTTTTTTTTATAATGATAGACCGCGGTCTGTATGGTTGAAGTATTCCTATAATTTCTTAATTCAAATTAGGAAATTCAATAAATACATTTGTCAATATAGGCTATAAATCAAAATGTTTGAAATTCATTTCAACCCATTTTAAAATATAATTAAGTTAAAAATCACATATATGCAAATTATAAATAATAGACTGATAATAATAATATAATATACTATATATATATATATATATATATATATATATATATATATAGAGTGTGGAAGCAGATACAAGAGTAGAGGCATCAACGCTTTACTGGTGAAGGAAGGGGAGAGAAATGATTAATGAGTGTGACGGAGCTTTTCCCATCTCAGTCAACGTTCCTGTGAACAACATTAGTTTGTGTTGACGGACGGAATGGACCAAGTAAACAATGATTGAGTGAGTGAGTGGTGCGACGCCGTGTGGGTCAGCTCAATGTAACACACACACACAGGGAGAGAGAGAGAGACACACACACACACACACACACACACACACAGAGAGACACACACACGCACAGGAGAGAGAGGAACACACACACACACAGGAGAGAGAGAACACACACACACACACAGGGAGAGAGAGAGAGACACACAACACACACACACACACACACACACACAGAGAGACACACACACGCACAGGGAGAGAGAGAGACACACACACACACACAGGAAGAGAGAGAGACACCACACACACACACACAGAGAGACACACACGCACAGGGAGAGAGAGAGACACACACACACAGGGAGAAGAGAGAGAGAGAGAGACAACACACAGAGAGACACAACACGCACAGGGAGAGAGACACACCACACACACACACAGGAGAGAGAGAGAGAGAGACACACACACACACACACAGGAGAGAGAGGGAGGACACACTCACAGAGAGACAAACACTCACATAGATGGTGATAACACACACGCAAACAGAGACACAAACACACTGATGTCAGCATGACGCTTGTTACAAAGGTTAGTTTAAATTGTATTTGGATATGTTGGCTCTGAACCAATAGCTTTGTCAAAGGGACATTTATTCTACTTTTCACACAAAAGGGAAAAACTTGTAGATCAGGAAGTAAAAGTGGTAAAAACAATGGACCTTAACTTGTTGAACCGGCGCTCGTCTAGTTGGAGAATGTTCCTTCAGTTCAGTTCACACACAGAGGAAACTAATCATGAATTTATTATTTTATTTTTAAAAAGGGGAAAAAAAGTGTAACACAGAATACAAGAATAATTATCATAAAGTGTCAAAAACTATATTAATCAATGAATCAACGGATTTATAAATGAATTTGTCGTCAACTTCAGTATTGAGACCTTGGCCAGGTTGGATAAGCATTACGTTCTAAGGTGCTTTATTGGCATGGAAAACAAGAGTTAAAATTATAACAGCAAAAGCAATTGATCAATATATACAGAAAACAAGAAATTAAATAAACATATTCTTATTAAAGGTAAAAAAAATATACATATGAAAATAGACAGACACAGAAAAACATATAACATTCTATTATAAATATGTACAGATATTTAAAATTGTAAATGCAAAGGTGTGATTATAAACTAAACAAGCGGACATTTTTTATGCATTTATTTAATCAGATTTTTAGACACATTTTCTTCTGAATTGCATCAAGTATTTTGAAGTCTTTTGACCCTCTGACCAAAGGGAAAATGAACATTCCTGTTTTAACCCATATTTCTGACATTTTGTTTATTATAACAAGCCTTAGATGAGCTGGTGTTAGAGAGGGGTTTGTGTGTGTGTGTGTGTGTGTGTGTGTGTGTGTGTGTGTGTGTGTGTGTGTGTGTGTGTGTGTGTGTGTGTGTGTGTGTGTGAGTGTGTGCATGCATGCATCTTATACTGTATCTGATTGCCTCTTGCAGTCATCTGTCCTGGTATCATTTGATTAGGAACATTACTTACAAACACACACACACACACACACTCTCACTCTCTAATTCACACACACACACACACACACACACATACTGTACACACTTTCTCTCTCTCTTTCTCTCTCGCTCTCTTTCTCACAATCACACACACACACACACACACACACACACACACACACACACACACACACACACACACACACACACACACACACACACACAGGAGTAGGAGGTGCTCCAGTCTTTCCCACCAGAGCTCAACTGGTTATTTAGAATCAAGGACCAGCTCATCCACTTCATGAGATTCTACTGCTGTCACATCTTCATATTTCTACCAGATTTCAAGGTATTGTTGAAATCTATTTTTCCTTTTACAATATTATGTTAATTCTGCCTAAACAGTTGTAGTTGATTGTAAGGATTGTTGCTAGTGATTTGAATGTTTTAGTTATTTTAATACAAACTGCGTATTGCTTTAAGACGAGAACATACAGGTGAAAAGGGGACCAGAGAACATACAGGTGAATAGGGGACCATTTTTAACTTGTATACAATTAAACTGCATTACAATTTTTTAAGAAATGTTTGAGTAAACGTTCAAATATTGTAATATTTAACCAAGTATGTGTAAATTTGCATTTCTTTAAAAAAAAAAAAAATCTAGGTGTTCTATGAAGCCAGAGTTCAATTGTCATTTCATTTTTACAAGATATTGTGTGGAAAGTTTTTATGGGGCAAATTTGTATGTTGGACCTGTTTGGACGTACATATAGGGCCGGTTTCACAGACATGGATTAAGCCTAGTCTTGGACTAAATGGAATTTTGAATGGAGATTGTCCATTGAAAGTACAATTTAGTCCAGAACTAGGCTTAATCCATGTCTGTGAAACCAGCCCATAGTGTTTCATATATGAAAGCTAAATCGCCCCAAAAAAAAAAAAAAATTGACCAGTACAAAAAAAAAAAAAAAAGTTTAGATGAAATAGTTTATCGTCTGATTTATGATTCTTAACACTATTAACACTATTCTAAAGGTTATTACAGAGGGATGTGTTCATATGTTGTTAACTGTCTGATGTATGATACATTTCGTTCATTAAAACATTCCTAAAAATGCATTTTTAAGACCTGTACATAGTAGCCTATATTTTTTGTCCGATGATTATCCAATCTTTTTCTTCACAGCTTTATTCGAACACCCTTAAACCTTGCTTAAATGAGCTTATTATGCTAATCAAATTACAAATCAAATTGCCCTAAATTAAAACTCTTTAGTATTGACCCATATAGACGTTTCCAGTAGACTATTACAACAGGTAAAACTTGTAAATCATATTTTTCATCCTAGAATTGCCCAATCTTCTTCTCTTCAGCTTCTCGTAGAGTTTTGATTCAACATTTCAAAAATAATTCACACTGAAAATGATTGTTTTAATGTGAGTTATCAACTGGCAAAGTTTCATGATGATAGCCTATCTATAAGTAAACATTTCAACCTTTTCACTTGCAGTAAGAAACATATTTATTGTTAAAGATATTTTTTTGGTATTTTTATGTTTTATTGACAGTGTAGAGACAGAGTTGAAATGGGGCAGAGAGGGGAGTGACATGCAGAGAACGACCGCGGGCTGGAATCGAACCCGGGTCCGCTGCTGGACGAGGCCCATGGGGGGACGCCCTACCAACTGAGCTAAGGGCGCCCCAGAAACATATTTATTGTTGAGTAATTGACCAATTTTTTTCCCTCCTCAGCTTAATTCAAACAGCCCCTAAACCAAACCCTATCTAGCCAGTTACCATGCCTTGGACCAGACCTCAAGTGGACCTTCACGCGGGCGCAGCAGAGGCACTGGACCAATTCAACAGCATAGAGGACCATCACTACGAGGGCTCTTTGTTCCCCACATCCACCCTCATCCCAGTCACTATCATCTGCATTCTGATCTTCATAATCGGAGTGACGGGCAACACTATGACCATACTCATAATACAACACTTTAAGGATATGAAGACCACCACCAACTTGTACCTATTGAGTATGGCCGTGTCTGACCTTATAATATTCCTCTGCTTGCCCTTTGATCTGTACCGTTTGTGGAAGTACGTACCGTGGCTGTTTGGCGAAGCGGTGTGCCGGTTTTATCACTATATCTTCGAAGGCTGCACATGGGCGACTATTCTACATATAACGGCGTTAAGCATCGAACGCTACTTGGCTATCAGCTTCCCCCTACGGAGCAAGGTATGTAGAGTTTTGATTGAACTATCTGTCTGTCTGTCCGTCCGTCCGTCTATCTATCTATCTATCTATCTATCTATCTATCTATCTATCTATCTATCTATTTTTTAAAGGTGGTCTCAGGGAATTTGGAGAATGCTTGTTGTCAAAATCAGTGAATACCTCCTCACGATCCGCTACCTGTTTGTACTTTGTGTGCGCTGAAAAAAAAATCTGACGTTAATACACTGGTAAACTGGTATGTAAACAAATGGGGGCCCACTGTAGCTAGCTACATACCAGTTTACAGAGCCTAGGCTGTGTACTAACAACAATAAAAAAATTTCAGCGCACATATACAGACAGGTAGCAGAGGTTATTATTTGAAGCACTTTTTGCTACATTTGCGTGAGTGAAAAGCACTATTCAAATAAAGGTAATAAGATAGTGAGACAGACAGAGAGACAGACAGACAGACAGACAGACAGACCCACACACACACACACACACACACACAACGCACGCACAAACACACACACACACACACACACACACACACACACACACACACACACACACACACACACACACACACACACACACACACACACACACACACACACACACACACACACACACACACACACACACACACACACACACAGACAGACAGACTCATTAATTCCACTCCTTGTCTCTAGGTGCTTGTAACCAGACGGCGGGTGCAGTACATCATCTTGGCCTTGTGGGGCTTTGCGTTGGTCTCAGCTGCTCCCACTCTCCTCCTGGTTGGAGTGGAATACGATAACGACACACACCCCGACTTCAACACGGGCCAGTGCAAACACACGGGCTACGCCATCAGCTCGGGACAGCTGCACATCATGCTCTGGGTGTCCACTACGTACTTCTTCTGTCCCATGCTCTGCCTCATATTCCTGTACGGGTCCATTGGCTGTAAGCTGTGGAAGAGCAAGAGTGATCTACAAGGCCAGCAGGGTCTGAGTGCCCTGGCCCGGGAGAGGTCACACAGGCAGACCGTCAAGATACTGGGTGAGTGGGGTGTCTGTCTGTCTGTCTGTCTGTCTGTCTGTCTGTCTGTCTGTCTGTCTGTCTGTCTGTCTGTCTGTCTGTCTGTCTGTCTGTATATCTATCTATCTATCTATCTATCTATCTATCTATCTATCTATCTATCTATCTATCTATCTATCTATCTATCTATCTATCTATCTATCTATCTATCTATCTATCTATCTATCTATCTATCTATCTATCTATCTATCTATCTATCTATCTATCTATCTATCTATCTATCATTTTCTCAAATCAGTCTGTGACATCAAATCATTCTCTTTGTAGGTGAAAACTTTAAATCTGCCTTGTTTTGTTTTTTTAGAACAATTAACTTTGGTTATTACGTATATTTAAAAAACTCTTTCTAAATCTGAAGTAATTTCAACAGTTCTTTTAAATCCAACTTTCTGTAAATACTTTTTGCAGGGCATTGTGTTGGTGTGAGGCAGAGAAATCCGGCAATGTGTGTTGTAATCGATATCAGCTGTTTAATTACTGTGTTGTGTCTAAAGCTAATCACGTTCTAGCACACACAACAGAACAGACTGTTAGCTTAATTGGAACCTCTGGCATATTGGGCAGGAAACCCTGTTTGATAGTAAAAGCCCATTCGTGGACCAGGCCAATCTGTACCAACCAAATATCAGTTAGGATATTAATGCCGGTTATTAGTGGAGCACACACTGCACAGACGCTCGTGTTGACAGTAACATTCATTTGTTTCCACGTGTGTTGGATCCCAAATTGGATTGTCATCTGAGGTCATCATGAATCAAGTCTAATGGGAATTTACATGCTACAGAAATCCTTGCCACACGTTTAGGAAAACTCAAATAGTCCTCACTAGATTTTTGTGTTTTGAGGCTAAAAGGTTAAAGACCTACTTCACCGGTGGGAATAGGAAGGTGTATTGAACTCTGAGATTCTATGTAGTATAAATGTGCAAACATTCTAGAAATCATTTCATCCTACACTCAAAAAAATAATTTGTTGAATTTACTTAATACAGTTATGTCAACGTTTTCCACACAACTGAGTTAAGTTAGATATAATTGAAAATTATGATTAAAATGGAATCAACTCACTTGTGTGCAACCAACTTAACTAGGTTAAGTAAATTCAACATAACATGGCTACCTTTGCCTTAATTAACTGTGTTGAGTAATACCAACAAAGATAATTATACTGAATTAACCCACTTACGTTAATATGACTCAACTTTATTAAGCAAGATTAACTTAACCTCACATTGTAGTTCCAACTTAACTTACATATGTAAGTGTGGGAACCACTGTACTTTGTTTTACTTAACTGGTTTTGACAAAACATACTTCACCTGATTATATATTATCAACAACTTCTACATATATAATAATTATGTTAATTCAAATCACATGACTAAATAGTGCATAAGATATCGGTCCAAGAGTACACAACACAAGTAGTATAGTTGAATTACAACGTTTAATGCATTGAAATACAATAGACATATCTTGCCATCAAACGTTACGACCAAAACGTTTGAAATGGAAGAAAATGTCATATGATGCAATGTTTTTCACACACTTTGGATAACAACACAGTGTATATATAAGATAACAGGCTAAGAGACTCAAAACATTGTAGATTAGGGTCAGCAATGAGAATTATTGACCAAAAAACAGAAAAGGTAAATCCTTTTTCACACTGCCTTGCTTCCCTAACTGCAGAAAGAAAACATGTTGCATTTAAAAGTAATTTCAAACTTATGGGGATTTTTAGATGGCAGTACAACTCTCACTGTCTACATGCTTGCAAGCATTGGGATGGACGTTAAAACTAAATACTGGTATTGCTCAGAATAAAAGTTTGACAAAAAAAGAAACAATGCTTTTGGGCCCCCTTTGTTTGTACACTTTGGATAACAGCAGAAGTGTATATATATATATATATATATATATATATATATATATATATATATATATATATATATATATATATATATATATATATATATATATATATATATATGTGTATAAGATAACAGGCTAAGAGAAACAACATTTTTGAAGAACCTCAAATGTGCACCTCAGATTTTTTGCCTTTGCAACATCACAAAGGTCATGGATCACATCCACACCTTCTATGATTATTCTAACATCTTCCAGGCTGTGGGTTGGTTAAGCAACTTCCTTCGTTATTGCAAAGACTCACAAGTATCGTCTGGTCCACGGACAAACATTAGTAGATTTTGTACCCAAAAAAGAGAATTGAAAATAAAACAGAAATAAACTCAAGATAATCGTCTAAAAAATACAAAGTTAGATGCTTATTATGTAAATGATTATTCTGAAGCCTGCCGAAACTGAAGACCAAGTAAAAACAAAAGAATAAATGATAGAAGTCCGCTCAATAACTGTTGCTCTGAAGAAAGTTATTGAAGAGCAAGGTTTTCAATTAAAGAGTCGGGAAAAAGTTTGTCTCCATGGTAACCAGACACCATCCTCCAGCAAGCATGTTTAGTTTCATATCATCAGAAGCGTTTGCCAGCTTGTTTTGATATGTATTCTTACAAAGACGCCCTAACGTACTTAACAATTTACATCAGGCAGACCAGAACAGCCTGTGATTTGTGAACAGTTCTAAATCAAAGTACAATCTCTGGATCAACATTGTCATATTACCAATATTAATCTTAAACGTCACATAAACATATAACTCATTGCGTTGCATCTGCGCTCTCTCATCCCTCTTTCACTTGCTTTCTTCCCAAGTGCACATGCGGCCAGGCATGCACTCGGCTGCTTGTGTCGTAGAATCACTACCGCTTTTGTCCAAAGATGCAGTTGGAACAAACAAGAAACTGTAAACTCCTCAGGGCTACTTTGAAAGTTAACTTTTTTTTTCAAATGTCCATTGTCCACAACCAAACGTGAAGCCTACATAGGCTGCACAGTGCAGTTTACAGTCAACTACCAAAATTGACAACAGAACAATTCACATGGTGAACACAACCCAGTTTTTTTGCAGGATTATTTGGGATAAAACATCTCCTCCATGCTGCTTAAGAACACTAAAAGTCTTCAATGTTCTTAGTAAATGTCTTGTCTAAACAACTTCAAACAGTTTGTTTTTTAGAACTTGGACCTTTGTTGAGAGTTTTGTGTCATTCAGTTCCATCACAAGTTTTTGCAGAACCTCAAATGTGCACCTCAGATTTTTTGGGTAGCTCAAATCAAGTGAGTACATGAGGCCAAACAGAAGTGCGACGGCCTTCGCAACGCCATGAAGGTCATGGATCACTTCCACACCTTCTATGATTATTCCAACATCTTCCAGGCTGTCTGTTGGTTCAGCACCTTCCTTCGTTATTGCAAAGACTCCAAGTATCGTCTGGTCCATAGTCTCCTGGTTGTCGTCAGCATCCTTAAGAAAAGAACAAATAAATCTTCAGTCACGCCATACATGCAGACAAAAAAAATCTCTTTCCTAACCATTTTGTATCCAGCTCGAAATTCTTATTATTCCGGACTATATTTACTTAATTTTTTTCAAATTTAGAAATGTTCAGCTAGTGGTATTATGGTTTGTTGTCGGCACTGTATACAGGTGCATCTTATATTATAAGAATATCATGGAAAAGCTTGTTTAAAACAAATGCTTTTCATGATATTCTATATATGTTAAAAAAGGCTTCAAGAAAATGTTATTTTTAGAAACTAAACAGCATTTAAACATTATTCCACATATTACTATTGATGTAAGTGGGAAGGGATTTTTGACTATGGAACATCTCTTATCTTTATGTCTACACTGATGGAAGCTGGGCTGTGTTCAAAAGGTTTTCTTTATTTTTTCAACAAATCTCCTTTTTGGGTTCGAAATAAACCAAAGAGTTGATTTGTGTACTTCAAGCCTGATATCTTATTATCTTGTGCTATACACCTTTGTCCAAAAGGTGTATAGCACAAGTAGTTGAATACAATTGCTGTACTGGTTGACATATTCTTTCATTACAGTTTGATTATGCAGTCTTATGTATATTTTTAAAGAAACAACCAGAAAAACTAAAGCAATGATATTTTCAGTTTTCTGGAGAAAAATAATGTAGAAAGCACTGCCATACATACTTACAAGATACTCTCTTATAAGGTTTTCAGGGTCTTCGTTGAGGTACACAATGAGTGCTTTCAGTACGCAGGCTCTTCTGACTTCGACACAGTCATTCTATAGCGGAGAACACAGGAAATGTGTAAGGGGGTTGTATTATTATTGTACAGTATAATGCAGGAATTAACACAAGAAAAAACACCTTGTCAAGGTCCGCCATTATGTTCTTTATTCTCCGTCCTGCAGCTCCTCCTTTCTTCCTGAATGCTTTCATCAGCTGGGAAGAATGGTGATCCAGCTGCTGCATGAATCTAGATATCAAGGGGACAGTAGTGATCCGAGTAAACTCTGCTTCCACCTACAAACATTTAACAAAGACAGAATACAAAAACAAATGTTTTGTGATTCATAGCAACACAATATAGGTAATAAAAACAAGAATATAATAATCCAACTTATGCAAAGTTGTCAATTTCTCATTATTTATTTACACATTTAATTTAAATATGTTAATTTAAATAATTTTCACTTTAGGGTGAACATTCCTTTTAATGTTATCCCTTCACAGCCGTACAGAATACTGAAATGTATTATCAACACAGTATATGACTGACCTCCCGCTCAGAGAAGAGAGCTGGCCACCTTCTCTTGAACTCGGCAATGAAAGGCTTGTCTTCGATCACTTCACGTCGCCTGTAAGCAAATGTCCGTTCCATTTTCTCCTTAACCACCTGTTGGTTGTTTATCTTCGTCACCTCTGACAAAAGTGCCAGCCTCTCCTCCTCCAGGTTCTCTTTGGATAGTCCGGTTGGTAAGTCAGGATAGTAGTTCACCTCCGCTCGTCTAGGTTTCTTCACTTGGTTTGAAGATGTGCGTGGATCGCCTTCCTTACGCTTGAGGGAATTAACATTCAGCTCTGCACATCCAATGTTCCGCAGCATAGTACGGTAGTTAGACATTTTATATTTCAAACTTATCTTCCACCCATCGCAGCCAGTAACTGAACCACGCTCACTTAAACTAGGATGTTTCTTAACTAGTGCCTTAGCTACAGCATCAAATTCAGCATTGGAGGGATAAGCTTTATATTTCATGATCTCTGAGGCCAAACTTTCAAAAATCTCCGACCTCATCCTTGGACTCGGATTGAAGAGTGTGCCATCACTTTTAAATGCAGTATCTGCACGCTCGAGTTGGATATCTACATCATGGACAAACTTAGGTATAGGAAAAACGCCTGGCCATGGCTCGGCTCTTAGGGATGACGATGTCTCAGGAGATGACAGAATGTCAGTGTCCACTGTTGAAATGGAAGCGACCTCCTCAAGGCTGCCTTCTCCTGAAGAGAGGCTAGGGCTACTTGTGAATAGAGGCATTGGGAGGTAAATCACTTTGACTGTAGACTTGTTTTGAATGTCGGAGGTGGATGTCAGGTTCAGGAATTCATCAAAATCAATGTCCAGGTATTGTAGTCTAAAGTCTCCTGACACCTCACATTGTCTTTTTATCTCATCTTTAAGTTCCTCGACAGAGTCTGGTATTCCCAAAGGCAGGGTTACCTTTGAGGAGTCATTGACTCCTAAGATGATGCGAAGAACTGAAGCCATATCTCATTCTGAAAAAAAGCAGAAGAAAATAATTAAAACAGTCATAGGTGATACCATTTCTATAAATGCACAGTATATCTTCATCAAGAGGAGGATCTGAATCAAAATCATAGGTTTGGTGTAAAGCAAGTGACCCTTAATCTGTCATACAAAGTAAAATTAAACCATGTAATTTGTTAAATGTCATGTTACTTAAGGTCTTAAAATAACTGCTGTTTCAAAAACTTATTTGAAAATACTCCTACATGTATTAAAATGTTTTTTTCTGCCCCAATTGGCATGACTTAAAGTGTTTTGTAGTACTGTAGAAAATGCAAAGCATTTCTATTCATATTTCCATTATAATATACAAACAAACTTTGTCCGAAGATGTAAATGTTATGAAATATCATGTGGTGATAGGTAGCGGTTGTAGGACTGGACTATGGACTGAATCAGACAAAGTTATTTTCACAACACATTTTTAACAGAATCACTTTGTCTGAATCAGTTAATATCTCCTCAAAATCCTAACTATCCGCTGAAAAAGAAATCCAGTGTTAAGATCCAAGGTTCAAATATTCAAAATAACGATCAAGAATAATTACCATATACGTGTATGTATCGTTTGAGGCTGACCATTCGGCAAGTTCCACACTTGTAGTCAACCAAGGGATAGTTGTCAGTCAGTTCGTTCAACTCAGCCACAACAATCTCGCTTGCTGAAGATGACTGGAGCTCAAATGCTCTATAATGCTCTCTGTACCATGAAGCAAATTTTCTGCATATGAAGATCAATGAGTTTTCAAATGTGCACATTTGAAGTATCTCTGCAAATTCAGGCAGTCCACCTACTGATCCATGCACAATAACCATCCCATTTCTGTATTCAATACCATGGCTTGAGACACACTGTGCTAATGTAACTGTTACAAGATCAGGGAATTTTTGTTTTAGGCAAAGAGATACATCCTCTCTCATAACATCCAATGGAATTGTCGAGACATTTGTCACCTCAAAGGCTGATTTCTGGTAACTCCTTGTGTTCATGTGATAACCAATCATTAGCTGGTGCTTATTTGCCAAAGACAGTGTAATGTTCTTGAAACACTTTGTGTGTCGGACAACCTGTTTAAAATAACTGTGCTTGGCCTCAAAGCGCATTGTCCAAAACATCACAATGGGGCCAAACAACTTTATCATTTCAGGATAATGCTCAAGAAAGTGATGTTTGGGCCGGAGTCTCTGATCTGGAAAGACTTCTTCATATCTCTGTCTGTGCTCTGAGATTTTATACTCTAAATATGCAACAGACTCCTTAGAGTGGGCAGGTGCGACAACTAGCTCGACAATATCTTTCAAATCTAGAATCACTTTCCAGGCTGGCTCATCTTCAGGGATCAAATGACCAATCATAAATGGTAATAACCTTAACAAACACCAATTTTTGTGCGCGTTGCCACCAATTGTTTTACAACATGCAAAACTGAGTGGCACCAAGTGAGGGCGGTTTTTTTTGTCACCCCACTTGTATTGAAAGTTTTTAATGCGATTATTAAGGTCGGAGAGTGTAAGCAACTTCTTGGAAATTAGTTTACCAAAACACAATGCAAGCTCAATTGGTACAATGCCCTCAAAAAGGTCATGGACAACATCAGGGGGATATCCTGAAGTCACACAGAAGTGGGTAAGTCTCTCTGTAAAAATACAAGCTTTTTTAACACCAAAAAAGCTACCTTCGTTTGTAAGCGCAGTATTTATATGGAGTTGATGAAGCTCTTTGTTTCGGGGGGTAAATGCACCTGATTTGACTTCTGTCACCTGAATTTCGTCCCGGTGGGCCGTGCAAAACCTACAACAATAATGGCCTGAGAAACTTTCCACGAAGCCAGCTATTCCATGTGCTGCGAGGTTGTCTGACACCACACACTGAAGTGTTCCCTTGACAAATGTACCTAGCTGTGAGACAAATACACCCTGCTGCTCCAGGGTAACCAGATCTTGCAG
Source organism: Ammodytes dubius (assembly GCA_026122265.1). Classification (NCBI taxonomy): domain Eukaryota; kingdom Metazoa; phylum Chordata; class Actinopteri; order Uranoscopiformes; family Ammodytidae; genus Ammodytes; species Ammodytes dubius. The sequence continues at coordinate 6,193,292 of CM047508.1, read as the reverse complement.
GAGTGGCTCAAATATTTTGCGATAGCCAAAGGTCTTTACGTCATCACTTTTGCATAACAGAGCCAAGTATATCGATGCCAAAGAGGAATGGCTACCAGGAGGCAAATTTCCCAAAATCCAATAAACAGCACACAATTTGTGTGTTTTACGCGAAGTACCGAGGGGATTGCAGACCTCAAAATCATCTACATATAAAAAGACTGAGATCCTCAATTCCTCTCCCGACAGAAAAGCATTATTCTTGAAGTACTGGCCATCTTCAAAAAATCTGAAATGCAGTTTGTCACTTACTATCTGTTGCTGTCTTCTATTTTCAATAACCTGGCTGAGCACTTCCTCTTTATTAAGTAGTTGCTGTAAAAGTGTTATCAAAGGAACATACTGAAAGCTTCTTTTAGACTTAGCATCAAGTATAAACTGAACTGGCTCAACAATATTAAAATGATCCTTGTAAAATTGTTTCCGCTTAAAAGCAGTGGCTAAAGGTCCTTCCTTTCCTAAAGCTTTTAACAGAGGGTTGGACGCAGAAAGCGAAGATCCCAATTCTTTGATGAGTACAGGGTCAACTTGTAAGTTGTTTTTATTAAAGAAGTCAATAAGAATGTTGTTAGACACAGGCAACTGGGCTGAACCCACCAAATACTGCAACTCGTTTAAAAGCTCATTGACTGCAGATGGGTGATTCTCATGAAGCCTAAGTGAACATGTCCAAGTCTTATTTCACAAAAGCAGCTTTTTATTATTAATACTTAAGATATTTTCTATAAAGATATTGAATGGCACTATAGGGTGAAATGTTTTTTTAAATAATTTTACCATTATTTTCATAATTTTTAGCAAAATATCCTGGTGAATTCTCATTACCGAAATGCGTCCGGATACATTATTCTATTGTTCTTTTCAATTCCCTAAAAATTCCTCTTCATATAAATAAAACAAAAGTATGCAGTATTATGTAAAACATTTCAATATTAATGGTGAATAGGGATATTTATGATATTTAACCCCAAAAAATATTTATTTAATGGAAAATGACTGTGTCCGCACAAAATTTCTCTCATTACCGCAACGCAACTTCACCTGCCTATAAAAACTACCCTGTCACTTTAAATATACAAGCACTCCCATGATGCATTACTTGAAGCAGAAGATTCAAAATAGACACAAGGTCATTTGCACTCTCTTTACTCACATTATGAAATGTTTGTAAATGTCACGCAATCTTCCTGCTGGTTCACTATCGATTATCATTACCGATATGAGGTGATAATCTATACTTCTAAAACTTATATTACATAATTTTCTGTGATGGTTAAGACAATATAAGACTGCAACATGTAGCAAAGGTGGAAGGTGTGTAGCATGCTCGAATTTCAAGTTATTTGATAATTTAGCTATTTACTTCTCATTACCGTTACTCATTTTTCTCATTACCGCGTACTTTAAAGGCTCATATCGGTAATGAGAAGCTGTAGTACGGTAATGAGATCTTAATATAACATCCTTAAAATCAAAAATAAACCGTTGTTTTATATAACATCTTATTAATTTCTATCAATTATTATTATTTAATTTACTTTGAACAGCTATTAAAAATATAATTACTCAATATTAACTATGTTAACTACTTCGGTAGTTAACAATAAGGGAGAATTATATCTGACACATATAATCTGAGAACAGGTATGAGGCCATATTTAAATGATAATTTTGAATGTTTTTGTGACTGCTGCAAAGACTAACAGACAATCAGCGCAAGAAGGCGGCAGCCAAAGCAAAAACTGCGGGAGAAACTATGGGTCGGACTCGGATCCACTTAGAATGGATTGTGTGCACTAATAGCTCCAGGATTTGCTGCGAATAGCGCCCACAATAAGCTCTGTTATAGCACAGTATCCACAAAGGAACTGCCGGTGCCAATCTTAGTAACACTCCACCCTAGTGGTATTCCCACATTTGCATTTCATTAATGAATCACTGGCTCACTTATCTTCATCCGCTTATGCAGGCTCCAGTCGCGGGTGCAACAGATCCCTCATGGACCACAAATTTCCCTTTCCTAGGCACCATTAACCAGCTCTGACTGGGAGATCTCGAGGCGTTCACAGTATAGTACGGATAATATCTCCACTTAGCCTTGGGTCTTGGTAGTGCCTGGAACACCTCCCTAGGAAGGCGCCCAGGAGGCATCCTCACCAGATGCCCGAACCACCTCAACTGGCTCCTTTCTACGCGAGCAGCTCTGCTCCAAGTCTCTCAGGATGACTGATCTAGTTCATTCGGTCATTAGCCAGCCTTCATGACCATAGGTGAGAGTAGGGACACAGATCGACCAGTAGATGGAGAGCTAGGCCTTCCGACTCAGCTCTCTTTAACGGTTCGGTAAAGCAAGTGCAATAAGGCCCTTGCTGATCCAATTCTCTGTCCAATCTCACACTCGCCGACCATGGACCTATTGTAAAATAGTTTCCTTTGATTCCTGGGAAAGCTGGAAGTTGCTGGAAGTTGCCCTAGGGGCCCGTGTCCACCTACCGCCTTTTTCCCACCGCAAGCGCCTTTTTTCAATTGATTCCCAATGAGAAGCGGCCGCTCTGAGAAAAGGCGCAGCGCCCAGCGTTTTTTTTCTGAGTTTTTGCCTTTTTGTGCAGCCGCTTCGAGATTTGCAAGTTGAAAAAAGTTCAACTTTTCAGAAAGGCGGTGGGGACGTCACCGCCGCTTTTTTCAAAGGGCCAATCAGATAGTAGATTGTCGGGACTCGTCGCCTTGGCAACAAAGAAGACGGAAGAGGAACTGCTTTTTCCGTCTCGGTTTACCCGAAACTGTACTAAAATAGTGACTTAAAATTACCAGAACAGAGGGAGGAGAGCCCGTTTGTGGGAGCAGATTAGGCGAACACTTGATTCGCTGTAAATTCTCCTACGGATCGTTTCATGCGCACACGTCAGCCTACAACTTGCTCCGTGTGTGTTTGCAGGAGCCGTGATAACTCCTCATCCAAACAGAGGATGGTGTAAAGTATTCTCAGTTTCATAAGACTACTCATATTAAAATGTAACGATTTAAATAGAAAACAGCAAGCCTAAACAGTTAAACCAGTGTTGATCATAGGTCTGACTGACAGGTGACGATCAGCATTTTTTCTCCCCGATCACAGCACTCTCTCTCCCAGCTCATAAAACGCTTGAAAAAAGCGGTCGAAAAAAAACGCTCAGTAGACACACTCCCGAGCGCACAGCCAGCGTTTAACGCTGGAAAAAGGCGTTAGGTGGACACGGGCCCTAAATCACACACACGCGTGCCGTGTGTGTGCAGCAACAATATGAGCTAGATACTTTCAAGCCGTATCAAACACACTTCGCAGTCTCTGTTGTCTACCGTTCTGAGCAAAGCATAAACGGTAGACAGGAAGGGGAGGAGTTTGACAACGCTCCCGGCTCCATTAGAGATCCGTGTAGATGCAGGAGTGGAAATAGAATCCGTATGAAGACATATTCCGCCACTGTAACTAACATGGGGGATAAAGTGTAGTACTTCCAAGACGATAAGGAAGTCATCCCAGAGCCAATCCCGGCAACTTCTTCTGGTCGACATGTTTTAGTCTTGCCTAAAATTTCGGCAAAGTACTAAACAAAAGACTGAATTAGATTCAATGGAACTTCAATCAATTGCTTGTAATTTAAACCTTGTAACTTTCAAATGTCCATCAGTTATGTCATGTCCTAAGGACCTTTTCAATTAGGTGACATGAAATCATTCTCATTACCGCAACATAAAATCTCATCCTCCGTAATGGACTTCTCATTACCGTTATGCATGAAATGAAACAGATATTTTAATATTATTATGTTCCAGATAAATGAATGTGTTAATTTATGATTTTATGTTCCTGAAGTATGCCCCACATGTGTTTTCCGTAAACAATTTCTTGTTTACAAAGAGATTATTTGAAAAATTGGGATGTAAAATTACTTCTGTGTATCGGTAATGAGAGTTTTTTCAATTTAAATATGATAAAAATATATATAAAACACTGCTTTTGATGAACTCTGCTGTTCATTAAAGGCATCATATGAGATTATCTGCAATATGCACTTTTTAATATGTTGTGAAAAGTGCTTTTTACACCCCAACAGCAATAAATGACTTATGGGCAATGAAAAAGAAACGAAAAACCCCCACATTCTGTACCTTCTATAAACCTGTTAAAATGCTGACCAATCGGAGACGATGGACCCGGATCTAAAGAACCAATCACAATCCTGCGCGTTCTCTCCCCTCTGTGTGCGAGCCTGAGCGCGTTCACGGAGGGCAGAGAAAGCGTTCGTGCCATATAGTACCTGGCAGTGGACTAGACCTAGTGGAAGTAGCATAACAAGCTTACACAATGGAACCTACACAGAAGTTACCAGAGGTGTGGACTCGAGTCACATGACTTGGACTCGAGTCAGACTCGAGTCATGAATTTGATGACTTGAGACTCGACTTGACAAAATGTAGGCTAAAGAGACTTGCAACTTGACTTGGACTTTAACATCAATGACTCGTGACTTGAGCCTTTTGACTTGACAAGACTTGCTACTTTCCCCAAAACCCAAAGATTAAAAAGTAGGCTATATTTTTAAGTAAGCTACTGCTCTGTATCTTTCATCATGTAGCCTAGTGTAGCGGAGGAAACTGGTGGATGTCGCCTACCGGTACCGCGCCTGATCTGCTTATCACTGGTTTCACTTCAGAGGTGTCGGCCAGAACACCACTTGAGGCCAAAAACGTCAGACTATAAGCATGAGAAGAGGAGTATGGTTTTTCCGCTCTTTATTTTCCTTCTTTCACAGGCACAGCAGCATAGATCGCAGGAAAAGAGACACAGGCTTACACTCCGCTCGTGAGGAGACGTTAGAACAGCTGTTGCGACCTGCGAATCGCGGCCGTCAATAACATCCATAAACTGTAACTTATAACAGCGATCGGGACTGCATGTACTTACTCACACACGGGTGATTCACATAAACACGTTTCAACTGTGTCGACTACTGCGGCAACATGCGCGCTCACACACCTGACCGAGAGAGAGAAGAAAAGGAAACTTACTAGACAGACCCTCCGGCCGACTGACGTCACGGCCACTCCACACTGAACAAAACTCATCTTAACACTCGAAGAAATAACAACACTGTAACCTATAAACTTTTGGGCCTTTTCTGCATGTAGCCTATGTGTGAGTGTTTGTGTGTGTGAGTTAAATGTTAACAATCACTGGTAAACAGTGCAATTGGGAAGTGCAGCCAGCAGCGCTCGTGCACGGCTGTGTGTCGAGGGGTGGGGGAGGGAGTCCCGAGGGGAGAGGGAGGAGTTAAACGGAACTCCGAGGACAAGCTAATTTCAAATCATGCTAGCTCTCTGAGATCGTACAGTATAGCTTTAAATGTGCTCATTTGTGTAAATGTGAAAAATTAAGCAAAACATATTTTTTTTAAATGGTCTGCTATCTTCATTCACTATATCGGTAATGAGAGTTAATCTGGATCATGCGGTTATGAAATTGGAATAAAATAGAAATTATTTTTTTCCCTTAGTAACTTTTATCAAAAACTAAAAGTCTACATTCTATTTCAGTCACTAGAGCTAAAAAATCCTTCAGAAAGAGTGATTTTATTTTGATGTCACTTTGACACACTTCGTGAGAATCACCCAGATGCTGCTACATGGAAACAGTTTTCCAACTTTAATAAGACAAATGCCAATTTCTGTTCTATAATTTTTGGCAAGTCCTCATAATTTGGGATCAGTGCACCATGTTCGAGTTCAGTATCATCCTGTAACTCTTCGCTCACTGTCAAACATGTATCTCCTAAAGTAGAATTTTGTGAATCCGATGTGTCATTTCTCACAATACCAGCTTTAAAATCTTTTAGCGAGTATTTATTGTGCTTTCTGTTCTTGTGCGTTTGATATGTTCCATAAATATTTGTTGTAAAGGAACAGTTATCGAACATACAACATATGGTTTCATGTCTTTTTAGATGGCCATTAACATGACTTAAAAATGCTTTCAATGAGGCAATGTGGCTATGTGAACAATGATGGCAGCTAAATGTCGTGCAATCTACCGATTTTTGAGACGTCTGATCAACATGTTATCTACATAGGTGGCTTCGCAGTGCATTCAAAGTTTTAAATTTGCATGGGCAATTCAAATATATGCATGGATAAGGGTGTCTGCGGCCAAAATGGCCATGTTTTAACCTGTAGTGCTTCAATAGCTGATATCTTGTACTTTCTTCTGCAGGACACTCTTTACACTTCCACATTCACGTACCTGGAGAAAGAAAAAAAGAAAATAAAATTACTATTCCATACAGTACACATTCTATATATTTGTGGTTACTTCAAGGTGGAGTATACGTTTACGTAAAGGGGGAGCAGATTTGTTTTCAAAGCTACAAAGCCACATTTGATGCAACCCCATCACCTGATTGCATGTTATTCCTAATTTTACCAACCTTACCTATACAAAAAAAAAATTCAAATAGTTTGCTATATCATAAGGTTTTGTTATGAACGCTCCATCAGAATGAATAAGTGAAATGGACGTTTAAGTTAATCTTTAAAATAAAACAATTTATATTAGGGAATTCAATTTAAAAGAAAAATGTGATTCAGATTCACGCTGTATTATAATCTACTCACTGCTTATTAATTTGAATGCAAATTAATTGGTAAAATGTTTATTGTACTCACCACCGAGGTGCCACAAATACATGTAGACTGTCCAGCCTACAAGTTCAGAAATAAAAGGAAAAGTCCTGTAACAGAATTCACCAGAAGTGTTGTTAGAACGTAGATGGTAATACTAGAAAATATCTTTTATAGTTGTGATTATATTAAAACATGACAGCTTATTCAATATGAAAAAAACAGGGTGTGATACAGGTCTGTCCTTTAAAACTACTTTTTTACAAACTGATAAGACAAACTAGTTTATTCACTCTGCTGTACTTAAATGCTCAGAGATCATAACACATTATTTGTTTCGTTAAAATAAATCATCCTCACCAAATATTCTGTATAAAACTAAAATCCATGAGCCAAAACAAAACTTAAAATCACAAATCATCACCTTTTCAATACTGCAGATAATTCTACATTTGATTTCCTGCATGTTCCATATAATGTACTCTTCACATCAATAGGCCTATAGCACTGTAGTTAGCTGTAACATTTCAATGCTGTTTGTGCTACTTCTTTACTCATTTTTATTACATTAGGTTTCTCTGTCTTTTAAGACAAACATTTAATGTTAAGCTAATATACAAAATAGACTAACATGTACAGCCATTGGCTCAACCAACCACCATAAAAAGAATACCTAACAAGCTAGCGGACTTTAGCATGTCCCTTTGAACCCTTTAACCATCTCTCAATCTGTCCTACATCATGGTTTGTTACTCTCCCCCTTCATATAAAGGTGTGTAGCATATAATACATTGCTTAATGTTAAGCTAAGTCATAAAAATACCTTGAAAACAAGTAAAAGAAAAAGAGGAAAAATACGGGCGGCCATTTTGTCCCATTGGCTTTCAATGTAAACTCCTGGCTACGCTAATTAGCTGGAAAAACTAGGTTTCACTAAACATTGACCTTCAAACTTCCATTTGTACCATATAATTTAAACTCTTTGCAGTAGCAGACATCAGTGTAGTTATCTCTAGTCCTTGCACTGGTGTTCATGCTACAACTGTAGGCCAACTAATGTTTACAATATGTCTTTACCAAATGAGCTACTAGCTCAACCATGACATCAGAAATACATTGAAAGGTAGCTAACGTTAGCATCAAGCTAGCGGACTTTAGCCCGGCCGTGTTATACCTTTAAACAAGTCTCAGTGTGTCCTATATCATGGTTGGTTTACTCTTCCCTTTCATATAAAGATGTGGAGTGTATAATAAACTGGTCAAGTTGGAGCCAATTCATATAAATAGCTTGAAAACATGTTAAGAAAATAGGGAAAGATACGGGCGTCCATTTTGACCAATTGGCTTTCATTGTAAACCCTGTGACTAAGCAAATCAACTGGAAAAATAAGTTTCATCACCTTCAAACTTAACTTAATCATTGGTAGGCCTATATTTAAGCAAAAGTGTTGCCATATTAATGCATTTAAATGAGGCATTGTGCAATTAGGCTAGCTAACAAGCAACCACGTGTACAGATATTTCCAACTATTTTGCAATTGACATGAATTAAGACCGTCATTCTCACTTTCTCAGCATATGCGGGTATTCCAACATCACAAACTGCATTAAAAATGTAAACTTACTCTTACTTATATTTTTTCGGTGGTGGTTGCTGCCATGCGTCTGGGTCTGTAGTCAAGATGGCGACGATTGAATTTCTTGCTCCCGATGTCCACGTTCACGAGCATGCGCAATGCTGGCCTACGGCAACACATCTAGGACAATCGTTGATTGTGCGATTCACTCAAAACTGTTACTTTGTATTTACTCAACTGGCATTCTTTGGTTTTAAGAAGTCTTACATTTAAGTGAAACCAACTGAAGTGGGCTACGTTTTAAAAGCCAACACAGACATGTTAATTAAATTTGACATAAAAACATTAATTAAATTCAACAGCTCACTGAGTTCACTTTTTTGAGTGTAGCCTGAGAAAAGACAGAAAGAGTGTTTTATGGTCTCACTGTCTAACCCTACATCACACACGTTGATATAATTGAGATTTGATGAGATAATTTATCATTCATAAGTAATGAAAATGTATCTTCCATAGCCTATGTATACAAATGTCAGTGAGTTCTACATAGTAAGGATTTCAAACAATAACAGCTGTGCCAAGTAATCTGGTTTCAGTACAAATTAAGTTGTTGCCCTTTGTCTGCCTTACGACGATTGCAAAGATGCATCGTTTGTGTTTTAATAACATTTTGCTTATGAGTTATTGATCACTCCGAGTTATTGATAAATCCAAATTAGATTGTCAACAGAGGACGTCATAAATCAACCTTAATGGGAATTTAGTATTTACATGCTCCCACCATAATTGGAACCTTTTTAACACAATTCAGGAGACACTAAATAATAATAATAATAACAGTAATGGATCGGATTTATATAGCGCTTTTAATCACACTCATTCACACACAGTCATACTAAATTATCTGTTAAGAATCAAGGCAGGTCTTTAAATTATGGATAACTGATGTAGTTCATTCACAAATCATTAGAAATGATTAGTGGAGTATGGTGGACGTCTGGTGTCAGTATAAATGCGGTGGAAGATGCATCGGTTGTGTTTTAATCATGTTCTGCTTATTATGAATGGATCCAGGAAGGTCAAATCTATCAACATCTTTCCCTAAAAAAAATGTATTTAGTTATTTATCTTTTTGTCTGTAATATTGTATTTATTTATTATATCATTTCTATGTTTATATTATTATTATTATTATTATTATTATTATTATTATTATTATTATTATTATTATTATTATTATTATTATCATCATCATCATCATCATCATCATCATCATCATCATCATCATCAGCATCATCATCATCATCATCATCATCATCATCATCATCATCATCATTATTATTATTATTATTATTATTATTATTATTATATTATTATTATTATTATTATTATTATTATTATTATTATTATTATTATTATTATTACAGGTATTTTTCTTCCTCTAAAAAAAATGTAGGCCTACTTAAAATAAAATAAATGAATAAAAAAGTTCCACGTCGAAGGTTTTAAATCACTAAAATGATTCTAATTTTCCCCGTCCATATCCTCCCCCCCCCCCCCCCCAGTTGTGGTGGTCCTGGCCTTCATAATCTGCTGGCTGCCGTATCACATCGGGCGGAACCTGTTCGCTCAGGTGGACGACTACGACACCGCGATGCTCAGCCAGAAATTCAACATGGCTTCGATGGTGCTGTGCTACCTCAGCGCGTCCATCAACCCCGTCGTTTACAACCTGATGTCGAGGAAATACCGCGCGGCCGCTAAACGCCTGTTCCTGCTTCACCAGCGGCCCAGACTGGCCCACAGGGTGCAGAGAAACCTGAGCGTAATCGACCACACGTGTACATCCACGCTGAACAAAAGCCTTACCGGCCTTTGAATGTTTGAATGAGGAGGCAATGAATACTACACAATGTTAAACATATACCGTTTCTTGACTTGGAGATATTGTAGGTGTTTTTTCTAAAGCTATAGTGTGTAACTTTTGGTCGACCACACACGTGCACATCCACACTGAACGAAAGCCTGACCGGTGTTTGAATGTTTGAATGGGAATGAATACACACAATGTTAAATTTAACTTTTTGACTTGGAGATATTGCAGGTGTTTCTTAAAGGTATAGTGCGTAACTTTTTGTGCCCCCATGAGGAATTATGTTACAACAACACTGTCGGTGCATCTACATGAGGTAAGCCTTTGTTAATTATAAATGGATTTTATACCTTCTGCTGTACATCCAGGTTTTTTCTTAGCAGTAGAATCAACAACTGAAACATTTCTTGGGCTCTTCTTGGGATTTTTTTTTGCTCCTACGACAGTGCCAGTCAGGGGGGGGGAGACACCAGTTTGTCAACGCTGCCATACTGAGAAATACAGAGAGAGTTTTGTGGAGCTGATATTCTTAAACAACTTTGTGTCGACTCGTTTGGCGATGGCTTGAATGTAACCGACATTTTTTTATATGAAAAAGTTACGCACTATAGCTTTAAAGTTCAGGAGTTCAAGCTGAGAGTACTGAGATTTTTTTAAGATGGCCGACCCTTGAGAATGTCTATTGTAATTTTAGGATGTTCTGTGAATTTTGGTGTTTTTATTAAAGTATTTTATTTTGTTCGCTTCAACTAAAAAATGAATTACTTGATACTTGATTTGAATGTTGATGCTTGATGCTTGATGTTTTGGGTTGGAAGGGGTCGGTTAACCTTTTAGTTTTGGGAAACACTTTGAATGTAAAGTGGAAAAGTGCTATATACTGTATATAAAAAAATAATATTGTTATAAAATGCAAAATCACATTTACTGCTACTCTTTTAAGGCATAAAAATACTTACAAAAAAAATCTGTCTGAAGTCGTAATTTTTCATGTATGAAACGGTTAAAAATCTTCTATATTGTCAAGAAAATAAGGAGTTAGTGCACGCCAAGCGAAATATATATAATTTACAATTTCCTATGTCAGTGCTTTTTCCTCTTACATTACCATATTGCTGCTACGTACATGTTTTTCTTGCTATTTAACACATGCACCATTTCAGCTCAGAATTCTCATCAATCCATATCACTGATTTAATAAATGACCCCTCTATGTTTATGCCATATGACATTTGCCACATTTGAAACAATGATAGTATATAATAGTATAGTGTGTCTAATGGGTAACTGTGCTCTCAGCTACTTTCTAAGATTACATTTGTTCAATATATTGTAAACAATTTGTATCATACTGCTCGCTGGTTGTTCACATACATAAAAGCAAAAGTAAACCTAATAGCAGTGGGCCATTAGTCGTTCAGATCTGATTGTGTGTGTGTGTGTGTGTGTGTGTGTGTGTGTGTGTGTGTGTGTGTGTGTGTGTGTGTGTGTGTGTGTGTGTGTGTGTGTGTGTGTGTGTGTGTGTGTGTGTGGTGTTGTACGTGCACCATCCCTCCAGTGAATAGATGGCATATAACTTGATAAAAGCTGTTTTTTTTTTTAAATGGGTCAGTTGCGGTCTGTGTGAGCGCTTGTGTGTGTGTGTGTGTGTGTGTGTCTATGTGTGTGTTTCTGTCTCTGCCTGTGTGTGTGTGTGTGTGTGTGTGTGTGTGTATGTGTGTGCGCTTGAGTTTGTCTCTACCTAAGTGTGTGTGTGTGTGTGTGTGTTTCTGTCTATGTGTATGTGTGTGTTTGTGTGTGTGTGTGTGTGTGTGTGTGTGTGTGTGTGTGTGTGTGTGTGTGTGTGTGTGTGTGTGTTCTAAGGCCACCTGAGCCTTAAGGTTTTTTAAACTGTGTACGTGCCGACCATCACATGTAATGGGACACAGATATTATATTACCTGGACACTTAGTCAGATCTACGCTTCCGGCATCACCATATCTAAAGTAATGGCTGCCCTAAACACATTTCAAACAGGAATAAAAATATTAGCTTGTCAGTAGCATGCGGGCTTATTGCTTTTATTGCTTTATTGCATGTATTGCTTCATTTGCATAATCCTGACGCCATTGTACAGTTCTCCTTTCTTTATTGATGTGTTTTGGATTTGAAATTGTGCACTTTTGTACATTAAAGGTGCTCCAAGGAATGTTCAGTTTGTGTTCATTCTAGCGCCCCCTTTGGACAAAAGCTGGAGTGTTTTTACTACGCCAGCTGTTGTTTCTGGGTGAGCGCATTCATAACAAAGGCACTGAGAAAAACTATATAAAAATAGCATTCTTTGCACTGATGGTCTCGTTTGCTGTTACATGTAATTCATGATCATCAGAGGCAAAATGAGACTGTTTCAGAAATATTTAAAAGTTCCTCGTAGCACCTTTAAGCACACTGGTTGGTAACGTCAAAGTTATATATTTTTAACCCTGAACAATGTCTATAAATAAAGAGAAAGTTTTCCAGTTGCTGTCTATATTCCACAGTCTGTCCTTGCGAAGACACTGATGGGATTCTGCCCATGATTCATCGGAGGGCCTTGGGTTTGCTTTGAACAAATACAAAGCAACACACTCACTCGGGTCTGACTCATACTTATGACACGTCTTTCACCAAGCCATTCATCTTATTCAAAACACCTCGGCCCAATTTAGCTTCAAGTACAAGAGGTTCTATATGGTATTCTCAACTAAAAACTTTTTCCCTTAAAGGTGCAGTGTGTAATGTTGGAGTATTTAGTGCCATCTAGTGGGGAAATTCTAGATTTCAACACTCCCTTGCTAACCGGCTAAGAATTTTCAGAAGCTACGGTGGCCTTCAAGGACAAGAAGCTATTGTTACTAACACCAAATTAAAAAAAAAAAAAATCTTTAAAAAAAGAATATGCTAGACACACCCTCCTGCCATCACAGAGGGAAGATTTAAACAACTCCTCTGTTGGTTATTTTCTTTACTGAGAACGGAGAGAGACAGTGTCTGTGATCTGTCAATACCTTTCCTCTGGACGTCTTTACACAAAGTCAAACCCTTCAGCTTTAGATATATACAGATATATATTTATACAAAGGGGTTGTTTTGACACAACTTGTGAGGTCATAACTTCTACTCCATCAGCAAACCTCTCTAACCAGTGTGGGTGAAGCTACACAATCATATCTTCACAAACGTCACACTGGTAGAAATTCAATTATACAGCAAAGCTACCCTAGTTTAGTTAACTTAAGAAACTGTTTTTCACAGGTTAAATCTAATAATAAAATGCATAATTAGTTAGACAAATTACACAAAATTTGCCAAATTTGCACATGTATTCAGACATTTCTGCAGAAAATGTATTGAAAAAAATAATGTTTTAAAGGGACAGTGTGTAATATGACATCATCAAGAAAGTTCTAGAAAGTTCTAGAATGCAACACTCCCTGGGTAACCCCGCCCCTTTTGAATAATAATAGAAGATACAGTGGCCTCCAAGGACAAGAACAATTCTAAATTTTGAACAATGCACCTGATGACATTCCAACCAACATGGATTCCTCCATAAGACTTGCCTGCTCAATGGACAAAATGTAATATTAATATTTGTAAATCTCCACTCAGGAGGATAATTCAGATTATTGGCCGAGGTGATTTTACACCAATGAGGACATATTTATGAATGAGGATATTGATTTTAGCTAATACATTTCTTAAAATGTTACACAGTGTCCCTTTAATGTTAGTAATCAACTGGCAAAGTTTCATAATGACATCTATGGGTTCAAATGGTTTCCCGTTTCACCTGCAGTGTCGCCTTAATACTAAACCACAAACACAACGGCGGCTCACACACACAAACACACACACACACACACACACACACACACACACACACACACACACACACCACACGCACACACCACACACGCACGCACGCACGCACGCCACGCACGCACGCACGCACGCACGCACGCACGCACTGAATAGGCAGTTACTACATGGATTTCCACATTTATTCTCTTGTAATGCAATGCCATTCTACAATATATATCTTTTTTAAACGATCTCTTCTGGGAAATTAAGGTTTTGTAACAGCTGCTCAGGCCGACATCATTCCGATGTAATGGCTGTTTTCACCACATGGGGGAACCAAAGAACAGTGCTATCAGGAGAGACATACCGTGTAAGTATCCGCGTGGTAAGACAAATTATACCATTATCCTGTGTTTTTAACAAACATATTCTGTGTTTTGGATTGGTCCAACACACAAAGCATTTTTTTATGGTAAATTATCTAACTCATTTACTAACCAGCCTTTGTACTATTATCCATCACATCCCCACGACTAGTCCTATTTATTTATTTATTTGCCTAATTTGTTTCTTTGTATGTATTATTTTGACTTTTTAAAGTGTCCCTTGAAAGGCACTTTATAACTTAAAAATATTATTAGTATTATGAAAGTGAGGCATGTATGGCAGTGGATATGAATGTGGATTTATTTTGTTTTGTTTCATATCTTTGCATTTTATATGTGTAATATTTGTATAGCGTAAAGAGATAAATAATAGCAATAATAATAATAATTTAGAAAAAAATAATATGTTTAGATGATTGATAAGATCCCCAGGGACCTACAATAAACAAATAAATAAAATAGAATAGAAAGTTGTAGGTGTAATACAAGTTAAATGACATTGTTTTCACTGCTCCTTCATATAGAAGCTTCTGGTTCACTTCTCCCTTTAATAAATCTTTATCAGCTGTTTCCCCCTTTCGACCCATTTCCACGCATTATCAGCGACACATATTCCACTTCCTGTTTGGTTCTGTGTGTGTCTGTTGATACACACATGTTGCCATGGGAAACGGGGCTACAACTGAGGTTATTTAGGGTGAGGAGTATTTGTATGTAGAGCAACTCTTTAAAGAAAGACTCTACGGGTGAATAGGGTAAACAATTTAAACTTATAGATATTGTCAAATAAAAATCTCAAATTTGACCAGTGCTTGAAAGGCAAGGTAAGGCAAGTGTACTTATATAGCACAATTCAGACACAAGGCCATTCTAAATGCTTTACAGGGGCATCAAATATATAGCTTACTGTAACAAGATTAGACATTAGAAAAGAACGGCTGAATCAGTTCACATGGTCTATACATTTATTGTGATCATCATCAAAACCTTAAATGTGTATTTTCTACGTTATTTATAATAATAAGTAAATAGATAATACATCTTATTTGCTGCCGCTTTTTTGAACACTCAAGGCCACCGTACATTAAAAAAATCAAACTAATAATCCATTGAAATACATAAAGTAGTAATAGTAATAAATAACAATAGAATGCACGGTTAAAATTGATTTGTGATTATTGATAGGGATAAACAATGATAAACAGATACGTTTGAGTAGTTTATTTAAAGGATGTTGTTGAGTCTGCTTGGTGGATGTGTGTAGGGTGAATTCGGGTAATGTGGGACATTGGGTAATCTGGGACACCTAATCTTAAGTGTGTTTATTTCCCTTCCTATACAATTTTTTTTCACAAGACTTTTATTATTGGTTTAGCATGGATGTCATGTGACTGAAATGATATGACATGATGAGATTGATGTCACAGGAAGGGGTGAGGCATTGATCAAACAGACGCTCCCCTTGGATTTGCAAGAATAGGTCAGTGACATAGGATTCTGATGAATGTAATGCTAAGGATATAAACCTGTAATAAGCAACAAATGTTCCTATTTTTTTTACATAATTATGTTTGTGATATGTTCAAGCAACAACATATGCAATAATATTTTGAAAATGTGTTTTAGATTTATTTTTTTCAATAATTTTGTTGTCGTCCCAGATTATCAAATATGATTGATAATCTGGGACAGCATGGTTTGGGTAATCTGGGACAGTCATTTAAATGATCCAAATTGGAAAAATATGCATTTACAGTGCTTAACTACTAATGCAAAGTACAATACAATAGCCTATCTCATAAAATC
The DNA here is from genome assembly GCA_026122265.1 of Ammodytes dubius. Lineage (NCBI taxonomy): Eukaryota > Metazoa > Chordata > Actinopteri > Uranoscopiformes > Ammodytidae > Ammodytes > Ammodytes dubius. The sequence continues at coordinate 6,177,134 of CM047508.1, read as the reverse complement.
TATAAAAATATATGACCTATAATGTGCAAAATTCAATGCATTAGGCCTACAGAGTACAATGGCCCCACAATTTCAGGAAAAGAGACTACGACTGAAAGACAATGTTTTGAATAATTGCATATGGTAGATCAATTCATCAAGTGTACAATGTATTTGACTTATTCAGCTTTCTTTGTGTCATTTTTCCACACTGCTTGTATAGGACTTGTTGATAGTGAGGCTAAATTGCAGAAAATACGGTGATTTAGGCTTTTTTTTAAAGGCTAATACAACTGTCCCAGATTACAACGTCACCTGTCCCAGATTATCAAATTTAGGCCGAATATTTAATTTGTCACAAAGAACTCTAATAGTTGTGGCATGTCTCTTCTTGGTATCATATCTATTTTTTTTTCTTCTGGTGTTGTAGAAAACATTTGACAGATTTCAGAAATGTATAATATGTTGAGATTATGTGTTGGATAGATATCGCAATAGGTCGCTGAAGTCAAAATTGTGAAAATCGTCCACATTACCCGAATTCACCCTATATCACTTACATCTATTTGTTTACTTGTCAAAATAGCCAAAAACAAGTTGTGTTCTGGTTTCACAGGTTTGAAATTGACACCGACAACAGGTTTTTGATATCTGGAAAGTTTGCATTTTGCATTCACTAGGCCTAATGTCAAACACAGTTCATGAACAAACACTGCACATTAAGTTCAATTATATTTTTGTTGAGTTAACTTATCATTCGTAGCTAATATAACTTAACGTTTTGAGATACTAAGAATTCTAAAAGGTAAAAGTTGTGCCATCTAATTATTTTCTGGTAAAATTAAGGTTTTGGGTCAGTTTTAACACTGTTTAATGTTTGTATCGACATTTTGACCGTCAAAATCTAATGAGGACTTGTCTTTGAAACGTAGTTTTCCCAATCGCAAACACACTTAATGAACAAGCACTTCATAGTAAATAAATTAGCATCCAAAATTGCAGGGAATTAAACTTACTTGGTGAAAGAAACACGGCATTGACTCTGTAAGTATATTTTTCAATACTCTTAAGCAAAAATCTCAACTTCTAAAGCACTTACATCAACTGAACTTACCACAATCATTCTTAGCACTATTATGAAGGTTATTACAGAAGGATTTGTTCATATGAAGATATTGAAAAACATAGACAATATGTTTTTGAGTTAGTCAAATTTTTCAAATAAATTCAAATTAAGTTTGGAGACTATGTAGAAATTGTAGGATGGTCTTAATGATAGCGAAATATTAAAAAAGAACAACCGCTATGAACCAACCATTAGCTTTCACCAGCAAACAAGCAATAATACAGTGATTTCAGGGTGGATACACTTTGGGTGGGGGACCAACTAAATAACTAAACTTTTTTATTCGCTGCACAATTACGCACTCTGTTGAAGCTTGTTATGCCACACCTCACACAGTAGTCAAGCCAATGGCAACCGCATGTTAGAAGACCCTGCCTTAAAAGTAAAAGCATTCATACTATTAAGCATGGAAATTCTAGCTATACAAAAGGTGTCATATATACATGTGCTTTCCCCTTCAAGCTGCAGTGTGTAATGAAGGTGTATTTTGGCATCATCTAGTGGTGAGATTCTAGATGTCAACGCTCCCTTGCTAACCCCTCCCTACAAGAGAATTTACAGAAGCTACGGTGGCCTTCAAGGACAAGAAGCTAGTTACTAAAGATCATCCCCCACTGACAGTCTTTCCACAATATCAAGTGATGAGGTGAAGGTGTATTTAGTTCTTTTTTCTAAGAGAGACATTTATTTTCGATGTTTGGCACATATTTCAGAAATTGACGATGAATTTGACTTTGACCTGCATTTAAATACATGTGGAATTAGATTTAAGACATTATAATTCATGTCCTGTTTAATTACCAACTCTTCCTTATTCATTCATGTATTACATTATTTACTTCTATATTTGTGTCCACATTTAGGGCCTACCTATTCATTTATTATTTTGTTTATTTATGTATATATTCATTATACTTTTTTTTCCTTATATACTGTATATAAAGGCAGAAATGGTCTAGTTTAGTTTAGTTTTATTTGTGCAGATAAACAAGATTAAAATGGCAAAAAGATGCACATAGGCACACATAAATGCACGGGTGGGACAAAAGAAACCCAGAAGGGCTTATAAAGGATGTCCACCTGACATTAAAATACAATAAGGTAAAGAAATAAAGTAAAATAGTCATCCAAACCTTCCTTCCAACCTTAAATAGAAAATAAAAATACCTTTGTATATGTAACAAGTTTATTAATAAGTCAGAGTACAACCATCCTCCACAAATACATTTTTGAAAACATTCAAGAAATAGTGTCTTTTATTTGAAAGAGCCTGTATTGTCGGATTCAGTATTTTCACCCTGACCGTCTTGACAGACAAGCTGGAATGACGTAGTAATAACAGTCCCCGCCCCCTCCTCGCGCGTGAGGCTGATTTGGCTCCAGATATAAACACAGAACTACAGCTCGCGGGCTGTTTGTTCCAATCAGGCGAAACGGGACGTTATCTGGAGCAGGATGGAGGTAAACTCACTACTAAATACTTTCCCCTTTGTAGCCTATAGCGTGTACTGTCACTTTTATCCCACTTTACCAGATGGTTTAAAACATGTATTGTTTTTTTTGTGGAGTAATTTGTGGTGGAATCTTAGGCAAGGCAAGTTTATTTATGTAGCACAATTCAGACCTTCCCTCCAAGTGCTTCACAGGGTCAGGAAATACATCAAGATTAAAATACATCAAGCATAGAATACACTTTAGAAAGTGCATACAAATAAAATTTTACATCATAGGAACTCAGTGAGTAATACAGGCTGTAGTATTTGTTTTATGGTTTGGTTATTATGGGCTTAAGAAATGTCTTGGCAACTTTTTTATTTAATTTTTGAATTAAAATTAATATTGTACCACTCAATACTTATGAAGCAGGCCTACTATGTGGACGTGTAATTGTGTTGGCTGCAGTATTTACTTTCAGTGTTGGGGAAGAATTGGGAGAAATCTAGTTTGGTTTACTAAGCTACTCAGAAAAAGTGGTTTAAACTACGTTATAGAAAAAAAATTATAATACAATTTGTTTTATACAACAGGACTACAGAATACATTATAAGAGTTGCATGTCAAATGTGTTAATATTATGTTAATCTCTAAAGGATGGCTGACTATATATCCTTGCTGAGGGTGTAGTAGTTCTGTTCTCAACACACACACACACACACACACACACACACACACACACACACACACACACACACACACACACACACACACACACACACACACACACACACACACACACACACACACACACACACACAACACACACACTGGCTCAGACGTGACAGATGTTTTGTCAGCTCCATTTCCTTTCTGTCAAACCGTGGTTAGTTGTTATGAAGTTGTTGTTACCACAAATCTACTCTGAAGCCAAAGAGCATGTATGTGTGTGTGTGTGTGTGTGTGTGTGTGTGTGTGTGTGTGTGTGTGTGTGTGTGTGGTGTGGTGTGTGTGTGTGTGTGTGTGTGTGTGTGTGTGTGTGTGTGTGTGTGTGTGTGTGTGTGTGTGTGTGTGTGTGTGTGTGTGTGTGTGATAGATGTTCTGAGTAAATTGCCTTTACGTAAGTCTGTTTTTTTTCCAACAATTTCACGCCCATCTGTGCTTTCAGCGACACTCTCTCCTCCAAGCCAAACGTCCTTCACTAAGGTGGAGTCATGATTTGAGAACCTTGTGTCTTTAGTCAAAGAAATTTTTATGTGTGTCGCTGGGAAACCCCTCAAGGACTTACTACGTGCCCCTTTTCTACCTTTCAAGGCCAAGCTGTTATTACACAAGATTAGGAATACAGTACTGGAAGGAGCAGTCGTGCAAATCACTGATTTTGACAAGAAGTGATTTCTACAACAGCATTCTCCAGAATCACTGCCTCTACCTAAAAAAAAGAGCCACCTCAACGCTAGACCACACACACACACACACACACACACACACACACACACACACACACACACACACACACACACCACACACACACACACACACACACACACACACACACACACACACACACACACACACACACACACACACACACACACACACACACACACACACACACACACACTATAGGCGGCCCTGTCAAAGTCGTTCCACACATGTGTTTTTACTGGCCGGTCTGTGGTCTCCTCCCCTGCATTACACACTCTTCCATAAGACTTGTAACTCCATTCTCTAAGTATGTTTAATGTCAGCATAGTGAGTGCAAAAAGTACTTTCAACCACAACTACACACTACCAGACATATAGCTTTACGCTGGTTGAAGCTTAGATTTAAGATACATTCTAACACATCCTCTGGCAGTACACATATACATTTAATAATTAACAGAAGAGATGTGTTACCTAAGCCAAGAGAATTGGATTTGATATTAAACAACTTCTTGTACTTGACTGATCCCAAAATATGAAATAATGATAAAAATATAGATGGGGGATTTTCTTGAACACTCCTATGAGGAACTTTTAAATGCCTATGTTACAGTCTGCTTCGTATGGTGTTTGTGAATGAAGCATTTTGCCCAAAGCGACTGTCAATAACCATAAAACCTGCCTGAAGTGTAGTAAAACTGATCCTGAGCATAGTTGTAGAAGGTGAGAGAATATGGACCCTGGTAAGTATCGTGTTGTGTGTGTGGTGTGTGTGTGTGTGTGTGTGTGTGTGTGTATGTGTGTGTGGTGTGTGTGTGTGTGTGTGTGTGTGCGTGTTTTGTGCATTCCTCTCTGTGTGTGCCTGAGAATTTGTGTTGCGTGTGTGTGTGTGTGTGTGTGTGTGTGTGTGTGTGTTTGTTGTTTGGGTGGGACATTTTCATTTTATGGAGGAGCTAGAAGAGTGAGTATTTAGCGTTGCCTTGCCAACCATATGGTGAGCACATTTATTACGCATTCCATAGTAAAGTTAAAGAGCCCAATAACATAGGAGGTGAATGTAACAGCCATACGTTTGCTAACGAGTATGGTTTGTTTTCCTCCTTTTACATTACAACAGCATGTCACACTATAGTTAGTATGATGAAATTAAAGTTGCAGTCAGGGATTTTGGAGAACGCTTATTGTCAAAATCAGACCAAATAAGACTTGCCGCCAATGTTAACAAATAAGGTTTCAATAAATTCAAAATCCGGCTTTAGTAATGTGTTTTGTTACATAGGAATATGCATTTTATATGTTTGTCAGGCCTGAAGGATATACGCAACATTTGCTGCTTGTATTGACTTATCTTCTGATGTTAAAATACGATACAAAAATATTTATTTAATTTTTACAACATACGAGTGTCCAAGTGCTTGAAAACATTGTTATTATTTGCGTGTCCATTACAGGCCCTCAAACTAAACATTAGCGTCATGTTGCTATCAGAGAACTGGTTGTGTTAAGCCCCTCCCCTTTGTCTGTAGCAGTGTGTGTGGCTGAGAGATAGTAACATCATGGGTGGGACCAGAAAAGTACACACGCCATAAACCGTATACTTATAGACTAGATCATCAAGGCAGACCCAACTTGAGGGTGTACCGCTCCGGAAAAAATAAAGAGACCACTCCAAATATTCAGTGTCTCTCGTTTTGCTATTTCTAGTCATATGTTTGAGTAGAATAAAATGTTTGGTTTTGCTCCATAAACTATTAATAATATTTTTTAACACATTCCGGAAAGAATATTGTCATTAAGAGCATTTCCTTTGAGTTATGTAGAGATGAAGATATAAGAAAAATCCAGACTTTAAATCTCCCAGTAGAACAATTAACCCAAACTGCCTGCACCTCCCCAATCACCCTCTGCTAACTCTGACAGCAAGATGTTCTTTATGTCCTTATTTGGCAGATTAGATGCATGTTACAGCTCAATCTAGATTCCAAATATTTCAGATTTTATTTTTTCACCTGTGCTGTTCTATTCATGATTTACTGTAATGTTACTGTAAGAGTCAAAAGGGAATCTTATGTTGTTGCACCTCAGAAGGCAGAAGTTCTGTGCACGTCTGAGCATGTTACACACACATTTGAGTGTTTTGGAAGGAGTATCTTTATGTCTGAGGGACGAGAACATATTGATTCATCAAAACACCACCTGAATTTGTATTTATTTATCTAACTTTTGCTGCAGAAAGTATTGTATTATGTCATCCTATGTCCGTGCCACTCCGCCTACACGTTAACTATCTGATCCACTGTCCAGATGCTTTGTGTGTGTGTGTGTGTGTGTGTGTGTGTGTGTGTGTGTTGCTGGTTCAGTGTGTATGAGAATACCAGAACACCATGAAGAATCTCCAACAGATGCTAGCTTCAAAGGGTTTCCTCCATAGGTTCAAAACATTTAAAGCTACGGTGTGTAACTTTTTCATATATAGAATGTCAGTTCCATTCAAGCCATCGCTGAATGAGTTGACACAAAGTTGATCAAGCCTATCAGCTCCACCAAACTCACTCTGTATTTCTCAGTATGGCAGCGTTTACAAACTGTCCCCCCCCCCCCCCCCCCGACACTGGTGCAGGAGCTCAGAAAAAACCCAAGAAGCGCCCAAGAAATGTTTCAGTTGTTGATTCTACTGCTAAGAAAAAACCTGGACGTACAGCAGAAGTTATAAAATCCATGTGCCATCACTGAAGGCTTTACCTCATACAGTGTTGTTGTAAATTACTCAGAATTCCTCATGGAGGGCAACAGAAGTTACGCACTGTAGCTTTAAAGTTGAGCTGTGTGGGGTGAGCTGTTCACACATGCAGTTATCATATTGAAATATCAGTGTGCATTCCACCCACAGGCCTGGCTCTGTCATCTGATCTCATATCTTCATATTTTGACTGTCAAATTACAGTTAAGTATCGTATCTGAAAAGATTGATGAGCGGTTGACTCATTTGTTATTGCATTGAAGGCAAGACACTGCAGGTGAATGGGGTAGAATCTTTAACTTATATATATCATCATGACAC